>QLTV01001849.1:2392395-2406815 GCA_003457575.1 Thermophis baileyi
GCGGATGCGCAGAAGCATCCTGGTTGGGTGGGCAGAGCATCCCGCCACCACCGCTACTGGTTCTAAGAACCAAGCCAAACCGGGAGCAACCCACTGCTGGGTCAGTTGTAGGAGGCTTGGCTGTTGTTGGCGTGTCTGAGATGGGGGTTGTGGAGATAAGTGGCTGTAGTTTCCTTTCAAACCTGCAGTAAAACACGTTCAGGTCATCTGCCAGTTGCTGATTTCCTTCAGCCTGGGAAGGAGGTTTGCCGTAACCGGTGATATTTTTAAGAGTTTTCCACATGTTTGCTGGTTCATTTGTTGAGAACTGATTCCTTAGCTTTTCAGAGTAGCTTCTTTTTGCAGCTCTGATCTCTTGTTAATACGTTCCTGGCCTGATTGTACAGCATTCTATCACCTTTTCTGTAGGCTTCCTCTTTGGAATGACGTAGCTGCTTAAGTTTAGCTGTGAACCAGGGTTTATTGTTACTGTATATTCGCAGGTTTTTGGTCAGCACACATAGGTCTTCACAAAAACTGACACATGATGTTACAGTATCTGTGAGTTCATCCAAGTCTGCAGAGGTATCTTCATGATACTGGAAATAGTGGAAGGATCAAGCTTATGAATGAATCCATAATGTAATGTGAAGCTGAGAAGGAGATAAAATCAGATCTCTGCTGCTCCTCATGATTTATACACAGGATCCACCTAAAACTACAGGCGCAGTGTAGTTCATATCTGCCTGCACACCATGAGCCACAGCACCAATCCAATACTTTGTGATGCTATGATGCAAAAATATGGACCGATGATATGGACCGTCATAGTTTTTACATGGGTTTCTGCTTGAAATTTCTGTCAAAAACAGAAATTGTATCTGCAAACAGTAAGCCACAACAATATAATGGATAAGACAAGTTTTGACTCTCCCATGGAAAAGAGAGAATTTCCATGCGTTAGTGGCATTTTAGTCATTTTTTAAAAATAGCTTTTGTACAGTCATAGACCAAACACAGTTAAAATACAAAATATCTACCATAAAAGACCTGTTCATAGCAAAAAGTAAGCATCTATATGTTATGTTTTGATCCAACCATTTCTAGCAGCTGTTGTCAAGACTATAGCGATTTTTGGGAGCCTTCGAGTCTTGTCATTTAATAAGAAGCATACAACTGTCTGTTGGAACCATTTGCATACTGGATGAAAAATTAGCTCCATCCTCCAACAACAAAACTTGGCTCCATATATTTGTTTCAGTCAGCAGCCCCTCAAATGGGCCTCAACCAAGACAGCTTTAATTGGAGAGAAAAGTAATATATTCCAAACAAAACTGAAGTTGGTTACGGGTATTTATTCCTACTCCCTACCTTGTATGACAACTCAAAAGATTGTTAAATCAAGTTAAAACTGCTTAAAATGGATAAAACATTGAACCTAAAATTAAGCATCACTCCATATCATGTATCTTTGTAATAGAATAATTAACCACAAACTGTAATTCTTCTAAAAACACGATTATCAATGAACAAGGTAGTGTAATGAATGATGTTCAAATCACAAAAATAAATGATATATAAGGAGTTCTGTCTTAATTTTTCCTCCACACTCCCAGAGGCTCAACAACTCATTTTTTTGCCAGTGAAACGGAGCAATTCAGAAATATTCCAGCCACTTCTATATAGATTTATGTCTGTAAAGTCAAAGGAGCAGCTAAACAATGATATTACCTACAAAATTTGACAGATGGATATGGCTTAAGGGAAAATAATTATTTTGAATGAATATTTTGCAGACTGAATAAACTCAGATTAAAATTTGCAGCTCTTGACATGCACAGAATAGTTGCAACCAATGCTATTTTAAATGCTGAAAGAGCTTCAAACCTCTCTCTCTCTCTTTCCTATGACAGGTGCACAGTGGGGAGTACTCTGGGAAACAACCACAATTAAAAGGAGATATTCAGCAATTCAGGAGATACAGGGAACAAAAATTCTGAAAGACAAGAAAGGAAGGAAAAGGGATAAATTCACATTTTTCAGAATGTTAAAATCAAGATATCCAGTATTCAGAACTCTTTTGAAAGCCTTTTGGAATTTAGGGTATGCCCAAACTCCAGTTTTGAATTGATTGGTCTACATATCAACAAAATAACAGAGGGACCTTGGAGGTCTTCTAGTCCAACCCCCTGCTCAGGCAGGAAACCCTATACCATTTCAGACAAATGGTTGTCTTCTTCTTAAAAACTTCCAGGGTTGGAGCATTCACAACTTCTGGAGGCAAGTTGTTCCGCTGATTAATTATTCTAACTGTCAGGAAATTTCATCTTAGGTTGCTTCTCTCCTTGATTAGTTTCCATCCATTGTTTCTTATCTTGCCTTCTGGTGCTTTGGAGAATAGATTGACTCCCTCTTCTTTGTGGCAACCCCTTAGATATTGGAACACTGCTATCATGTCACCCCTCGTCCTTCTTTTCATTAAACTAGACATACCAAATTCCAGCAACCATTCTTTATACGTTTTAGCTTCCAGTCCCCTAATCATCTTTGTTGCTCTTCTCTGCACGGTTTCTAGAGTCTCTCAACATCTTTTTTACATTGTGGTGACCAAAACTAGATGTAGTATTCCAAGTGTGGCCTTACCAAGGCATTATAAAGTGGTATTAATACTTCACGTGATCTTGATTCTATCCCTCTGTTAATGCAGCTAGGACTGCATTGGCTTTTTTGGCAGCTGCAGCACTGCTGGCTCATATTTAAGTGATTGTCCACTAGGATTCCAAGATCCCTCTCACAATTACTACTATCGAGACAGATACCATTCTAGACTATACCTGTGCATTTGGTTTTTCTTGCCCAAATGTAGAACCTTACTTTTTTACACTATTGAATTTCATTTTGTTAGATAGGGCCCAATGTTCAAGTCTATTAAATCCTTCTGTATCTTAAGCCTATCTTCTGGAGTGTTGGCTATTCCTGCCAGCTTAGTGTCATCTGCAAATTTGATGAGTTCCCCATCTATTCCTTCATCTAAATCATTGATGAAGATATTGAAGAGTACTGGGCCTGATACAGAACCTTGGGGAACCCCACTGCTTACTTCCCTTCATGTAAATGCATTTCCATTGAGAACTACATGTTGAGTGCAGTTGGTCAGCCAGTTATGAACCCATCTGGTGGTGATGCTGTCTATCCCACATTTTTCTATCTTATCAAGTAGTAGGTTGTGGTCTACTTTATCAAATGCCTTACTGAAGTCCATGTAAATTATATCCACAGCGTTTCTCCAGTCCACTAATTTTGTCATTTTGTCAGAAAATTTAATAAGATTTGTCTGGCATGATCTGTTTTTGACAAAGCCATGTTGGCTTTTGGTTATGACTTTGTTTGCCTCTTTGTTCACAGATTTGTTGCTTGATTATCTTTTCCAGAATCTTCCCAAGTATTGAAGTAAAGCTGATAGGTCTGCAATTTACTGGATGTATTTTTTTCTATCTTCTTTTTTGAAGATGGGAACTACATCAGCTCTTTTCCAGTCCTCTAGTAGTTCTCCGGTGCTCCAGGATCTTTAAAAGATATAGTTCAGTGGTTCTGAGATCTCGTCTGCCAGTTCCTTCAGAACCTTGGGGTGTAATCCATCTGATCCTGGTGATTTGAACTCATGTAGGGTGGACAGGTGCTTTCTTACCATTTTCTTGCCTATTTTAACTTGTATTCCTAATTTGTTTTTTAAGGTGCTGTTTTTGATAGGTTGCACTTTTTCCCTTTTGTGCAAAGACAGATGCAAAAAAAATGAGTTAAGCAGTTCTGCTTTCTCTCTGTTGCTTGTCACCTTCTTGCCATTTTCTACCATTAATGAACCAATTGTTTCCTTGATTTTTTTCTTGTTTTTTACATGTTGAAAGAATTTGTTGTTGTTGTTATTTTTTACTTTTGTCGCAAGCCTTAGTTCATTTTGAGCCTTAGCTTTCCTGACTCCATCTTTACAGGCTCAGGCTATTTGCTGATATTCTGCCTTAGTTATATGCCCCTCTTTCCCCTTTTTATACTTTTCCTTTTCATCCTTCAATTTGTCAAATAATTCTTTGTGCAGCCATACTGGTTTCTTTTGAGAGCTATTATTTTTCTTCTTCATTGGAATTGTGCTAGACTGGGCTTTTTAAATCTTATTTTTCAAAATTTTCCAATTTTCTTGGGTTGTTTTCCTCTTGAGGATTCTCATCCATGGAATCCTTCCCAAGCTCTCTCTAAGTTTATTGAAATCAACTCTCTTAAGTCCAAGACTCTAGTCTGACTTTGTTCTATTGCTTGTACTTGCATAATGTTGAATTCCAATATTGCATGATCACTCCCCCGCCCCCAAGGTTCCGGTAATTTCAACACCTTCTATCGTATCATCTCTGTTAGTGAGAATTAAGTTCAATATGGCTGACCCCCCTAGTTTCCTTCTCCACTTTTTGGGAGACAAAGTTGTCTGCTAGATTTATCTGTTTGATTTTCCACTTGGTGCAGAGTTTGTCTCCCAGTTGAAGTCGGTGTAGTTAAAGTCCCCCATTACTATTGTGATGTGCTTCTGACATACCTTGGTTAACTGACTAGCAAAAAGTTCACCTATTTCCTCTCTTTGGTTGGGTGGCCTATGGCACCCTATGGCAATGTCATTTTCCCCCCTTTTATATTGACCCAAATGCATTCAAGACAGTTTTCATCATTGTTCTGCTCTATTTCTGTAGAGATGTAGTTATTTCTTATATATAGTGCAACTCTACTTCCTCTTTTAGTAGGTCTGTTTTAAAAAAATAATAATTTAAATCCCTCTAGCTGTATATTCCATTCATGTGTTTCATCTCACCAAGTTTCCGTAATGATAACAATATCATATCTGCCCTCATTTATTTGAATTTCTAGTTCATCCTGCTTGTTCCTTATACTTTGTGCGTTGGTGTATAGATATTTGAGTCCTTTTTGACTGACCCTGTGTTTACTTTCTACATAACCTATTTTGTGTCTGGGTTCCCCTACTTCCTTACCACCTGTTTGATTAATGCACATAGTATGGCACGCAATATCAGAAACTTGATTTTCCTTGAAAAGCAAGGTTGCTATTCTTAACCACACAAAGATCTATGTTAGAAGTATTGATAACCCTGTTAGTTTTAGATTGCTGAGGACAGAAATGTTCTGTATCAATTAACTCTCTGTCCCCATTATTTAGTTTTATGTTTCTCCAGAAAACTCCTGAATTTAGTACTAAGTAACTCAATCCCTTTCTTTGATGGAAGCAAACCATCTATTTTGTACAGCTTTTCAGCATACCAGCTGCAAACATCATGATTAATATAAGCAAAACCCTCCGATTTACACCATTCCTTTAGCCACACATTGAACTCCGCTATACACTGCAAAAGTGCAGCTTAAACTTATTTGTGTAGCTTAGAGTTTCTCAACCTTGGCCACTTTAAGATGTGTGGACTTCAACTCCTATGCTAACTGTGGAATTCTGGGAGTTGAAGTCCACACATCTTTAAGAGGCTAAGATTAAGATACGTAACGTTTGGTGCTGTGGTGGTTTAAGGCAAAAATGAGCATAGCTGCTTTAGTTTAATGCTATATTTGGAAGAGAGAAATGTTAGCTGTATACAAACGGTAAGGTTCTTAGCCTGATGTGCCTCTGCAAAAATAGGATTTGGATCAAAAAGATAGATTAATCTCTTTTTATTCATGCATAAGTAAAGGCTAGGTCTCCCACAGGTACAAAGTGAGAAGACCCTTAAAAAGGGGACAAATCACTTTATGTACTATATGTACTTTATGTACTTTATGTACTATTCAAACATACTGGGTTTAGAATGTGTTCAACTGGCCAGCATCATTTGAGTCATCAAACATCTAGACACCACAGCCAGCAATTATACATCTACCATGGAACAGTTCATAGAATCCCATAGTAATGATTCAGTCAATAGACAGATACGTTAAAGTGTATAAAAGTAGTTTACTTAAAGAAATAGCACAGTCCAAATAACAGTCCGAATCATACATGTTCAATCAGTCAGTATTCAGAAGTACAGCAGTCTTCTTACCAGCCTTTCTTTGTCTTAATCAGCAAACAAAGATTCTTTACTATCACAGATAGTTAGCTACACACAGAGCTTACTCTCAGACACGAAGTCAATTCAGCAATGAATCAGCAAAAGAGAGAGAGAACTAACCATGTTCTCTAGCTCCCTCTTATGGCCGTTACTGCCAGTCAGAATGCAACAATGCATTTAAAGCCATATTACATATATACATTAAACAGTGATTCATGGCTTGTTTATATTAACCAACCCAACCATTTGGACAGAGTCCTAACAGTTAGCATGATCTTGTTAATGCCTAATTGCATGTTCTGGAGATGCGCTTGCCACGTTATAATGTGTTTTCAGGTTACTTCAACTTTCTGGGCAGTTCTTGACTCTAGCTCAGGGGCATCACGGCAGTGTCACGTGATGTATCACGACTTTTTTCCCCTTGGCTAAACCAGGCGTGGGCGTGGCCAGCACATGACACATTGGCCCGCGGGCCACGAGTTTGACAGCCCTACTCTAGCTGGTCTAGCTTATCACAATCCAGATTCTTACTATCAGAATCCACATTCTTGCTTGTTACTTCAAAGAAAGTAGAAACATTAATCAAAGGTGCACCTTGTTACTGAAAACAATAACTCAAAGTGACTCCCTTCTTCTGCTCCCATCAGAAATACCTAGCAAATTTACTGTTAAAAATAGGATAGTAGTAGAGTGAGGCAACATCTACCTTACTGTAGCGGCTTGGAAGCATTTAGGCCCTAACGTATTTCATGCCTATTCCAGGAAGAAACGTGGAATGTATTAGAAAAATGTATCCACGATTCCGATCCTTATGGGGAACACACTGAGAGAAAGATCTGATTACTGTGCTTGGACATATGCCTTGAAACCTCGAGGTTGTTAATTGTGGTTTTGGAGTTAAGATTTAATTAATAGCACCTGCATTCTAATTTGAAAGGGCTGTGTTACTTCTTTCAACAGTCTCATCTGTTTAAAAAAAAAAGCAAGCTATGGAGAGTCTTTAAGGAACAAAGGATAACAGGCTCCTACACAATGATCGGGAAGGCTGATTATTTAATTAAATTTCCCTTCCATTTTTTAAAAGATAAAGACTTCAATTTTAGCTTTGCTCTTGATACTTGGAGACGTTCGAACTATTCCTGTTTTCAGCCCCTCTCCAGGGTGACACCTGAAAGTCCTTGAACATTATAGCGATCCTTCAGACGTGAACTGAGAAGTGTTTGTAGAAGACAGTAGTTCTGTAAAAGGAAATCTCTCTTGACAATTCAGAGCAATTTTCTACCAGAGATGTTGGAAAAGCAGTTTCTTGGATTTTGAGTACTGCGTCTCAGCTAAATGTTTGAAGAAGAACTACCTATTACTTTCTTCACACTACTAGACGCTAGAGCTCTGATTTCCTGCCATTGCTCTCCTTATGCATTTAAACAAGATAGGAAAACACATTTTAATGCCACCAGGTGCAACAATATGCAATGTGCTGCTTCTCTTTAGCTCTGCAATGAATCCATTGAGTATCAGAACATCCCTTGGGCCAGTGGTGAAATCTAAATTTTTTTTGCCACCGGTTCTGTGGGCACGGCTTGGTGGGCGTGGCTTGGTGGGGGGGTTCATATGACTGGATGGGTGTTGCCAACTTTTTTTTTCTTTTTAAAGCATTTTTAACTAGTAAAAAATGGCCTTTTGAAAAAAAAGAACCCCCCCCCCGAGCAGATTGGAGCTTGGAATCCCTGAACTTTCACCCTTTGGCAGTGACAGGACATGCATCTCACCCAAAGGGGCTTTTGCAAGAGGCAACTGGACTTTCTTGGTTTTTCCTTGAAGACCTTTCACTTCTGATCCAAGAAGCTTCTTCAATTCTTCTTGGATGAGAAGCAAAACATCTTCAAGGAAAAACCAAGGAAGTCCAGTTGCCTCTTGCAAAAGCCCCTTTCGGACAGCCCTGACCCAGAGAACGGCAAAGCGGAGGCAGTCGGATGCCGAAGTCTTCCTCTCGTCCCCCTCCTGTATTTGGGGGGCATTCCCTCCTGAGGGCAGAACAGCCCGCCTCGCCCCATGGCTGCCAGCACACACGCCTCCACACGCGCTTCTCCACCGCCCGCCTGCTCTTCCTCGCTGCGCAGAGCTGTCGGGGTGCGCGTGGCTCCGGTGCTGCAGGGGCAGGGAGGGGCCGCCCCAACTGCACAACTGGACCCCCGCCGTCCCCCCCAATGCCGTGGGGGCTGCAGCTGAGCCGCGGCCACCCAGCCTGGCCGTTCCAAGGCCTCCCGTGGCTGGCTCAGCGCTCGGCCGGCCTCCCCGGCAGGTGTGCTCCAGCAGCAGCTCCGTCCTGCCCAGCGCTGCGCCCGCCGGGACTCCTGCTTGGCACCACCATGCTGACTCCCACACTCCCAGGCTTTGGAAGGGGATCCGGGGTCCCCGCGTGGGCACTCGAGGGTGCAGGAGGCCAAACCTCACGGGCTCCCTGGTGGCTTTGCGCTTCCAAAAGCCCACTGGCCACAGGGACTTCGCCCCCCCCCAGTTCCCTCCACCTGTGGGAAGCTGCTGGGGCCACCGGGCATAGCCGAGTCCCCCCGCCTCCTCCGCCTGCCCGAAGCAACCCCAAGGTTGTTCTTCTCCGCCGTCAGCAGCGGCCACAGTTCCTTCTGCAAAATGGGCAGGTGGCCCGCGGCCAGCAGGTCGGCGGCGCACAGGGAAGCCAGCATGGCTTGGCTCGGCTCGCCGGTGGAGCGCAGCTTGTCGCCCAGCTCCAGCCACAGCCCTGCCGCCAGCGCCGGCTGCCCCAAGTCCACATGGAGGTGAGCAGCGAAAGCCACACAGCCGTGGGTGGCCGGCAGGTACTCGGAGAGGCCCAAGCCAGGGTCTTGCTGCAGGCGGAGCTCCCGCTCGTGGCGCAGCCAGACCCGCGCTGCTTCGGCCAGTGCCGCCACCTTGCCTGCCAGGTGGCCCAGGCTCTGGGCACAGCGCGCCACCGCCAGCTGGCACCAGGCCACGTAAGGGAGGCTCTCCTGGACGCACAGCTCCTGCGCCAGCACCGCGAACTGCTCCGACGCCTCCGACACATTGGGTTTGCGCAGGAAGCGCTTGCGGACCTTGGACGACACCAGCCAGTAGCGCATTAGGAAGTTGCTGCCGGCTCCGGCACCTCTTTCTTTCTCTTTCTCTTTCTGTCTCTTTCTTTCTTTGTCTCTCTCTCTTTTCTTTTCTCTCTCTCCCCCCTCTGTATCTGTGTGTGTGTGTGTGTGTGTGTGTGTGTATCTGTGTCTGTCTGTCACTCTCGCGTGCGCGTGCGGCAGTCGTCCGCTCGCTTGAGGGTTTTAACAGGACGCAAAAGGACACAGCTTCTCTCCTGCATCGCCTTGCCGTGTCGTCCCTCCTCCCCCCGGCAGCTCTTCAGCTGAGTGCGGAGGACGCGAGCTCCAGCCCGAAGCGGCAGGAAGCAAAGGCAGGTACAGGGCTGCTTCTCTCCTGCACTAAGGCTCTGACCGGCCATCGCCTTGCCATGTCCCCCCCCCCTGCACAAGAGGAGGGGGAGGAGGAGGAGGTTTGCTGGAGCCTTAGTGCAGGAGAGAAGCCACGTCCTTTTGCATCCTGTTAAAACAGCATAAGACAGCCTTCCCTTCCCGACGCTTCAGGCTGGACTGCCTGCTGGCATATTCAGCATGCCCAATGGAGGCAGCAAGCGGCTGTGAAGGACCCTCACCGCCTGCCCTCCCAGAGCACCACCGCTGCGTCTCCCCCAAGGGCTGCCCACCCACCCACTCACTGGCCGGGCCGGGCCGGGCCAGAAGCAGCATGTCTCCCATCATGGGCTAGACGCCGACCTCGGAAGGCAAGCGGGCATGGGGGACCCCCGGGAAGGCCATGTGGAAGTCCGCCAAGCATGGCAGCACTGCAGGGAAGGGAGTAGGCTGCTACCTCCCTTCCCTGCCGCCCCGACATGCTTGCCTGCTTTCCACGTGGCCTTCCGCTTGCCTGCCTTCGCAAGCTGCCCACGGGGACACCGGGAAGGCCGCATGGAAGGCAGGAAAGCATGTCGGGGCTGTGGGCCGTGAGGAATGGAGTAGGGAAGGCAGGCTGGGATGGTGGGGGGGGCAGGGGCAGCTAGGTAGGCCGCGACTTCGCAGGCTTACCTGGCAGGCACATCAGGGGCGCAGTGCTTCAGGCAGGCAAGCTGCAGAGCAGAGACTGGGCGGGGCAGGGCAAACGAGCGGCTACCAGGGGACCGGTTCAGGGGCATGGCCACCCAGCCATCACTACCAGTTCTCCGAACCATGGGCAGCCTCCGCTACCGGTATGCAAGAACCGGTCCGAACCGGGAGCATTTCACCCCTGCCTTGGGCTAATACTGAACTGATTGGCCAAAGCTTTTCCTGGGCCTTCCTTCTATTCAATTCGAGATATCAAAATGACTAGAGGGTGCTCTCCTGATTTTCATTTCTGTTTTGACATAAAAGATTGCTGGGTCAAGAGTGTGCAGCAAGTGAATGATTTCAGAGGACATTTTAACTAAGCTGGTTTACAATGAAACACACATTTGCTGGGAGATTACTGCCCTAGTGCTGAAAATCTAAAATAGTTCCCGGGGGGGGGAATATTCTTCTCTGTTGATTGTTTTGTGGGAAGAAATATCCATCTGGTTCAGTTCCAAGCCAGGAGAAAGGCACTGGAGACAAAATGGAGGCTGGAGGCTGATTGGAAAGAGGTTTTAATGATGAAGCAGAACCACATGGGTTCTGGGCAGCTGACAAAATGGAGTTGAGAGTGGGGAGGGGGTTATACCTTCTTTGAGCTTTGCACTTGAGATTCCTGTTCCTGTGCAAGAACATGTATTCTATTGGTTGTTGTCAGATTCCCATGGGGCCATGTAGGGGTCATAGCTGGCTCTATAGGCAAAGTACAAATCCTAGGTGTTTGGTTGAGCTAAGTTTGGTTGAGGTTTGGGCTGCTCTGAGAGTGATGCAATGAAGGCTTGTGTTCTGAAAGGGTGTTAGGCAATTCCTATTGTGGCTTAATGGTCTTTTTGTTTTGTAGATAGGCTGGCCCAGTCTTTCTTAATGGGCACAAAATATCTGCTGGGGGCTATTAAGACTGAGTCTGCTTCCTGCCTCTAAAAAAAAACATGTTTCTCCATTTCTCATTTAGGAAAATATAATATTCTGCCTTTTTTAATATTCCCTAAAATATTTCATTCTTCTAGGAGAGGGTTGAGTGCTAACTTTCTACAGTTTTATTTTAGGCAAGAAGAGAAAGCAGGAGCGGCGTTAGTCAAACCTGCATCCCACTTCTATCCCCTGCAACTGCTGTTGCGATGAGAGCAGAGATGCTCCCAATTCCGGTGCAAAATCAGCTGAGGAGAAAAGAGTAATTTGATCCAGCAAACAGCCTGAGATTCATTATTAAGAATTGCATGCATCCATGCATAATGGATTTATTGCATGACGGGGTGTTTTTAATATATGCAAAAAAGGGCTTGAGGTGAGTCACATACATGAACTCTGAATTAAAGCCTCAACATCTGTGTTTCAACCTTCATTTAGGGACGTTATTAAATAAACTCTACACTTCACTTAAAAAAAATCAAGACCTTCCCTTGACTCTCTGAAAAACACACAAACATGTGGTCAAAAGCAAGACCGTAGAGTGCAATCTTGTATACTTACCCAATCTCATGGAATTCAAATGAGGCTTATTTCTCAGTAAATATGTTGAGAGTTACTCCAGTTGCTTATCTTAGAACTTTGTAATGTGTCCTTTGCTAACTGGTTCTTGCCCATATCAGGTATTAGGACAAAACAATGGCTTGGTTTGTACAATATGATCAGCAGGAATCCAATTATTTATCAAAGTAGCCACTCTGTCTTCCCTTTCTCCCATCTCAGTTTAAATCCTCTGGGTTTAGCTATACCATGTATCTGCTGAAGGAAGCTGTAGTTCACAGAAGCTTATGCATTTTAATACATTTGTGCATCTGAGAAGACACCACCTGACTCCTGATTTATAGAATATTTCATAACATGGTTTTTCTTCTTGCAGTTCTATGTAAGTTATAATAATAATTATTATTATTTATTAAATTTGTATGCTGCCCAACTCCCAAGGGACTCTGGGCGCCCAACTCCCAAGGGACTCACTATGTTGCCCTAAAAATATCTTCAGTATTCAATGAAGCACTAATGATGAAATAGCATGTTTAGTAATATCTTGAATATTATCTGAGTATCTTCCAAAGGTGTTTAGCATCAACTTTCTCCAAGCTTTTTTTTCCCCTTTTGTTGTGACAGTGTATTTGTTCCTAGTACAGAAATCACCATAGCATTTGCTTTTTGAAAATATACTGTATATTAGGACTACTGTATCTGGGCTAGTGAAATCCAATTGACCATGAGATGGCAGCAGAGAGTTACGTACAACATACTAGCTCTTTGCTGCCACCTATTGGTTGCCTGGATTTTTCAATCTGATATAATAGTACTAGTGCAGTAATGGCGAACCTTTTAGGCACAGAGTGCCCAAACCGGAAGGTGCGCACGCGCCAGAGCGCCAGAAACCCAATGACCAGCTGGCCGGCTCACATGTGTGCCTCGGAAACCCGACGACCAGCTGGCTGAGCTGGGGCGACGGCATGCGTGCCCACAGAGAGGGCTCTGTGTGCCACCTCTGGCAAGTGTGCCATAGGTTCGCCATCATGGTACTAGTGTATAGATATGCAAGTGATATAAATGCAAAATCTGTTCTAATCACAGGTGGGGGGAAGCTTGGGGGTTGCTTCATTCTTCTGCCTTACTATTGGCTAGCTTTAAAATGCCAAATTAAACTGCAAGGGTTAGTGCCTGTATGAATCCTAAGGGCCTAT
This sequence comes from Thermophis baileyi, assembly GCA_003457575.1. Lineage (NCBI taxonomy): Eukaryota > Metazoa > Chordata > Lepidosauria > Squamata > Dipsadidae > Thermophis > Thermophis baileyi. Next base: position 2,405,320 of record QLTV01001849.1, read on the forward strand.
CTATGGGAAGGAATTTCCATATAAATGTTAACTGGACAATTCAGTAGATTTCACAGTGCTTCCATGCTTTATAGAACTGTACTAAAATAATGGATTTTTATTGTTGGTAGCAAATGTTGTTTCCTTGTTGTTCCTATCTTGAGGAAAGGAGGTTTTCACCACATTTTTGCATTCTGATTTAAAGAAGGCTCATTTTCTTGTTCTAAAACTTCAGCTTCCCTCTGTGTAATAAATTATATCTAATGCTACTATATTGTTGATGCTGATAGAGCTATAGAAAAATACACTTTATACAAAGGAAGAAAAAGTTTTTTTTTAAATTTTCTTTATTGATTTTTCATTTTATACATCATGATACTTTCACACAGATCTACACCCATTTTCATACATTATTATTCAATTTGTACAATTTGCATTATTTATTCATATTTATAGATCCTACGTCCTCGTCCCATATTGTCTCTCAGACTTTCCTCCTTTTTTGGGGGGGGGGTCCAATCGTACCACTTTGTCCATACATCATAATATTCTGAATCGCTTTGTCCTTTCAGTTCGATGGTTAATCTATCCATTTCGGCACATTCATATATTTTTGCCATTATTGTATTCTCCGAAGGTACTTGTGTATTTTTCCAATATTGTGCATACACAATCCTTGCCGCTGTCACAATATGCAATATTAAATATTTGATATTCTTAGGGTATTGTTTTCTGATTATTCCTAATAAAAAAAATTAAGGTGTATATTCTATTGCTACTTTGTCCTTTCAGTTCGATGGTTAATCTATCCATTTCGGCACATTCATATATTTTTGCCATTATTGTATTCTCCGAAGGTACTTGTGTATTTTTCCAATATTGTGCGTACACAATCCTTGCCGCTGTCACAATATGCAATATTAAGTATTTGATACTCTTAGGGTATTGTTTTCTGATTATTCCTAATAAAAAAAATTCCGGTGTATATTCTATTGCTTTCCCTGTTATATCTTGCAGCCAGTTATAGATTTTCTTCCAGTACCTGCTCGCTTCAGGACACGTCCACCACATGTGAAAGAAGTTGCCTAAGTTTTTCTTACATTTCCAACAAGCCGGATTTAAATTTGGATATATCTTAGCCAATCTCGTTGGGGCCAAATGCCACCTATAAAACATTTTGTAATAATTTTCTTTATAAGCTACCGATTTTGTTATTTTGTGGGTCCTATTCTAAGTCCACTCCTAGTCAGCCAAGTGAATAGTATGGCATATGTTCTTTGCCCATGCAATAATTGGTTCTTTATCTATGTCCTCCCTTTTCTCAACTTCCAATAAATACTTGTATATTTTTGAAATAATTTTTTCTTCTGGGCCCGTCAAAAGTTTATCCAATTGTTGAATTCCTGTATCTATGCCAATTCCTTCTATATCCTTTTTATATCTTGATTGTAGTTGCAGGTAGGGCCACCAGTCTATTTTTATGTCCTGTTCTGGCAATTCTTTTCTAATTTTTAATT
>QLTV01001849.1:2409769-2422495 GCA_003457575.1 Thermophis baileyi
ACTTCGTCTCTTTCATTCGTAATTTCCCTTTTATCCTTCTGTAGGATCTTGGCAATCAGACCCACCATTACTTCTCCAAGATCCTCTTCTTTACTTTCCAAGATGTTTTGAAACCTTAAAAAATATGAGGATCTATCCATCTCCAAATTAATTAATGAGTTTTTCAGCTCTTTGTTGGATTCTGTCATTCTCTGGTCTATCTTCTCTATTTTCTTTTCATTCTGTTCAGTTTTTATTTCCCATGTCCAAATTAATTAATGGTTTTTCAACTCTTTGTTGGATTCTGTCATTCTCTGGTCTATTTTCTCTATTTTCTTTTCATTCTGTTCAGTTTTTATTTCCACTTCCTTAATATGTTGTTCATTTTTTTGTATGGTAGCCTGAATAGATTCCATTTTATTATCTAACTTTGAGATATCTATTTTGAGTTCCGTGTGGTTTTGTGAGATTATTTCCTGTAGTTTGAGCATCGTCTCTTGCATAACGTTCAATGTTGCGTTCATATTTTGCATTACTGATGTGCCCCCTTTCTCGGTAGTTAACATCTCATCTATCTGTCTTTGACTAGCTGGTGAAGCTACCGCTACCGCAGCGGTGGGCATTGGTTTCCTCCCTCCTTTTGCAATTGTTGTAGTGCTTGTACTTGTCATTTCTGTCAATATTATATTTTGTTGCTCTAGTATTCTATAAATCTTAGTCCATTTCCAGAAAAAGTTTTAAATATCAATAGAAATCCCATCCTTGCATTTGCTGACCAAAATGCCAGGGGCTCAACTCTTCATCTTTATATTTGCACTCTGGCCAGTTTGTTTTCCTATACATTTTGTTTTTATCACTGAAGGAATACGGGCAGACATTTATTCATAATTATCTCTTATTGCTGTGAAAGAAAGCTAACGGGAAATTGAACTTTGGAACCACATATAAAAGACAAGAGGATGAGACCTTTGGCTAGAATAGCATTTACCCAAGCAAAACCAGAGAGCAGAAGAAAAATCCTTTGCCAATTTGTACATAAACACATCAAAGTCTTTCTTTATTGGTGCTGTTCCTTTAAATAGCAAGGGACCATTGCAGAAAAGTGCCCAAAGCAGCTATTTATGTATAAACACAATAACTTTTGTTTGACAGGATGAATTGACACATTCTAAAAGTAAATTATGTGGGATGAAAAATTGGTCTGCAAATTTGAGAAGAAGAAAAAAAATCCCATTAAATGTCAAGATGTCTTGGAAGAGCTGTGCCATTTAGGTTCAGAGGGATAGCAAATACCATGGGTGTAGATCTTGAACAGGTTCAAGGTTGGAGACAGTTGAATTTAGTGTATCCATATGACCTTAATTGCCCGTATAAAAGGAAGATGGAATTGCTGAGCTGTTTTATAGATGGCATATGTCACCGGAAAGATTGGCAAAAATGTTTAAAGATAAATCAATGAAATGTTGGAAATGCCATCAGACACCGGGATCGTATTATCATATGTGGTGGACATGTGCAGAAGCGAGAAAGTATTGGGCACAAATTCGAATGTGGTTAGAAAAGATGACACAGCAACATATTGATTTGAAGCCAGAGCTGTTTTTGTTGGGTATTTTGTTGGGTATTTTTGTTGAAACTCCTTTTTTTGTCTTTGTTTCCCTTTTTGGGGGGTGGGGGCTTACAAATTTGAGTACCCCAAATTCCTGGAAGAATCCTATGGTAGCCTAATGAAAAAACTCATACCATCCTGTCCAACAGAAGTAACAGGTTCAAGGCTAACTGCCCTTTATCTGTTGTAGACAAATTAACTGTAACACTTTTGTAGGGAATCCACCTTCTGCCAGGTGAATAATTTACAGCTTGTTGCCTATTGCTTTTCAAGGATCATGTGCGACTGTTTCTAGAAGTGTTTAAGAACTATGCTAATTTGTGTACTGGGGCTCTCAATTTGTGGATTTACCCCTCAAGGACACTTCTCTGTTGCTCTGCAGAATAAACTGGCAACAATTTCTCACCTGGTGTGATAATTGGCTACTTTGCACCAGGAAAGAAAAAATGAATCCAGCATTTGCCTGGGCCAATCCACTGTTTGGCCAACAACAATTTCATGTAGGAAAGTTGGGGCCCTTGCTACAGGTAGGCCTCAACTTACAGCCATTCATTTAGTGGCTGTTCAAATTTACCATGTCACTGAAAAAAACTGACTTATGACCGTTTTTCACTTATGACCATTGCAGCATCCCCATGCTCACATGATCAAAATCCAGATGCTTGTCAACTGGTTCATATTTATGATGGTTGCAATGTCCTGGGTCATGGGATCACATTTTGTGATCTTCTGAGAAAGCAAAGTCAATAGGGAAGCCAGATTCCTTAATAACCATGTTACTAACTTAACAACTGCAGTTATTCACATAACAACTGCAGCACGAAAGTTTAAAAAATGGAGCAAAACTCACTTAACAACTGTCTCCCTTAGCAACAAAAATTGTGGTCATAAGTCAAGGATTACCAATGGTTTGCAATGGTCCTTTGGAAAGGAGCTCCTGCCTGTAACACCTCTTTTCCCAGGACAGGAACTGAGTAAATGAACCAAAAATAGCATTTTGTAAAACTGGCATTTTTGTAACTGGCTAGGCCCACCATAGCAACCATTATATAACAGGCAAACTCTCTATGGGGGGCATTTTGTGAAAACGCCTACAATCTGTGTTTAAAAATTTCCAATGTGCGCACTGGCTTAAAAAGCTTGCTGGTCCCTATACAGGTTCTTCATATGAGTTCTTTTGCCCTGGTTTTCAAACTTTCGTTCTTTTACGTCTTTTGAGGGGTTTTCAAATGGAGGCTTCTGACACTCCCAATGAAAAGACACTGAGCCATGGTTTCCTTTTTCCTTCTCGGCATTTTCTTTCTTGTTAAGAAGAAAGAGCAGTGTGTGGGAGAGCAGAGAAGAGTTTTATGTGGAAAGTGGCATAATTTGTTGCCTCCATACATTTCCCAGAATGGGGCACGTCAAATGCGAAATAACACCCTCACCTAGAAGCAATGCTTCCTCCCCGGTAAAGTCAGACACAGGAATACACCAATAATAGCACTCGAGAAAAATCACAATGCAGCCTAATGTAATCTCACAATTGTACTCTGTTGCTTGGGGTGTGGTGCTCTCAGCTGTTTACCTGAGCTTGATTTCGAGTAGCAGTTTAAAGGAATTATTACTGATGCAGGAGCCAGGCTTTCTGTGGGGACAGTTGCTCCGACCAGGAAATAGAAGCATTAAAATTTTAGTAATTTAATTGGGGCAATTGACTTGCTTTGGATGGCAGTCTGACACACCAAACGATTCCAGCAAAGTGCATTGTCAGCCACAGAAGAGAAGCTTAACTTTGCAAATGTCAGTGTGGGGCATGTGTTAATAAGGCTAAGGGCACACGAAGCAGATCGGTAAGAAGGTGGCAATCCTATCAGGGATTATGTAAGAGCCGAGTTTTTTAAAAATCATAGCGCAAGAGTCACACAGAGAGCCCTAGAAGCCACATCAAGCTGTTAGAAAGTTGTAAAACCAACCCCCACAATAGATTTTTCTAGCAACCTATGTTGTCAACAAGCAGCTTTTGTTCTAGAAAAATTGTCATGCCCAAGAAACATGTCCAGCTGAGTTCAATTTATAATTTAGGGGAATTTATTCTCAGGGAAGATAATATGGTTGTGGACCCACACAGTCAAATTCTGTGCTTTTCTTTGGCTAATTTTTATGTTGTCTGTCAGTATCATTTATTACTTTAATTTGATGGATGAGAACTCAAAATGTCTTTAAAAATACTTGTTTACTTATTACAAAAAGAGAAAGAAATATGAGATTACATTTCCTGATTCTATCCAGGAAAATAAATCCCTCACATTAGATTACCTCAGAATTAAAACTGCCAATGCTTTTTCCCTTTTGAAATTCTTTTCAAAGTTACTGAGTTGAAATGACAGATTTGAGCTTCTTGCTCAGCCCATTAGCACCTTTATAAAAATCAAAACCTCTTTCCTTCAGGCGTTCCTCTCCTGCCAACATCCATGAATCATAGGAATATATTTGATATTTCTAGGTCGCTCAGTCTTTCAGAGTTAACAAATACAAATAGTAAAAATCAAACATAACCAGCACCCCCCAAAATAGTGTCATCCAGATGAGGCAACAACTAGGAGAAACCAATTTTGTCAGATCTTATTGAGAAATTATAGGAGACAAGACAATCCCAAAAAATAACTAGGCCCTAATAGATATTAGATTTGCCTGCCTCCGGTGACTAACAAACTTTGATGTGTTCTAGAGAGAACTAGGGGTTATTCCTGATGGTCTCTGTTCCACAATCCAGCTGAGGCCTTGATCATTGCTTGAACCAGAGGGCAGCTGAGGCTTTGGATTGGGTCACAGTCATGCATCCACTGTCCTTTTGTGTAACTCATTGTTGTCTATGATTTGCAGAAGCTGAGGCAGATGAAACAGGAGAAGCCGCGTCTGGAGCTTTTCTGGAGATCAATGAAGGATTCACTTGATCAAACACAGTGGAAGCCACTATTAAGGCCTATCTGGTATCACTAAAGCAGCAAAGCGACAATACAGGTAGTCCTCGACTTACAACAGTTCATTTAGTGACCGTTCAAAGTTACGATGGCACTGAAAAAAGTGACTTTTGACCATTTTTCACACTTATGACTATTGCAGCATCCCCATGATCACGTGATTTATATTCGGATGCTTGACAACATTTATGACATCAGAGTCACAAAAGATCCCCTTTTGTGATCTTCTGACAAGGAAAGTCAACGGGGAAACCAGATTCACTTAACAACCGTGTTACTATTTTAAGAACCGCAATGATTCACTTAACAAATGTGGGGAGAAAAGTCGTAAAATGGGGCAAAATTCACTTAACAAATTTCTCACTTAGCAACATACATTTTGGGCTCAATTGTGGTCGTAAGTTGAGGACTACCTGTACTTCTCTGTCTTTATTGCATGCATAGATAGTCACCTGCCAGCCTTGTGTAGGATAACTCAAGCCCACCTGGGGAAGGAAGACTCAGAAGTTCATCTACAGGGCTGTGTGGAAAAATTTGCAAAGCATCTGTTGGACAAATTGCTCAAATTTGTTCCCAGCTTTGGTACAGGTCCAATGGAGATGCTTGTCTGACTATCTGATAATAGTTTGAACTTGTTGGACCTGAGCAAGTGGACAGGCTCTTTATGATTGTGAGCTTAGTTACCTGTTTCTTAGATCCATGCCCCACCTGGCTAGTTAAGGCTGCCCGGGGTCATAAGGGCCTCCTGTTTCAGGAAATGGCACTACTGGTGCACAAAGTGAAGCTGTGCAAAGGCTGCCTTGGTCAGATTTGCCATCTGCTCCTTAAGCAGGGCCTGTGAATCCAGAGTAATCTCCAGGTTGCACCCCAGCACTGAATGCGGAATTGCAACCCCGCTCAAAGCCAAAAATAGAATCTCCCCAGCACCAACCCCCATAGCACTCCATCCTTTTCAGGTTCAGTCTGAGCTTGCTTCTCCCCGATCACATCCTTCTGGCCTGAGTTCAACAGCATTGCTGAGCTGCCTTGGGGATGAGATGTATCATTGGCACTGATAACGCCAGAATCCAAAGTGACAGAGGGCCTGATGCAGATTTTAAATAGGATGGGTGAGAGCATCAAACCTTAAGTTATCCTGCAAACCAGGGGCTTTGACTTATATCTCCTTCTGCCTGAAGAGAGAAGAACCGCCGTAGCACTGTGTCTTCCAATCTCACTCCCTGTAGTCAGTCCAGAAGGACACAGGGACGGTCATGGATGGTACTGAAAGCCACCAAGAGATGACAAAGAACCCAGATGGTTACATCTCCCCCATCCTGGCTCCAGCACAGGTCATCTGCGATGTTATTGATGCTGTCTCCTTACTGTGCCACAGGCCTATAATCATGCCAAAAATGGTCTAGGATAATCTATTTTCTCAGTCCTTTCTCTTTCTAGAGGAGATGCTGTTTATTCTGCTTCTTTTAAAAAACAGAGGAGATAGTAAAATGGTAGTAAGAAGAAATACATTTGTATCTATTTTACTAGTTGCAAAGCTTTCCTTAAAAAGATTGCTTTTTTGAAAATATACCCCTTTAAATTAATATTTTCTAACTTTATCCAACATCTCTCTGGATTTTTCATTATTAAAGACAGCATGTATTTCAGTCAAAATGCCCAAGGATATTATTTCAAATTTGGAATGCCATCCCCTCTCATTAAAATGTAAATGTAGCAGGTTTTTTTTTAAAGAAATCAAGGTCGTTTTGCACCAAAATAAAAAGTTCAAGATTTGTACTGCTAATCTTTTAATTCTACTTCCCTCTTTAAAATTGGGATTAAAGAGAAATTAGGCACTGAATTATACTGATTACAAAGGATGCAGATTTTCATTCAAGCAGATAGGCTGGTGGCAAAATTCTGACATCTGCTCAATATATATTATAATGGTACAAAATGGATATTCATAAAAAAAAGTATAAATTATTAATACAATAAAAAATACAATAAAAATTGGAGATAACAAATCTTTGAAGAAGATAAGGGAAGTTCTGATAAGGAATGGGTTATGGGGAGAAGAGATCTGTGTTTGATTTCATAAGGGTGAAGAGCTTGTTTATAACTGATGAAGATCAGAAGCCACTTTTTACATATTTCTTTTCTTTTTCTTTATCTTGCTTTCCTCTTTTTCTTTTTCTTTCTTGTGTCCCTTCCTTCCTTCCTTCCTTCCTTCCTTCCTTCCTTCCTTCCTTCCTTCCTTCCTTCCTTCCTTCCCTTGTAATCAAAATCTTTAATAAAAATTATTTAACAAATAAGGGAAGTGCTTTGAAACAGAATACTGGAAAGGTAATAAATATGGAAAAAACAATTCCTATACCCCACCCCCCATTACAGAAATAGACTTCATGTTGTTGCATAACTAGCTGGTCACCCCAGCTAGCATTTCATAAACAGATAAAACAAGTACAAATAAATCCTGTTGGATTGCAGGGTAAAGGGATGGTTTTATTTATAGCAATAGCAATAGCAATAGCACTTAGACTTATATACCGTTTCATAGTGCTTTACAGCCCTCTCTAAGCGGTTCACAGAGTCAGCATATTGCCCCCAACAATCTGGGTCCTCAGTTTACCCACCTCGGAAGGATGGAAGGCTGAGTCAACCTTGAGCCGGTGAGATTTGAACCGCCGAACTGCAACTAGCAGTCAGCTAAAGTAGCCTGCAGTACTGCACTCTAACCACTGCGCCACCTCGGCTCTAACCACTGCGCCACCTCGGCATTTATGCAGTGATCCCCCTATGTAGAGATATGGTATTTCAGGAATGTGCGCTAATTACTAATCAAAGAATAACAAAAACATCTAGGTCTTTTGTCAGCAGTTTTTGGGAAGAAAAGTAAGGCACTATTAAAGTTTTTATTAATGGCTACTAGATTAGTCATAGCAAAATACTGGAATTATCTAACCGGGCCATCAAAGAAAAATTGGTATGATAAACTATGCTCTATTGCCTTAATGGATAAATTAACATATAAATTGAAACCTTTTAAAGAATATACAGTGTATATATTATATATTATTGTATAAACTACTCGAATAATGAAAACTGTAATCAACCACCTACATCACATTATGAGAGACTATAAAAATTTTAAGTATTGTGAACTGAATATATATGTCACATATTAATATTAATAATGTCCTTGCTTTGGAAGATTTTAAAGAGCTATTGATTAAAATTTGTTGTACGCTGCCCAAAGTCACTTTCTGTGAGATGAGCGACCATATAAATGTGATTAATAAATGAATAAATTTTGTGAAATGTTACTGTTTGCAGAGTTGTTAACATAAAATAAAGAGGAAAAGGAAAGATCAGCAAAGGGCCCAGCTGCTGAGAAATAATCTGTCCTTTTTTTTCTGCCCTCGGTTGCTGTAGATCTCAAACTCCCAAGCCAATTCTGAATAACCTGATGAAAGAAAAAAAAGAAAAAAGAAAATTGTAAACCAGTTTCAACACAATATAGTTGTTCTGTCCCAGCTACAAACCACGAAGAACACAGGACACACAAAGTCCGTGCAAACCTTATTTTACTAAATAAAGACTACTAATACGCTTTCTTAGCAGTTTGTTCAAACAAAAATACAGTTTCAATCAGTCTTTTATGAACAAAGGCTGTTAATTCAAATTCATTAATAGCCGACAAGAGTCCAAGGTAAAATAACTCAATTCTTGATGCAATAGTCTTTCCGATATCAGTAATCTTACTGTGGTTTGGCAAGACACCCAGAAGCAATTAGCAGAACAGATAACACAGGAAAACCAGAGTCAAAGAGACGTTTTCTGAATCGATACAGGTGATTATGAAGAGTTGTTTCCTGCAAATTACTTCAGCCTCGTCATCCCTTAAATAGGCTAGGAGCGTGGCCAATTAGCCCCAAGCCTTACTCCCGAGGAGACCTCCTCCTCAGGAACCATTCCTGCCTTTTGGCCGCTCTGTGTGCCCGTGCATTGAGAATAGGCTCCTCCTCTTCTTCCTCTTCGCTCAGTGCAGCTTCTGGAGTTCTGAAGGCCCTGGCTGAATCTCTGCCTCTGGCACCGAGTCCTCACCAACCTCCTTACTGTCCGACTCAGGTACCAGCTGCACAGGCCGCTGGCACATCACCACAACAGCCTCTTTGCTGTCGGAATCAGCTACCAGCTGCACGGGTTGCTGGTGGGCCACAACAATAGTATCTTTATCTGCTAGATGCAATTGCTTGAATAATTGATTTAGTTCACAGGTGTCAAACTCGCAGCATCACGTTGCCATCACATGATGTTTCGTGACGTTTTTCCCATTCACAGAGCTGGGGTGGGCGTGGCCTGTGCGTGACGCATCTGGCCTGCTGGCCACCAGTTTGACACCCCTGATTCTAGTTGGAAGCTGGCTAGGGGATTCTGGGAGTTGAAGTCCACACTTCTTAAAGTTGTTGAGCTTGAGTAATGACCAGGCTCATTCCAGTTTGGAAAATATTTTTCCATTTGGTGAGGATATTTGGAGTGGTGCGGTGGCCTAGAGGTGGAGCTCTTGTCTCACAATCAGGAGGCTGTGAGTTCAATCCTAGGTAGAGACAGATATTACTCTCTCTGGGAACAATGATAATATATCTGCTGAACAAAACTCCACATTGGTGACAGGAAGGGCATCTGGCCATTAAACACTCTGCTAGTTCCACTCAGTTCCCCAGACTCCACCCCGCAAGGGATTATGGGGTTGTTTCCAATTTTTCTCTTCTGTTCTGTTTCATCCTAACCTGCTCTCTCTCTCTCTCTCTCTCTCTCTTTTTTCCCAATGCCTTTGGTCAATCTTGATTTCTGTTTCCTCTGCAATTTTCTTGGCATCGTGGTTTGAAAGTGATTTGCCCTTGCCTGCTTTCTAGGGCTGAGGAAGAGTGACTGGCACAAAGTCATCAGTCGGCTTAGTGCCTGAAGCAGGACTAGAACTCATGATTTCCGTGTTTCTAGCCCAGCATCTCTGCCTATACCAACTGGCTCTGTGTTAACTATGTACAGTATTACAATCCAATTCATAACTTTTTAATGTCCTCAACATACATTATTTCTATATCTGTAAAATTTATTCAGTTTTGCTGGTATGCAGTATCCCTGTGAGATTTTTTACTGATTTTTTTTCCTCTTTTGAAAATGCAATATTCATTACATCCATTAACCTGTTTGACAAGCAGATTGCCAATGTTTAATATGAGAAACTGATTTTAAGATCTTCTCTCGCTGTATTTTTAATTTATTACTTTTCGTTTCCAGTTCCATCAATATTTCATAAAAGCGTACTATCATATGTTCATTTAATCTTTAAACCATTATATGTCATCATTTTACATCGCAAACATTTTGTTAGCAACATAATTCGTATTGTTTTTCTTTCGATTGTATTACAAAAAGAAAAAATAACAATTCTGAAGTTGTATATACTTCATCAAACTTGAAAAATACTCCCCCTGGTACAACTTTTGCAATCCTAACTATACTTCCAAGTCATTAAAAGAGTAAATTTAATTGATCTCATAGGACTTAAAACTTTTGAGAAAACCTGCTTATGCTTCTGATTCCAATTAAACTAGCAGTTTCTTGGTTTTTTTAGAAACCACTGGCAGAACTTGATACTATAAATTATTTATACTATATAATAGGGCAAACTCAGAGTATCATAAATTCTGCATAAAGGGATATGTATCTGTGCTTTTTCTTTGAGTATAAGATTTCTTTTACAAGATGGTTTTACAAGATAATACAATCCTTCAAAGAGCCCATTACAAGTTATTGTTTTAGGTAGTTTTTGTTACTATTTTCCTTCTATGTTCTAGGCTGCACTCCAAAACATTGGTGGGAAATGATGGAGCTGGGAAAAGAACGAAGTTTGATTTCATGTTTAAACCTAATTAAAATTAAATGAATTTACTGCAGTTAATATGATTCTTTCCCATATATTTCCCCCCGTTATTGTATTAGTTTTGCGCTCACTTTTGGAATTTGGAGGATTTATAGCCCAGTAGCCATGTAGATTTATGCTATCATGAATGAAGGCGAATACACGTATCCCAGGATAATGTTGCAGGATCCAATCAGAATCGGTCACCGGGACGAGAGGTTTAATGTTCTGAACTTTCGGACTGTTGCTAGAGCCCATTCTCTCTAGCAGAGTGTGTGCTTTGCACAGTTCTGTGTGTGGTATTTTTACGGTGCCTATTGTATGTGGCTTTTTAGATGTTGATTGGGGTGTTGATGACTGGCTATTAAGTCATTGGCTGTTGTTTGCTTATGCTGCCAAACCCTGGCCTCCTAAGTACTTGATAAGCTGGTAGTAAATCAGCACTTGTCTGACAAGGGGCCTGTTTCCCAGGCTTTAATCACTTCCCTGGCTGTTTTTGTTCCTGCTTGTCCAACAATCTTCGTAGCTGCAAAATTGAATTTATGTCCTTGTTCCTTGCAGTGTGAGGCTACCAATGAGTTCAGGTCTCCTCGTCTGACTGCTCGCTTGTGTTCTTGCATGCTGTCATATTCATGCTGTCATATCTAATGAGGCGGATGCAGAATATCGCAAGATCTAAGAGGCGTAATGATTTAATTTGTTTTATTTTATGTTTCATCAGTGTTTGTACTGAAGTATGGTTACAATTGCATTTGTCTTCATTTCCACAATCTCCCCCTATCAGTTTGCATAGAAGGGAAGAATACAGCTTCATAGATTCTTCCTTATCCAAAATTGTACTCATCCAGTCATGATTTCGGAAGTAATATTTCCCTTTAAAAATGGATGCTTGTTTCCTCTTCCCTCCTCCTCTTTTCCTTCTTTTTTTATGGCCTGTGAATCTGAGGATTGGGGCTATCCTTTACCGACCACTTGTAAAATGCTGCTATCCAATCTTCTTTTAACAATTAGGGAATAGTCTTTTATGTAATCTAGAATAAAGTGGGAAATGAAGTCCAACACAACAAAGAGGTCCTATCTTGGGAAAGACAGTTGAACAGGAACCATTGAAGCTATTTATTTGTAGTAGCATAAAACAACATTGAAGATTGTGGTTTTGGCATTCAGGGACTCCTTGACTTACAACCATTCATTTAGTGACTGTTTGAAGTTACAACGGCACTGAAAAAAATGTGACTTATGACTGTTTTTTCACACTGACAACCACTGCAGCATCTCCATGGTCACATGTTCAAAATTTGGATGCTTGGCAACTGGCTTACATTTATGACAATTGCAATGACCCGGGTTCATGGGACCACTTTTGCAAACTTCTAACAAGCAAAGTCACTGGGGAAGCCAGACTCAATTTACAATCGTGTTACTAATTTAACATCTGCAGTGATTCACTTAACAACTTTGGCAAAAAAAAGGGTTGTAAAATGGGGCAAAACTCATTTAAAAACTGTCTTGCTTAGCAATGGAAATTTTGGACTCAGTTGTGGTTGTACTGTAAGTTGAGGACTACCTGTACTATATATAGTAGATCGGATTATAAATTAAAGGAAGGGGAACACACCAAGAGCTACAGGATGATAGGGCCAGTCAAACTAAAGAATATGGAGGTTGTTGGGAAGGAATAGATACTAGATTTACTTGATCTCCTGATAAATGGGTCAGAAAAGAAAATTTTTTTATTTTTAAATTTTTTTATTTTCGATTCCATATAAACACTTCACATATTTATCATCTCCTTTTACATTTCATTCTTTTATACAATCATTGTACATATATCTTATATTTATCTTATTTCTTTATTTTGTTCAAGGTTGCTTTCTTTACCATCCCCCTTTCCTATCTTACAGCCCTTCCTTCCCTTTCTTCTTTCCTTACCTCCTTCTCCTCCAAAACTACTTCCCTTCCCTCTCTCCTCTCCTCTCCTCATCTCTACTCCCCCTCCTACCCTCTCTCCTACACTCTCCTCCCTTCTCTTCCCTCCTCTTCTTCCTTTCTCCTTTTTCCACTCCCCCCCTTTCCCTTTTTTTGCTGTATTTGCTTCATTTCTCTGGGATGGTATTCCAGCAACCCCGAATTCATTTGCGTGCTTTTCTATTCTCAACTTTATTTCAAATACATGCCTTTAACTTATTTCTTTTATCTTTCTCTATTTATCCTAGATGTAACACTTGAAAGAGATGAGGGGATTGGGAGGGGAGAGGGAGGGTATA
>QLTV01001849.1:2429594-2440238 GCA_003457575.1 Thermophis baileyi
GTTCCTAGTCAGTACACATAGGTCTTCACAGAAGCTGACGTATAATGTTACAGTATCTGTGAATTCATCCAGGTTTTGCAGAGGTATCTTCAAAAATATTCCAATCAGTGCAGTCAAAGCAAGCCTGTAGCTTTAACTTTGCCTCCTCAGTCCAAGTCTTCACTGATTTAATTGTTGGTTTTGTGGTTTTAAGTCTTTGCCTGTAAGCAGGTACAAGGTGAATCATGCAATGATCAGAGTGTCCCACAGCTGCTCGTGGTAAAGACCGATAAGCATCTTTTAGTGTTGTGTAGCAATGGTCTAAAGTATTTTTGCCTCTAGTGGGACAATTGACATGCTGCAATGGTCATAAGTGTGAAAAAGTCACTTTTTTCAGTGCTATTGTAACTTCAAATGGTAATTAAATGAACTGTTGTAAGTCGAGGACTACCTGTAATTAATATTAATAGCTATCTCTTTAATAGTTCATGAATTAGAATTTCTAGTAGTCCTGACCAGCTTAGCTAATGGGGAAGAACCCTAAAAGTTCTAGATCCATTAGAAATTAAGAGTCTAAGACCCCATTTCTGAAATAGAGTGTTAGAAAACAGAAAGTTTCAAGAACTTCACTTTATTATGGCTTTCAATCCCATCTCTCATCTAAGTTTGAGGCCACAGCATCTGGTTAGGTGGTTGAGAGTAAAAACGGAGGAGCAATAGAGTGCAAAAAATGCTCACAGATTGTGGTCCCCCCCCCCTCTTTCTACCCTGTTTTTTTCCTGGAATGTTAAGACGGTAGATCTCCTGGGTTATAGCTGAACACATCACAGGCAAACATTTTTACCTCTTTTTTTTTTTTTTTTGTTGGGGCAGATTCACTCCTGAGAGGCTACATAACGGGAAAAAGCTTGAAATCTGTGTTTGGCCAATTAAGATCGCAGCCATAGCACTTGCACAATAGGAATGAATAAAGCAGGGATTTTTTTTTGAACTGTTTGCAGAACCCTAGAGTTCTATGAGCGATTACAGGAAAAAAATGTTCACTTGAACACAGCCAATTTTCTATCTCTAAAGCTCTTGATCAGGGGTTGTGAGATTTTTTTAAAAAACTAATAAGTTCAGCAGCCTGAAAAAAAAAATTAAAACCTCTGGAATAAATTGCAACCACTCTATTTAATCAGTCAGTGCTGGCTTTAAGCTGTGTACTTTGCAAACTGAATTATGTGTTGAAAGAGAGAAGAATCAACAATTGTATTTATTTTTTACAAGCCCAAGGTGTACCACAGATTCCCTGTTTGCTTTGAAACAAAATAATCATATCCAAGTAATAGAAAGTGGTGAAAGAGGATGCCAGCTTAAAAGCAAATAATATTCAGCCTGTTCCGTCTTGTGTAATCTACTATAATTCATCAACATACCTCCACGGGTATGAATGCCCTGTGATTTAAATTACTGATTATTTATATATTTTAATCTACAGATTTCTGAACTGCCCTTGACGTGAGTGGATATCCAAAGTAGCTATTAAAAAATGGAGAGGCATTTCAGTCTGAGAGAGATTAATAGTTAGAATAATTTAATTCCAGAACTGAACAGTTGACTCAGCAAAAGTTCATTCTCCCATGCGCTGATGATGTTACCTTGTCTGGTAATGAAATGTCTGCAGCAAAAGAACCAAGTTCAGAGAACATTAAGAACCCAACCATTTTAGATGTGCTACTAACTAGTACTTTGGGGTGAAGGTTGGTGAGAAGGGGGGTCAGTCTGCAGCTGATGAGAATCCTGGAGGAAGCATATTATCTAGATCAGCGGTTCTCAACCTGTGGGTCGCAACCCCTTTGGGGGTCGAACGACCATTTCACAGGGGTCGCCGCGCGCGTTAGCCCGCCATCTTGGTGCCACCGTCACTTGCAGGGGTGAAATGCTCCCGGTTCGGCCGTGCCTGCGGGTCGCCGGATAGCCGGTAGCGACAGAAGCGGGAGACTTCGCCCACCCACCCGGACGCCGCCATTTGGGTTCTTTTACCCTCTGCGCATGCGCAGAACACTTTGCGCATGCGCAGAGGGTAAAAGAACCCAAATGGCGGCATCCGGGCGGGTGGCATCTTGGTGCCACGCCCCCTTTGTCACCTCATCGCTTCTCGCCTGACAACGATCCCGGGCGGGGAGGGGGCAGGGAGGGGGTCGCGGCGGCAGGGAGGTCGTGGCAGCGGGAGGGGGGTCATGGGGGGGTCACGGCATTAGAAAGGTTGAGAACCACTGATCTAGATCCATTTCAGTCAAGGTTCGGGCCAGGATTTAGTACTGAGACAGCTCTGTTTGTGCTTGTTGATGGTTGTGGTCCACCCATCCTTGTGCTTCTTGACCTCTCGACAGCTTTTGATACCATTGACCGTGGTATCCTCCAGAATTGGTTCTATGAATTGGAGATTGAGGACACCGTTTTATGATGCTCCCCTTCCTTTCTCCAGGGCCAGTTCCATTCAGTGTTCATTGGCAGGGAGAGAGCAGAATGGGTCAACAGATGCCTGCAACGAGTTGTCCTAGACCCGGGACAGTGGTCATCTTTCAGTTTGAGATTCTGTATAATCAGCATCCTGACAAAACCCAATTATATATTTTGACTCTGGGCTGGCCAAGTGAGGCTGTTGAGATTCTGGCCCAGTGCCTGGAGGCTCCGCAGGTTTGGATGGCGAGAAGCCCATCCCAATCCTACCAAGAATGAGTGGCTGTGGGTGCTTAGACTGCCCAGGTCTGAAGATATTCCAGCTTGGACCTTAGATGAGGTTGCACTTCCCCATTCAAAGATGGTGTGTAATTTGGGGGTGTTCCTGGACTCACATCTATTGCCTGATGAGCAAGTGGCAATCGTGGCCAGAAAGGCTTTTGTCCAGCTTCAACTGGTACACTAATTCCCCTCTTCCAAAACAGGTGCTCTTCAAATAGTCATTCAAGCCCTGATGACCTTAGGATTTGACTTCTGGAACATGCTCTATATGGGCTCCCCTTGAAGACAACCCTTAAGCTTCATCTGCCCCAGAAAACAGTGGTGCAGGAATATCCAATTGATTAAAACTTGCCATCTGTAGAGACTCCAGAAGCATGCCTTCTCTGGAGCAGCGTCTGCCCTCTGGAATGAGGTTTTCCCCGAAATTCAAACTGTTCCTACTCTACTGGTATTTCAAAGATCCCTAAGGACCTGGCTCTTCACCCAGGCCTTTAGCAAGAAAAACTGATGTCCCTTTCTTTTTTGTTCTGGGTTTGTTTTCCTTGCCTTTGTTGTCCATGCCCCATCTGATTAAATGTCTTAAAAATATTTTAATTAACGGACCTTAAATGAGAAGGAAGCAAAGTGGCAAGTTTCCAACAGTGCCACTCATTCCACTTAGGCCTAAAAAGCAAGCGTGCTTAGAAAATAAAACTAGAAGTCAGCAGCCTCCAAATGTTTGGTTGGGAAGTGAGCCCAAAATGCCACAAAAAAGTCAGGGGATTAAAAATGTGTGTGGGGCAGGAAGGAGGAGTTATCTCTCCCCTGTATCTTCTGGTATGTAATTGCCAACTGACCTTTTTGTGAGCATGCCCACAACCTGTTTTTAAAATTTCAAATCTGCTGGCTCAAAAATGAGGGAACTGCAAAGGAATCTCCTTAACTGCCTGTTAAACTCCACAGGGTAGTAGAAGGTATTCAAGAGAGGGATTTAAAGGTTAGTTTGGAGTTGAGAAAGCCTACCAAAATGACATATGCTTAGGAAGTTTTATTCTGCAATTTTGGCACTTCAGAGAGGATTCCATATGAAACACAATTATTGTAGCAGAACAAGCTGTCAGAGGGACAGATGGAACGCTCCTTGACCAATATGGCAGCATGAGAACCAATGGAATCCAATTATGTCAGGGGTTTTGCTTCTACTGTGGAGTATCTTCCTGGGGGGCAGGGGGGGGGGAAATCTGTTTGATAAAATTTCTTTTTTCACAGACCATCAGCGATCTTACATGAATATTTGGCTAATCTACTTGAGACACTACCCCAAAGGCAGGCTTATAATGTACTGGGAAATCTCTTCACAGTATATTTGTAGTGGTTGCTTTTCATAACAACCTGGTGGTGGGGTGAGGGCAGACCATCAGCCAATTATGGTAATTACTATACATAGAACTGTGTTTTTCATCCTTAGCAACTTTTAAGATGGGTGGACTTCAATTCCAATTTCAAATCCCCAGCTGGCTGGGGAATTCTGGGAGTAGAAGTCCACACATTTTAAAGTTGCTAAGGTTGAGAATCACTGATATAGAAGAGTGAGAGAGCAGTTTTTGCCTTAATGGAATGACCAGCAGGGGAATGTTAGCTGATGCACCTAAAAAGGATTATATTTGCATCTGCTAAACAACAACCTCTAGGTCTACTGGTGTCCTTCCCACTTTTGCATTTGAGGCAAAACAAAAACAAAAACCGGAGACTGGTAAGCGACTGGTACAGGCAAGATAGGATAAAAGCCAAGGAGACTTTTCACCTCACTGCTCTCCAGGCTGCAATGATGAGGAAGTGAGAAAGGAGAAGTGGGAAATCCCTCTAGGAAATCCCTCTAGGAACAGCCCACGCCTAGTGCCCAAGGAGCGCCGACGGTGTGGCTCAACAACCGGACGGAATTCTATGCCGTCGTGAAAAGAATTCAAATCATGCAAAATAAACGAGCCGCCTTTATTGTCTCCACTCTTCAGAAGAGAGGCCGGCTTTGCCCGGCTGAGGCTTAACGTAAGGTTTCTTCGGCCTCGTCTGCATCGTCCCCCGCCTCCCCGTAGTAGCTTTCGAGGTGCTGAAACGAGTAGTAGATGCCTCCGCGGCTGGTGGGAGGCGGGCGTAAGAGAATGGCTGGCAAAGGGTCGCCGGGAGACGGCGCGGAGCTGGGGCTGCCTTCGTTCAGGATCCAGACGAAAGAGTAGAGCGCGAGCGCCACCAGGATGAAGGAGGTCAGAAAGCCGCTGAGGACGCCCGTCGCCAGAGGCGTGGCCCATTCAAAGAGGCTCCGGTTGTAAGGCGGCAGCCTTTTCCGCTCGACGATCAGCTCCAGCCCGTCCCACTCTCCTTGCTCGAGCGGCGGCGGCGGCGGCGCGGAGCCCTGGCCCTGGCGCCGCTGCCGGCCTTGCGCGCTTCCTTCCGGACCTTCGTCCAGGAGCAGCGAGGAGGTCAGGTGCTTCACCGTCTCGTGGTACTCCTCCACGTTCTTCTTGATCTCCAAGTTCTTGTCCTGGTTGAGGTTCTTGCCCAGTTCTAGCGAGACGTCGGCGCGGCCGATCAGCTGGAGAGCCCGGGACAAGCGATCCCAGTACATGGTGTCGCCCTCCGTCTCCAGCCACTGCTGCAGGGTCTCTTTGCACTGAGCGGTGGTGATGATGTCCCGGCGCCTTCGTCGTCGTCGTCGACGGCCAATGGGGTTGTTCTTCTCGGAGAGGCGCTCCAGCTCGTCTTTCACATTCTCCTCGGGGCCCAGGAGTTTGAGGTGGAAGGCCTGGCATTCCTCCGGGGACAGGAGCTCCGAGATGCGAGCCATCATGTGGGTCCCGATGTCGTCGGCCACCGTGTCATCGCATAAGGCGGGCAGGGCTAGCAAGGAAAGAGCTAGACCGAGCAGAGGCCGCATTCAGAAGGCTCTGAAAAGTGGAAGGTTGAAAATAGGAGAAAAGCCTTCAATTTGCCTGCAGGGACGGCTGCCTGGTCTTTCTCCCAGTAGAGAGAGGCCTTGGCCTGACACTCCAGCCTTAACTCTCAAAGCACCCAGAGGCTCAACATATTTAAAGCAGCAAGAGAGAAGAGTACCTCTGAGTCTACACAGACTGCCATTTCTAGCTTGCATGTTAAAAGGTGGCTTGAGTTTATGTTTGACAGACACCCACCTACCTATCATATAATGCAATACTGTACATGTCATGCAGACTGAGGAGATCATTTATGAAATTCTCTCACATGTGTAGCCTTTTATCTGACTTTTCTTTTTCAATGACAGATTATTCCTTATTGGCTACATGTGCATTTAATGTAATGAGAGGGTAACACATTAATTTGCTTTTCTCTTTTGGGCATAATCTTTCAGAAATCCAGTTAATTTAATGAGGTATCCCCCCCCAGCATATTTACATAGGCATACAGGTTACTGGCGGGTGGCAGCATCTAGCTGATCTTTGTTAAACTTATTGGGAAGTTGCAGTTGCACCTATATTATCTGTGCTTATTAAAGCCAGATTGAATATGTTGGCTCAGGGAAGAGATGTAAAACATCTATTTCCTATCCTTGCTAGTTCCAAATTAACACAAGGTGGAAAAAATACAAATATACCCAAACCTATCTGGAAACTGCACACTATCCAGTGTTGTCATACAATAAGTGTGGAATAACTTAGGGTAGCTTGGTGACAAAAGAATGGCACTCTGTTCATGGCCAGAGGAAAGAAGTATCCTAAACTGAGGAAACGCAGGACTAAACAGGAACCTTTGTTTGGTCTGTAATATCCTCCTTTGCTTGTAAATCATCTCAGATTCCCTGGCTGTATTCGCACCTACCAGTAGGCTATAATGTGCTGGGCCTAATTTGAGAGTCCTTGTGTCATACAAACCTAGTCTGCAGTTAGTTGATGGTTTGATGTATTGTGCTAACCCAGGTATACAGGTAGTCCTCGAGTTATGACCACAATTGAGCCCAAAATTTATGTTGCTAAGTGAAACATTTGTTAAGTCAGTTTGCCCTAGTTTATGACCTTTCTTGCCACAGTTGTTAAGTGAATCATTGCACTTGTTAAGTTAGTAACACGGTTGTTAAGTGAATCTGGATTCCCCATTGACTTTGTCAGAAGGTCGCAAAAGCAGATCACATGACCCCAGGACACTGGAACCGTCATAAATAGGAACCAGTTGCCAAGCATCTGAATTTTGATCATGTGGTCATAAGCATGGAAAAAGGTCCTAAGTCACTTTTTTCAGTGCCATTTGAACGGACACTAAATGAACTCTTGTAAGTCGAGGACTATCTGTAATAGATTTAATTGAAGAAATCATAGTACAGGTAACTATAGAGCTACACGGGATGTGAACTACAACTACTGGGTCTCCTTAATTTTCTAGAATTGACTATAATAACTGCCTGAGATATCCACCAATTTAATAATGTACAGATTTTACAACCTTTTTAGATCAGGGGAAATGTTCAAGTTGAAGCTCCAAAGCAACAAAAATAAAAGAAGCTAAAAAAAATAATAATCTAACCCAGTCTGCATGATTTGAAGGCTGAAAATGATGGGAGTTCATTTCCAAAACATTTAGAGGGCTTCAGGTTGGGAAAAGCTGCCCTAAAAGTAGGAACAAATATTGCCAGTTACCTGAAGTGACTTCCAGAACAAGAGGCATTTCTTGAAATAGTGTAGAGCTTTTTTCTGTGGAATCTTAAAACCTCCTTGAGCGTATGATGTCATAGAAAGAGCCAGCAAAAGGTTCTACTTCCATTCCCCTTCTCTGGAGAAGGTCTGGTTCATGGGATCCTGTAATGTGTATGAAACAGCTCTCCAGATTCACTGATCAGCTTTCCTCCAACACGGGATCCATGAGGTGGCAGGGGCCACTGGGTGAACAACAAGAGGGTTCCTGCTCCATTGAGCAATCCTTATTGCTATGGGGTAGTAAAGTTTGCCCCCCTTTTCCTACCCACTTTAGGGAGTGGGGGGGGTGACAGGAAAAAGGGGAGCCAGTACCAGTATCGAGTACAGGGAGGAATTGCATGGTAAAGAGAATTTTACACACCCATCAACCATTAGCTGTTTTTCCAGGATATTTTGAAAGAACACTAAACTAATATATATATATTTTAAAAAACTTATTTTTAAAAAGCTAAAATAATATTAACCAGCTCAGGTAGCTGCTGAGATCATTGGAACCAGGTTGGCTAACCATTGGGGTTGCTCATTCCCCCCCCCCACCCACCCCCCCAGCTCTTCCCATTTTCCACCAAAACTATCCTTCCTTCCTGTTGGCCATTGCTTCAGGCTGTGAACTCTCCCAAAGGATTCAGCAATAGCAAACAGATGCCACAGATGGAGGCTTGTTCCAGAAACAGCCACAAGAGTTCACACACACACACACCGTTTACCAGATATCCCTACCACAACTGGCTTTGTTCAGAAGTATGGTAGGCACAAAAGGAACTGAGTTTGAAGGAACATTATTTTTCCAGGGCCCAAAGCAGAATGGCCCTGCAAAAGAAGGTGGAACCCAAATTAGCCAATAGGTTCCAGGCTGCAGCCTAAATTAGCCAATAGGGTACCATCCTCTGGGTCACCTGTTTGCGATACCAACTGCAGGGGCAGTCAAGTGTTTTGGGTTATACCCACAGTCCTGGCTTCTCTGCTTAAAGGGAAAATCATGACCTCCACACCTAAATGGCTAAGGTTGACTTTAAGATGCCTCAGGGATGAGTTGGGGACAAGTGGAAGGCAGCCTCATGAGGACATGACAGGAACAAAAGAGGTTGCTAAGGCTTGTTCGTGACCTTTGCACAGGTACGTCTTGTGCACCAACTGCGGCCCTATTTAGATCAGGAGGCTCTGCTCACGGTCACTCATGCCCTTATCACCTCACGGCTTGACTATTGCAATGCGCTCTACATGGGGCTACCCTTGAAGAGTGTCCGGAGACTACAACTGGTCCAGAATGCAGCTGCGCGAGCAGTCATGGGTGTGCCAAGGTACACCCACACAAGTGCCATCCTTCGCGAGCTGCATTGGTTGCCGATTGCGCTCCGGTCACAATTCAAGGTGTTGGTTGTTACCTTTAAAGCCCTACATGGCTCAGGACCAGTTTATCTGCGTGACCGCCTTATGCCACATTCCTCCCCCCCGAGATCCGTACTACCCCCACCTTACTGGCCTTCCGTAAAGCCCTTAAGACCTGGCTTTTCCGGCAGGCCTGGGGCCAATAGTTGTTCTGATTGGCCCATGCATGGTTGTGTGAATGTTTTATTTTAAATATAGTTGGGGTTTTGTTTTTTTTCCCCTTTCTTTTTTAAATTGTTTTTATATGTTTTATTTTTTATGATGTAAGCCGCCCAGAGTCCTTCGGGAGTTGGGCGGCATATAAATTTTATAAAATAAATAAATAAATAAATGTGGCTAAGTGAAGAAAGCCTGCTTTTTTCCGCATCTTGTAGCTCTGGATCAGCAGATGGCAGCATAACCCCAAGAATTAAAACTAGAAAGTGATACTAGCTCAAAAGGTGTAGGTTAGAATTACAAGCTCCCTGCTTTTAAAATTAGCATTGTTCAACCAGACTGTTTTAAAAGACAAATGCAGAAAAATCATTTAGTTAGCAGTTTATGAACTTCTGTATGTCAAGTTGTTATGAAAGGCACAGAAATGGGATCCTTTTAAAGTAAAAAATAAAGTGTTGAGTATCCCATAAGACTTTTTTATTAGGTGTTTTATTTTTGACAGTCATCTGGGCTAAATTATGGACTTGCTGTTTGTAAGGATGCATTGATCTTTCCAATAAAACTATAGTTGATTTGGTCCCATTGTTGCTTGCCTTTTGGCAAGTAGCTAGGATTTTCTATGGACATGTTTAAGTGCTATTTTTATGCAATGGATCTATTTATTAAATTAGAAATCCATCAATTGCCTATTACAGTATTTTTAAACAGTATTTAAAGGTTGGCTAAAAGCCACTGTTTTTTTTTCTGTTGCCTAATAAAAGAGTAGGTTATAGGAGAAACTGTCACGATCCATTTTTTTAAGCAAAGAGATTTGTGCTGGCAACACAAGTCCAGTTCAGTGCTTTTAACAATAATGTCAATGTTTAAACAACTTTCACTAATGTAATGGCATCCAGATGTGTTGCATAATATGTATGCTGGGAGATATATCACCTGATAGTATTAGATGACAAGGGCCTGTTTAGAGTAAGGGATTTATGACTCTGAAATAAATAAATAATCATGTGAGATAAGATGAAAAGGAATTCTTCCTGTTTCTTTGCTTCTGTGTATGATCGGTCCCCTTTAATGTATAGGAGCACAGTGGCCTTCTTCAAAATGGAGCCTTCCAGATGTGTTGGACTACAGTTCCCCTCATCGATCAGGCAACATGGATTTGTTCTCTGGGATGATGGGCATTATAATCACTGGAGTGCTGCAGGTTCGGAAAGGCCAGCGCCAGGGGTGGGTTCCACTTACCTTCCCTACCGGTTCGCATCGCGACGGAAGTGCACGTTTTCACTTTGCGGAAATGACCCTCTGCGCATGCACAGAACCCTCTGCGCATGTGCAGAGCGTTCTTTGCAGGGCTGCGGCGACCAGAGAACCGGTTCAGGGGCGTGGACAGCCGACCATCGCTGCCGGTTCGGCGAGCGGGTGAAAATTTCCACCACCGGTACGGGAGAACCGGTCTGAACCGGCAGCAACCCACCACTGGAATGACTATTCTCTACCTTTTCTTCTGCAAAAACCCCTCCATTTCTGTCCTTCTACACAGAATAATGACAAGAAATGCTACTCTGAAAGGCATGGAGTTCCTTTAGGGGAAGCTTCTATAGACACAATATAATGACAAGACAACTCCAGACAACCCTGGCAGAACTTCTGTAGGTCTGTTCAGTTCTTTTAATGTGGAGTTTCAGCAGCAAGAGAGTTA
>QLTV01001849.1:2440686-2462547 GCA_003457575.1 Thermophis baileyi
TGGAGAGGTTAATAAATGGTAAAATACATTCTTCTGGGTTCACACCACACAGCACAACAAGCTGCATCACACCAAATAGTTTTCAACTTGGCTTCTTTTTTGTGACTTGGCACATTGTGAGAACCTAGCTGATCCCATTATTTACGGTCCAGAATATTATGCACATCCAGAAAAGGTAATTCATGAGGTTATGCACATTGTGTGATTGCAAAACTATGTTTAGGATTTTTATAACATTTTCAAGGGCCGCGGCGACCAGAGAACCGGTTCGGGGGCGTGGACAGCCGACCATCGCTGCCGGTTCGGCGAGCGGGTGAAAATTTCCACCACCGGTACGGGAGAACCGGTCTGAACCGGCAGCAACCCACCACTGGCCAGTGCTCTTTATGTGCTTGCTACAGATTGGCATAACCTCCCTAGGAAAAAAAGGGGACTCCCTGTTCCTGCATCTGTACATAACACACAGCCTGCTCCTAAAATATTTGGATTTTCATCTTTGTCCTGCAGTTTTTGAAAATTCAGATTTGCCTCCTTTCCCTAATTGTGCCTTGGGACAACTGCTTCTGGAAAAGTCTGGTGAATAACTAACTAGAAAGAAACACCTTCTCCCCTAAAACCTCCCACAGGCCCATTAGAAATGCACAGTGGTTTCATTGTTCCCTGTTAGGAATACCCCTAACCCACCGCCCCTCCCCAACCCCCCTTTAAAAAAAAAGAAGAAGCTACGGCCTAGCTGTGGAATGAAAACAAATCATCCACAGTTGGTGACTGAGCAGGAGGCCCACAAAGGGTGTTCCTCGTCCTTACATTCATTGATTCCAAAGGGGCGAAAAGACCATTTCCGAAGCTGCTTCTCTGACTTTCTGGAGTTAGGGAAGGAGATCCTTCTTCTTGACTCACCCACCTTTGGAAATGGCTATAGCAAACTCTCTATAGAGTTTTTCCGTGTTCTTCTGCAAGTAGTGTGGATAATTTCCAGAGGGATAATTGGGTGTAGCATCTTGAAGGCAAATGCATGTATTAAGACGGTAGGGTTTTGTGAATTATAGTTTGCTTGTCAGAAACACTGGAATACACACCCATATCTCAGAGCTGGGATAGACGATGGCAAATACTGCAGGGTGTAGAAAAGAATGAAACTGAAGATGTGCAAGAAATACATAATCGTTGCCTGTTGATAGAGGCCATTAAAACAGTCCTTGGATGCGAAACAGATTTGTGTGCTGGAAAACTGAATAACATGTAGTAGTGAGAATAGAAATCTTAGGAAACAGTGTAAACCTTCATTCCAGCCCACTTCTTTCACAGTGAGACGGTCTTTGCTCAAGGATGGATAAATAGTGGGGCAAATTGACAATAGGTTTTGTCATTAGCGGTTGGATCCAGATTTTGCAGCTCTCCCCAAGGTGGCAAATGGTTTTTAGCTGTCAAAAGGTCTCAAGGGATCCACCTTTTGAATTCTCTTAATTCCCACGCTAGGAGATGCACAGCGTTCAGAAATGGGGATATATTTTGTGGTCCAAGAGTATGTATTCCTGCAGGACCAGATATCTGGATGGCGCATGCCATGGGAAGAAAGCAGAAACAGCTATTCACTACACTAGGTCCAAGGCAGCAGCCAAATGGAGGCTACATTGCTTCAGATTGCAGGTAGGGATGATGTGGTTTTAAACACTCTCCACATAAAACGTGGCATCCCTGCCAGAGACTCAGAAATGCTATCCTATCCTCCCCTGCTGCTGCTGCTGCAATTGTGTTGGGTTCAGAATTCCATCATCTCATTCTGTGTAATCAAGACAACTTTTAGCATCTGGCTAAACTGAGGCTTGTTATACCACAGTGCAAAGTGTAGGTTGGCTGTTCATGGTTTATAAACTATAGCTGCTGGGTTCAAACAATCTTCAAACAAAAATCAAGGGAATTGCACTTTCAGGATCAGCCGAGAAAGCAGAATGTACTACCGTATTATAAGGAAATCCATGGCTGCTGCCTTCAAAGAGCAAAGTCTTTCCCATAGCACCTAATTAAATGACATTTTCTTGCCCTCATGTCAATCCACTATTGTCAAGGGACCAGGAGAAACGAAGCACTCACAGCAGAGGCTCACTCGGAAGAAGCACTGGAAGACAAGTGGGGCTAAGAGCCTCATGATCCCAGTGCTCGGAATTACAAGTTCCCTGATCTTGTTCAAAAGCTACTTTTTCATTGTGAGGCTATGATCAGGACTCACTGCACAACGTTTTCAAGGAAAGCAAGCATTTCCAATGAGAAGGTTGCTCTCACTGACCAGGTCTTGAATTTAGGAAGGTTTGTTTAAATCACCATGAGAGTAAATGCCATCAGGGGCAGCATTAGCAGCATTATTCCACCTCTTCTCTTTCTCTGCTGACTATTCACAGTCAGCAGTGAATGCCAAGGCCTTGTTTACCCCATCAGGTCAGAATACATCTGAAGAGGCTTTAAAAAAGAAGAGAATAACAGAACAGAATAACAGAGCTGGAGGGACCTTGGAGGTCTAGTCCAACTCCCTGCACAAATAGGAAACCCTATACCCAGGGATGGGTTCTAACCTTGCTGCCGGTTTGCTTCCTCCCGCTCTGCATGGCCGCGCCTCGTGGCCCCACGCGCGCTTTGCGCAGTACAGAAAAATAAAAAAGAATCCCCCCCCAAACAAGCCGAAAACAAGATGGTGACGCATGCGCAGTGCCAGAAACTCGGCTTCTGCACATGCACAGAAGAAATTTTTTAAAAAAATATTCAAAAAAATTTTTTTTTCAAAAAAAAAAATCCCCCCCCCAACAAAATTAAAAAAAAGATGGAGGCGCCCACGGCCTGGCACTGACAGAACCGGCGGAACCGGTCCAAACCGGGAGGAATCCACCTCTGCCTATACCATTCCAGACAAATGGCTATCCAAACTCTTCTTAAAAACTCCAAGTGTTGGAGCACCCACAGCTTCTGAAAACAAACCATTAATGGTTCTGTTGGGAAATGTCTCCTTAGTTCTAGGTTGGATCTCTCTTTGATGTGTTTCCATCTGTTACTTCTTGTCCTGCCTTGTCCTCCAAGTGCTTTGGAGAATAGGTTGCCCCTTCTTCTTTATGACAGCCTCTCAAATATTGGAAGACTGCTATTATATCACCCCTAGGCCTTGTCTTCAATAGACACTAGACATATCCAGTTCCTGCAACTGTTCATCTTAAGTTTTAGCTTTCAGGCCCCTGAACAGGCACAGCTGCTATGGCCTAGAGGTGGAGCTCTTGCCTCACAATCAGGAGGTTGTGAGTTCGATCCTAGGCAGATGTAGGGTCTCCTGCTTGGGCAGGGGGTTGGACTAGATGACCTGCAAGGTCCCTTCCAACTCTGTTAATCTGTAATCTGTATCTTTGTTGCTCTTCTCTGTACTCTTTCTTAGGAGTCTCAACATTTTTGTATTGTGGTGACCAGAACTGGATGCAATATTCCAAGTATTATCTTACCAAAGCAGTATATAGCAGTACTAATAATTCATGTGATCTTGATATTATTCCTCTGTTGATTCAACCGAAGACTGCATTGGCTTTTTTGGCAGCTGCAACACGCTGCTGACTCATACTTAAGTGGTTGTCCACTAGGACTCTACTAGATCCTTTTCACAGTTACTGCTGTTGAACTAAGTACCACTTATTCTATAACTCTGCATTTAGTTTTTCTTGCCTAAGTGTAAAACCTTACTTTTCTCACCACTGAATTGCATTTTGTTGGATAGGATCCAATGTTCAAGTCCGTTAAGATCCTTCTTGATCTTAGGCCTATGTTCTTAAAGTGTTGGCTATTCCCCGTAGCTTGGTGCCATCTCCAAATTTGATGAGTTCCCCATCTATCCCCTCATAAACCATTTAAAAAGATGTTGAGTACTGCACCTTAGACAGAACCTTGGGGTACCCCATTGCATACTTTCCTCCAAGTAGATGCAGTTCCATTGAGGACTACATGTTGAGTATGGCTCGTCAGCCAGTTACAAATCAATCTGATGGTGATGCTGTCTATCCCACATTTTTCTATCTTACCAAGAAATATGTTGTGTCTACTTTGTCAAATGCCTTACTGAAGTCCAAGTATACTATTTCTACAGCATTTTGCTGGTCCACTGATTTAGTCACTTTGTCAAAGAATACAATAAGTTTTGTGTGGCATGATCTGTTTGTGACAAACCCATTTTTACCTCTAGTAATAGCTTTGTTTACTTCTAGGTGTTCTCAGATCTGTTGCTTATCTTTTCCAGGATTTTCCCAGATATTGATGTCAGGCTGATTGGTTTGTAGATTCCTGGATCCATTTCTTTTCCTTTTTTGAGGATGGGAACCACATGAGCTCTTTTCTGATGGCAAAATCTCCTATTATCATTCTTAGTTCTATTATTGAGAAGATAATGGCTCCCAGAATGATTTTCATTAAAACAAAAATAATCAACACCTTTTCATTCCTTGTAATCTCTTTAATACTGTGAAATATTTTTCTTTTTAAAATAACAGTATTTTCTGAGGTAGACCATTACAGTTCAAACGCATTTCTTTTCAGACATTAATAAGACATGAATTAAATACTTTCATGTACAATATGTTGCAAAATGAGGTAGAAATGGTTACAGAGGATGTACAAAGTCAAAGACGATTTAGAAAAAACAAAAACCTCTTCAAAATTCCAGTACCACTTTTTGGAGGAAACAAAAAAAGGACAAAATAAGCAATCTTCCTGAGGTATATATCTATGCTATCTAGGAGATAAGTTTGCAGGGAAGGCACTAAAATGATATGAAGAGACTGTGCCTGCTGCTTATGACCAATTCCTGTTATAAAAACTGAACCATCTTTACCAACGCTGTAGAACTTCGTATATCCAGGGCCATTAGAAGTTGCAGTCTGATGACCTTGATGATGGCTGTCTGGACACTTATCCTGATTTACTAACTATCAGCTTCCCTTATCTCCTACAATGGCTTTTATAGGCTATTGCCACCAGATTCTGTTTCTAGTGATGCATTTAATGGGAGATGTTTCTGGATCGGGAGAATCCAAGTTCTAAAACCACATTGTTCATTCACATAGAATTCTGCCCAATCCTGTTGGGCTTTCTTACTCTCCTGCATGAATGGGGGGGGGGATAATCTAAGGACACAGCTCAGGTTTCTCCGTAGCTGGGTTTTGCCAAGGAACATGGAAAGTTGTGGACAAGCTTATCTTTTCCATTACAGGTGGTCCTCGACTTATGACCACAATTGAGCCCAGAATTTATGTTGTTAAGTGAGACATTTGTTAAGTGAGTTTTGCCCCATTTTATGACTTTTCTTGCCACAGTTGTTAAATGAATCGCTGCAGTGGATAAGTTAGTAACATGGTTGTTAAGTGAATCTGGCTTCCCCATTGACTTTGCTCGTCAGAGGGTCGCAAAAGGGGATCGCATGACCCCGGGACGCTGCAACCGTCGTAAATATGAACCAGTTGCCAAGCATCTGAATTTTGATCACGTGACCACAGCGATACGGCAAAAGTCGTAACTATTAAAAACGGTCATAAGTCACATTTTTCAGCGCCGTCGTAACTTTGAACATTCACTAAACAAACTGTTGCAAGTCGAGGACTACCTGTACAGCAAAGCCTGAGCTTTGATTTTAAGAGAAGATCGGTTAAGTTTTATAGTCTACAGCAGTGGTTCTCAACCTTTCTAATGGCGCGACCCCCCCGTGACCCCCCCCGCCGCCGCGACCACCACCACCGCGACCCCCTCCTCGCCCCCTCCCCGCGCGGGATGAGGTGTCAAAGGGGGCGTGGCCCGGGGGAGCCGGTCACCAAGGTAGCGCGAGGCGCCGCCCACCCACCCGGATGCCACCATTTGGGTTCTTTTACCCTCTGCGCATGCGCAAAGCGTTCTGCGCATGCGCAGAGGGTAAAAGAACCCAAATGGCGGCGTCCGGGTGGGTGGGCGAAGTCTCCCGCTTGTGTCGCTACCGGCTATCCGGCGACCCGCAGGCACGGCCGAACCGGGAGCATTTCACCCCTGCAGTGACGGTAGCACCAAGATGGCGGGCTAACGCGTGCGGAGACCCCTGTGACATGGTCGTTCGACCCCCAAAGGGGTCGCGACCCACAGGTTGAGAACCGCTGGTCTACAGAGTTCTTTCCAAGCATTTGGAAAGCCAGTGGTCTATTGAAAGAAAGAAAAAGTAGGTTAAAGACATATAATCTAGCAGAATTAACTAATAGAGTCCTCATGCATGAAGCTAATATGCCGAACTGAATCTCCCAAGCAGAATTCCATTCAAAAGCTAGAGGGAAGAAAGGGGCTTTCCCACCCCAGGATCCCATTGCCACCATCTCTTGCAGAAGGTGATTCTCCAGAAGACAACGGAAGAGGATGAAACACTTTATAGATCTTCAATTTGCTCAGGGAATGTTCTGTGAGATCAGAAACCCTCACCTAACAGTGGACAGGGGTTGGGATTGTGCCTTTTTGATGTTTGGTGCTCTCTACCAGATATACAAAAGTATACGTTCGGAGGGGCATCTTTTGATAGCAGGTTTACAATTCATGACCGGACCCCTGATTCCCAAATGCATGCTGCTTATAAAGAGGTGGTTTGGTAAACCTGATAAAATATTATCTGTGGGTGGAGGAAAGGGGATGAAAATGAGAAAAAGACACTGCTTCAGAAAATTGAAAGTAGTGTTTTTAGAGGCTAACATTTAAACCCCAAACGCTGATCAACAAGCATGAATTACTTTCACTGGGGCCCCGATACGATACATTCCATATCTGTCTAAAGCTAGGGGAGCTGTTATGTTTACAATGTGTGGTAAATTGCAGCCACATATATGCATGCGTGTACATGTACATATGTGTGCAAACACACAGACTGTAGCATCATTGAAAGTATTTAGCTGCAATGAACAAAGAGCTGTTGCCTCTGGAGCCTGCATAAGCACCTTCCAGCTTTCAATAATTCCATCTAGCTAGATGGGGAGAAGCTTATAAAAATAGAACTGATGTTATTAATGGTAACTGAAGCAAAAGGAAAACAAATATCACTGAACACATGAATTGGGGGTGGGGGGAAATGGAAGCAGCATAATATTTTTCCTCCTTCTCATGAGCACATGCAAAATTACACAGCAAATGCTTCTCCCCCCCCTCCCCAAATGGGAGTAAACCCTCTTCAATCTGACGAATCACTGCTACCCCTACACTTTATCTCAATTTCACTGGTTCTGATTTTAAATTGGCGCATGGAAGCCTCCTGCATCAATGGGAGCAGCTAAATGAAGACTAAAGTTCAGAGGCAACATATCTCTGTATGCCAGTGTGCTGACGAGAAACAACTAGGAAAGGATGATGTATGTATATGGTTCCTGAAGATGTATAACTGGATATTGTCACTGATTGAGTAAACATATAGATGAATAATTGGACTAGAACTAGAACTTGTGTATAAACTCAAATCTGGAATCTGAATTCCAAACTAGACGTCTGATTTATTTCTACATTTGAAACCCGGTGCTTACTTTCTTGGAAGGCAAACCAGTGAGATTAACAGAAAGGTAACATCTCCAAGATCAAAAGCTAGACACCCATCGAAGTGAGTCCTGAACTTCAAACACCAGCCACTCCAAATACTTTTCAGTTAATTCCTACAAATTAATTTCCTAATCTCAGAATCTCAAAAGTTGTCCTTCCCAAAAATCTCTACCATTAAGGTTTCCTGCTTCACCTCAGAAAAGGCAAAAAATAAACATGATTTTTTTTTTCCTCGCTCATGCTAATGAAGCAGACTAGATCAGCTTTACTTCCCAGGTAATCTAATCTCATACTTTGCCTGTTTTCTCAAGCTTCATAAAGAAAACCAAAGAAAATTTGCTTTGTTTCAAAAGAAAATAATCTGAAAAGCTAGCTAATACTTGCCCATTATAAGCCAGCCTCCTTCCGTCTTCCTTGATCCATGCCCCCAAAGTATACACATTCACATATCACCCCAGCCCAATAGCTAGGACCAGACTAGATGCAGCTCCTACGAACCTCATCTTATATGATTCTCACCTTAGAGTTAATTTATTGGCAAAAAGAATAATACAACATGCTTATGAGGCTACAATGTACAATGCACCAGGTGAAAAGTCTCCCCACTGCATCTTATTTTAATACTGTACAATCTACCACCACAAAACGCCTTCAAGAGGAAGAGGCCTGTGAATGACTCTCCCCACACTGGACAGTCAAAGGTCAAGGAGGTTATTAAATCTTTGGTGCCTAAGTAGTCCTTGATCCTGAACAGAATCACTGTCACACATTATATTTCTAGCAGAAATCCCGTTGAATGTCTAATAGAGAACGTTCTATAGTGGAGCCAAACACTATTTACACAATCTGTATTCCATGCAAAGAAATTTGAATTCAGTGCTCAAATGAATAGTTGCATGGTTTCCTAAATGCATTTGCCATGATTTATCTTGAAACAGATTTATCTAGTGTGAAGAGAGAAAAAGCAAAGAGAGGGAACCCAGTATGCATCAGCAAAATAAAAGCAGGCTAATTCTACTTTATTGATGACATCAGGAAATGTATATTTCCTGTTTCATCTCCAAACACACAGCCTTGAAGAGTTAAGAATTTTCTTTTATCACAAAATGTTATCATTTTCAGAAAAATGTACCATACTATGTACTATATTTGGTGTTATAGAAAAGATACACTGCAGCAAACTTTAGCTAAGTGAGAAAACTTGCTGAATTTTTTAATATAGAATGCACTGACAATTGTTCATTATATAACTGAAACAAAAAATTCTATTGTGCCATCACACTATTCCATGGTAACACTGCAAGCCTTGGAAAGTGTTACATTGGGAGGACCTTCATCTCCAAACAAGATCTGATCTTGTATGTATATAATTCTTTCCTGATGTTTATTTATGTCTTGGGGAATACAAGTATAATTGCATATGAGATGAATAATGCTTTGTTGGAAGCCTCCATTCAAGCCTTAAGAAAGTGCTAGTTTAATTTCTGATCTCAGAGGATATTTTTTATTGTTGTTTGTTCCCATGCTAGCCAAGAGACAGGAAAAGATCAGGCGGCAAATGAAATGCCGGGGGGGGCGGGGGGGGGGGCGGGGAATCAACCTGTGCTTTCCAGTGCTGAGATCTTGACTAGTTTTCTCCTTACCCTTCAGCTCCTATTAAACTTTTTAAAAAATAGCTGACGTCACACCTACAAATGATCATCCCAGACAGGGGAAGCAAAGATGACCAGGAACAGAGAAAAGCCACAATCTTGCACAACGAGGGCTAAAGGTGGACAAAAAAAACCTAAGAAAACAGCCAGAGAAGAAAGGAGAATTTGAGATGTTCCACATGGGGAGGAGATCATTTGACCATGATCAACATGGAATGTTCTAGGATGAAATCTGTCCTTATTCCTCTGAAGGAGGAAAAAGAGGGGTCTGTATATATACAGCAATATACAATCTTAAGGAAAGCAGATAATAAAAACAACCCTTCGACCAAAACATGACAATGTCCTTCACAGTCCTTCAGAAGTCAGTGATCTTTCAATAGAATAAGAAACAAGGAGGCAAATACCTATTCTTCTGGGGGATGTTAAGGCAGTCCTCAACTTATGACCAGAATCTGGGACCAGAATTTCCATGGCTAAGCAAGGCAGTTAAGTAAGTTGCGCCAGATTTTATTAGCTTTTTTTACCATGTTGTTAAGAGAATTGCTGCAGTTGTTAAGTGAGTCATGCAGTCATGAAGCAAATCAGGCTTCCTGCATTGATTTGCTTGTTGGAAGCTGGCTAGGAAGGTCGCAAATGGTGATCACATGGCCCTAGGATGCTGCAACCATTGTAAACCATGCCGGCTGCCAAGTGCCCAAATTTTGATCACATGACCATGGGGATGCTCCAATGGTTGTAAGTGCGACTGTAATTTCAAATATTCGCTAAATGAATGATTGTAGGTTGAGGACTACTTGTAGCAGAAAACTACAGAACAGAAGTACTTAACTCTTCTTCCAGTTTGTTATTCCCTAGAAACCTTCCATTCCAGCTATTTCCTTTAGTTTCCTGGCAGTTTTTCCCCCATTCCAGTCATATGATTCAGCTTGTGGAAGTAGTTCCAGGGTCTAGCTGGGGCAGACAGAAGGAAGAATAGCTTCTTGGTTCTTCCCATCCTTCATTTAAAAAATGTTCAGAAAAGATGACTGCCAAGTGAATGTGCAGCTGACCTCTGATTTTGGGAAATACAACATTTGAGGTTTGCTTCCTCAGTTAGAAAAAAGAATCAGAAAATTCCCTACAAATGTTTATCAATCACTAGGCTCACAACGACCTATAAATAGGCTAGGTGATCTTGAGAGAATACAATAAAAAATAGGAGCATGTGAATCAGAAAGGGAAAATTAACAGACCTTATAATGAATAAAAAAGAGACAGAATATGCAAAAGAGAGATAGGTTTTCACAAAGAAATAATAATGGCAGGAAAGTATAAATATAAGAAAAAAATAAACCTTGGTCACAATAATGTTCCATTAATTCCAAAATAAAGTGCTAACTGATCAAATGTAATTTTCTTACTGAGAAAATCAACCATCTCCCATTACTATTTAACCTATAGCAGGTTTTAACATTGATGGCAATTGATTTCTTTCATTTATTATTAGGCATTAAGAGAAGATAGGGCAAAAGATGGCTATGAATCAACAAGACGCATAGCTGCACCAGAATGTGTACCATGGGCTTGATTGTCCTAAATTTATCATACAAGCTCTTTTTGTGGGTTTTACAGCTTCAGACTCGCATGCTAAGTAACTGTACGATAGACTATTAATACACATAGACCTAATGAAAGATCTTCACCTGATAAAAGGATCAAGGATCACTTCTGTGATCCTCTTTCTTCTCCACATTTTTGGTTTTCACGGGAAGAAGCCAAGAGACTAAAAGTTGGAAAGAAAAAAAACGAATGGGAAGACTGGAAGTTTAACCCTTACTTTTCTGTTATGCAAATTTATTTATTTATTTTATTTATTTTATAAAATTTATATGCCGCCCAACTCCCGAAGGACTCTTCCAAATGCAATATTTTCCAAGAAGATGATTACACTGTCCAGTTATATAGCATCAAGGACTGACCTAGATGGAAGGGCAAGCATCAGCTCTTAAATCAACATTTAGAGAGGACTTTTATTGAATGGTTCCATTCAGTGATCAATGGATGAAGAGGTATTTAGGTTGGTCTTTTTTTAAATATAGTACTTATTGTATGCAAAGTGCCTAATGAAATCCTCTTTAAGTCTGTGAGAGACAGATCTCCATTACTAAATGGGAAAAATGAGGTTAGGAGATTGTGATTTATCCAAAGGCACCCATTAAATCCATACCTGAATTGGGAGTCTTCTGGATCAGTTCTGTTTTTCTGATATTAAGTGCTTTGGTTTAGCAGAAATGTAAATGGCAATTGGCTGCTTGAGCCATAACTAAGTAGGGTTTACAACTTTCAGCCAGCTTTTTAATTCAGCAATGTTTGTTTTCATTTCAAAATGTACAGGGGGAAAAAATCCTAAATGGAATCATGTGGTTAATCTTTGCTTTGGTTTTGTCTCTGCATCATCTCACCTGTGATCCTTAAGCAGCTAATAAAATCTAGATCCCTTATATAATTTAAGTTCCTAATCTGATGACTCGACTTGCAAAGGAGTCCATCTCTTGATTAAAGAAGAGATGGTCTTTAGAGATGTTAAGCGGAAATTCTGGCTTCTTCTAAACTAAAGGGGTGGGGAACTATGGCCCTTTTATGACCTGTGGACTTCAACTCCTAGAATTCCTAAGCCAGCATGGCTGGCTCAGGAATTCTGGAAGTTGAAGTCCACAAGTCATAAAGAGGCCATAGTTCCCCACCTCTGTTCTAAACCATATGGGATTATTATTTACTTTGGCTAATTAATTTGCAGTAATAATGAAGAGGTGTGAAGTCACCAGTATGACATTGCAAAGGGGCCTGTCACTGACTGCTAAATGCACATGTGAGTGCTTGTTCTATCTCCTACTTTATTGCTATGTTTTTCATGCAAATTACATTGACCTTATTGAGAAATTCTTGTAACTGTAGAATATGGAAGTATCTCAAAAGTACCTATTTAAAGATGTCACCCATCTCCCTAACGTTTCCTATCCAAATACCTTTCTCTGGTTCTGTCCACATTGATTTGGGATGGATCTAGGTTTAGCTATATTTGAAATAGAGTAGATATTGATGTATCCCAAACAAGACACCTGCTGGTACCAGAATTTGCATTAAGCCATAATGTTTGGTACTGCTCTAAGGCATTGCGGTTTATAAACCAGTACTTTGGCAAAAGAAGTATATCTCACATGAGAGTGAAGCCTCCTCCTTTTGGAGAACTTCAGTCCTGGTTAAACAGGTGTGATATCTCTGGAACTTAACAACTTCACCGTATTTTTACTCTCTATTTGTGGAAAAGGAAAATACTGGTTTGCTATCACATTTTGGCAAGGCAGTCTTGAGGGGAAGGCAGAATTCTAGGGATCATAGAAAGGGTCTGGGTGCCATGGAAATCCAGCCTACTCCTGAACAGGGAACTTACGTTTGACTTACTGCACTATGAATATACAAATGAAACTCTTTATAAACTGTTTTATAATTTATTATCCCAATATAGTCAGATGGTTCCTATCTACTATAGTAAGTTTAATATTTGGAGATTTACCTTTGATCAATTTCTGTCCATTTTCCAAGAAGTGTTCTTGTAAACCTTTACAAAATGGGAATATTTAGATGCAAGAATTGTGAGTTTCTTCTCCAAAATTAACCTTGGAGTTTGAAGGATTTTGAGGGGAGATGGGAAACAAAAGATGACTTAACTCTGCACGTGTATAGATTGAGGCCTCATATTATGCTCAGTCTGGATGTACAGGATATATTCAACTAGTAAGTTCTATCTCAGTGTTTCTCAACCTCTGCACCTTTAGTTGCATGCTTGTTGGGGAATTCTGGGAGTTGAAGTCTACACATCTTAAAGCTGCTGAAGTTGAGAAACACACCACTCTATTAGAATTGTTCAGAATGGCAACATACTGCAACAACAATAGCAACAACAAAAAGACAATGCAAAGTAGGCACATGAGAGTCTCCTGCCGTGTATCTCCTTCCTGCTTGAGAGGATACAAGTGTCTCCTAAGTGCACATGACTCCATTTTCAACCGTATTTTTTATAAATGCAGGATTTCTTATATGCTTACACAGAGGGAAACATTATTCACTTACACAAACATTTATAAGACATGCCCTCCCTTTATCTACACACGCACCTATAAATGGAACAGTACAAACCTACATAGATTTACCTCTTGAATTGTGACTCCCAGGTCAGGGGACAAAAATGCAAGAGGCAGAAAAAAACACAAATTGTGCAGCGATGGTTGGAAATAAATGTTCCAGCTCCATGGCTGATGTATCTCTCCCCTGCTCTGGGGTGGACCAGAGGACTAGATTTAGTAGAGGCTTCTCAACCTTGAATGAAGAGCCTAAAAGGGCACCATTTATTCATCTACTAACTTCCTTCTCTGCATGCAGACACTCATTGAATCCTACAGGCCAGGTTTCCCCAGTCTGGTTCCTAGAATTCTCAGAAGTGGCCATGTTGGCTGGAGAATTCTGGAAGGTTCAACCAGGAATTTGAGGGCAACCAAGTTGGGGGAAGATGCCATGGCCCCTGGGATACCTTGACAGGGACCACAGGTCCGTGTTTTGTTTTGCCTCAAAATACTTTGGGAAGCTCAAATGGACATTTTCTTTGATTACAGAAGTCTTACTATAGGAGGTCCTATAAAAAGCATAGGAAAAGGAAACACGACTTGGCCGTTTCGAATTTGGAAATGTAATAGAAAGATTCCTTTAAAAAGTGGTACTAGCCATGGCTTTGAAACTTCAATACTAATACTTCTTATTCTTTGAAGACACATTACTCCACCTAAATGCTATGGCAAAAATGCTTTCTTTAAACAAAAAGAAGAAAGTTATGGCATTATATATTGTGAAACGCCCCTGAAATACATTCAACTTTCATCTTTGTAACAACTTCAAGTTTATTCTTGCTTTTTTTCCCCTCCTGTGCACCTTATAAAGCACATTTGTAATCCCTCCAAATCATTTTTATTTTCCTTGAGTTAAAAAAAATGCAAACATTCTTTATTTTTTGAGGTAAATTATTTTTCCTGAGTAGTTAAAAAAAGGGAAAAAACCACTACTACATACATTAGAAAAATAAAAAAGAGCCTAGCTTATTCAACAATCTACATTTTTAAAAATCCCAACCCCCTTCTCTCAAAACGTACTGATGCCATCTGCTTTATGGTAAGATCTGCCTCTGAAAATGAGTCTGTTGAGAAATATTAAGTGAATGATCCATAGGTTGTCACCTATAGGGCAGCCTTCCCTAATCAGGGTTTGACAGAACCATGGGATTCTTCAGACATCATTCGAAAAAAATCAAATATTGTTTTTTGGGAACTTTGTGAGCCAGGCAATGCCAGCACTGACAGTAGTGGGAATATTTAAACACCACAATGTAGCTGCCAGCCTGCCATTTTGCTGTTGTTGTAAATATTGTAAAATGTGGATGGTGTAGATTAGAAGTGAATTGAACTGTGAGGTATTTGTAATTTTTTTTGCTATTTTTATGCAGGGCTTCCCTGAGACCTGAACATTATTTCAAGGGTTTCTCCAGGGTAAAAAGATGGAGAGAGGCTGCAATACAAATGTGAAGAGTCAGACAGAAGTGTTTGAGGTGTGCAGCATTAAAAAGGAGCTGGGAAAGGGGTAATACCTGGCAGAATATTTTACAATGCTGGCCGGAAAGGGTTGATTAGAAAAACAGATCAATAATAAATAGGTTATCCTGAGTTCATTGAGCAACTACTTTTCATTAACATAGAGACCTGACAACCACCACACAAACTTTCAGACATTTTAAAAAAAACAACAAGCTGCATGTCAGTCAGTCTAGGGGAGGACTTGCATCCAATTGGTGTGGCTTTTTTTTTTAAGAGATGAAAACTACGTCTCACCCTTTCCCCCATTTTCATACAGAAGGAGGTATGAGACTCTTAGAAACTGGAACCCGCAGCGCCCCAAAACCTTAAAAGAGCAAACTGAGAATTCAATGCTTCCAGTGTCTTCCTCTCAAGCAGATTAAAGATTATTTGGAAAGAGGAACAGGAGCTTCCCCACTAATTGTGAGACCCATACATTTTATCCCATTCCACATACAGGTCCAGCTCCTTCTGAGAGACAGCAGGGTGGATCTTGCAGAAAACGCTTTCAAAATCCTTGTAGGAGGTGGGTTGAAGTTGGCCTGGCAGGCTATGCAGTTTGTTGGTCCCTGCCTGCTGACAGAGCTGGAGGAGCTCACTTCCCGCGTAGCTTTCAGTAAGTTGGACAATGGAGGCCATCTCCCTCTCGCTGAGACAGTAGTTTTGCTGAGCTAAAGCGTGGTGCAGAATCTGCCGCCTCGCAATGCTGTCTGGCGGGGAGATGTAAAAACGTTTGGCAAACCTTCTTTGGGTGGCTTCATCCAGATTACCAGGCCTGGTGGTGGTTGCTATGACAACCACATTCTGCTCAGCGGAGGTAGCAAGCTTGTCCAGGTAGGTGAGCAACTGGGACTTCAAGATGGCAGCGTCTTCTAAGACAGATTCCACGTCAGTGAGGAGAATGACAGCAGGCTGCCGACAGTTGGATATGAAGAAAGTGGTCTGTAGGATTTTCTCAGCCTCAGCCTTCCACTTGGAGACCAAGGCTGTCCCACTGAGCTTTAACAGGGTAGATCCCAGCTGGGTAGAAATGCACCTGCTCAGCAGGGTCTTCCCTACACCACGAGGCCCAAAGAGCAGGATGGTTCTGGGTGGTTGATTTGCACCAGTATATGCACCAGGCCTCAGGATGGGCCACACGAGCTCTTCTTCAATGGCAGCTTTGACAGAGACTTGTCCTGCAATGTCCGTCCACTGGACCGGAGGGCCACAGTCAATTACTTTGTTGTTCACCAATTCCAGAATGAAAGGGTCCATGGTTTTCAGCTGTTCTTCTACTGGCTGGCTGCTGTTGTCACCACTGAATGCTGTTGTTTTGGGCTGCATCCTTAGAGCAAAGGAGTCTCCCTCATGCTCCCCATTGGCAGCCGGCGGAGTGAATTTCTCAAAGCTCTCACTAGCCCTCAGTGGGGCTTCACTAACACTGTAAGCTGGGGAGACCAATCCTTTCATAGTCTGGTTGTTGAACTTCCCAATGGGCTCCTCAGAAGCCACTGTGGTTGCCACCACTCCTGCTCCACTTGGCCTTTTCCCACCTTTGAAAGGCACCTCTGAGCTCCGGTTGAATCCATTCCCTCTACATTCACCATTGTCGGACATCTGATATGGGGACTTTGGTTGCTCATAGCTGTATTTGCGATACCTGCCTTCGCCATCCTCCTCCCCGCCAGCGATATCAAAGGCCTTTCTTTTCAAAGAGCTCCCTGATTCGCCACTCAAGGGTGCTACAGAGAGAGGACTCTGATAGCTGTAACTAGGGACCACAGGAGGGCGAGAGGAAGGGGGAATGGGTGTGGGGGCAGCAATGCCTGAGGGTAAATATGAAGCTGAAGGATGGGGAGGGTGGATGGCACCATAACTGGGCTGGGCTGGGTAGCTCCCTGAAGCGTAATTGTACATGGGTCCTGAAGAAGTATATCCAGGGACAAGGGTGGTGGAAGGATGGCTGGGCTGCAAGAGGCCAGAGCTATGCAGGTGGGTAGATGGGTGTGGAGGGGGAAGTGCCGAAGTGGGCTGGCTGCAATAGCCTGAGGGCAGGTAGGCTCCACTGTAGCCCGATGGATACTCCTGAGATGCCCCGAGGCTGCCAGATGTGGTGGGTCCCCCACAAGTGTTACTGGGATAAATGGAGTCAGACAGGTTAGCGGAAACCACGGGGGAGGTACCAAGACCGTTACCCGGTGTGACAGGAGGAGGGACAATCCCCTTGGAGCTGGACAGTCCATCATGCATTGGGGTCAGAGGGTAAACTCCTTCGGCACTGTGGGCCATTGACCAAGGCTCCACCTCTCCCTTCTGTCCATTGAGGGGTCCAAAGGCACCATCCCCATAGGTGTTGAGTGCTGATGGCCGGTCATAAGGGGAGTCGAGGACTCCTGAGTACTTCTCCGCATACCTCTTCAGCAGGTTGGAAGCAGTCAGAGCAGAGATGTCATCGTTGGCCCAGGCATAGTTGAAACGCTGCCGACTGCTATGGTAGAGATCAGATTTGTGGGCAGGTGAGGAGGTGGTAGAGGAGACATCGAGGTGCTGCTCTGGCCACTGATTCAGGGGCTGAGCATGCTCTGGTGTCCAGTGCATCTTTGACAGAGCTAGAAGGAAAGAACAAAGGAACCAGAATTAGCTTTAGATTTAAAAGGAAATGTACCCTAAAACAAACCCAGTGGCTCATTTGAGAATTACCTACTACTATTACTGCACAAAATACAGAGACATTTATATATTTTTTCATAACAACTAGGAGAAGTAGAATAAGCTGGAAAAATAAAATTGAAAAAAATATATGAAAAAGTTGGGAGTGTCTAAACCAAGAATGTACTCTGAGCTTGCTATGTGAAGGCCTGGATCAGCCTTACAGTGTGTCAACAGCCGGTCAGCCTTGGCTATTCTTAGACAACAAAACATAACCAAACACAGGACGTATGGATAAGCGGCTACTGCAATTTTACTCTTATTTCACAGAATCTTACTTGCTCTTCCTCCCATGAAAGATTCTTTTTGAAGCTCTTTGCCATCAGGTTAAAACTATACTATCTGAACAATTTGATGACATTCCCAAAGGATACATCAGGTTGCAGAATACAATCTGGGCTGGTCACCGGGACCAGAGGTTTTGTCTTCTGAGCTTTTGGACTCGTGCTGGAGCCCATCTTTAGGGAACTTCTCTAGCAGTGAGAAATTCTCTGAAGAGGGCTCCAGCACGAGTCTGAAAGCTCGGAAGACCAAACCTCTGTTCCCGGTGACCAGCCCAGATTGGATCCTGCAACATTATCCTGGGACACATATATTCACCTTCATTCGTAATACATCAGGTATTTGAACTCCAGATCCTATATGAATATTAACCATTATTAGTTGCAATAGTGCTTCATTTGGATCCACCTTGCTTGTGTTTATATATTGTCAAAAATAACCATGCATTCACTGTATTTCCTAAATTTTAGATAGTTATCCAATCCAGGAAAGGAGTTTTCTTGGAAGCCTTTGGTAATGAATCAATCAATAGCCTTTTGAAACATCATGTACTTAATGTAATGTACATCCTGAATATAGTATATTTATTCATGTTCCTAAATAATTCTAGGCACTCTGGCCACAGAACCAACAACTCGATGTGCATAATTGAGGTGATTCTGCATAATTCAGAATCTTCACCTGTCCAAGCAATTTTTATTTCATATATATTTTGACCGAATTGATAGGTTAATAGATAAA
Source organism: Thermophis baileyi (assembly GCA_003457575.1). Classification (NCBI taxonomy): domain Eukaryota; kingdom Metazoa; phylum Chordata; class Lepidosauria; order Squamata; family Dipsadidae; genus Thermophis; species Thermophis baileyi. The sequence continues at coordinate 2,459,264 of QLTV01001849.1, forward strand.
TATACATGTATCATGGAACCAGGGGTGAAATCCAGCAGGTTCTGACAGGTTCTGGAGAACCGGTAGCGGAAATTTTGAGTAGTTCGGAGAACCGGTAGCAGAAATTTTGAGTAGTTCGGAGAACCGGCAAATACCACCTCTGGCTGGCCCCAGAGTGGGATGGGAATGGAGATTTTGCAATATCCTTCCCCCAGGAGTAGGGAGGGAATGGGGATTTTGCAGTATCCTTCCCCTGGAGTGGGGTGGGAATGGAGATTTTGCAGTATCCTTCCCCTGCCACGCCCACCAAGCCACGCCCACCAAGCCACACCACGCCCACCAAGCCACACCCACAGAACCGGTAGTAAAAAAAATTGGATTTCACCACTGCATGGAACTCTGAAAACTAAATCAAATACCCCATGTGACAATAGGAGGAAAAGCCATAACATACAGTAGCTGAACCTTCATTCAGTTGAAGTGTGGCTCAAAATTAGACTGCAATAACAGAGAAGAGTAAGCCCTAACCTTCAAGCCCAACGAGAAGAGGATATCTGAAAAGAATGCACCAGTTCTAGAAAGAACATCCAGAATCTGAAATAACAGAACAGAGGCTACATCCACTCATTGCCAAACAGTTTAATAACAAGAAGGTGAAATTGAAGATTGGTTAACATCTGGCAAAACCTACCTGATAATGAAAGATCCAACAAAAGAGGCAGCATCTGGCAACTACAAACCAATTACCTGCTTACCAACAACTTTCAAATTGCTAACTGATGTGGTAGCTGACGCAGTCCAATAGCATCGAGTTGAAAACAAGCTCTTTCCACCTGAGCAGAAAGGAAACCACCGAAACAGCAGAGGAACAAAAGATCAACCCCTAATTGACAAAATGATTTTGGAAAACTTCAAGAGAAGGAAGACCAATTTGAATGTAGCATGGATTGACTACAAAAAGGCATTCGACTCTGCCACATGATTGGATAATCACATGCCTAGAAATAACAGAAGTCAGAAGCTTTGTGCCATGATTAATGACACTATGAAGAGACAATTGTTGGTCAATGGTGTTAGACTAGGAGAAGTTAATATCAAGATAGGAATCTATGTTCTATCTTTCAAGGAAACACACTATCACTTCTTCTGTTTGTTATTGCACTGATTCCTCTATCAACAATGCTGAATAATTCAGGCCACGGCTATCAAACAGCAAAAATATCTACCAGATCCACCTCCTTTATGTGGATGATCTGAAGTTGTATGGAAAAACACCATTTCAAATAGAATCATTGCTCAACACTGTCCTTATATATAGCCAAGATACTTTTATGGAGTTTACACTGGACAAACAAGCCACCCTTACCAAAAACAGGGGGGAAATGGTGAAAACTGAAGAAATCAAGATGCTCAATGGAAATAACACCATCCCACCTATTTTCCTTGGTTAACAGAGTCTGTCAACATTGGTGTGTGGATGAAGGGCGTGATATATCACTGCCAATTTTCTTGGCTTCCTATCCATGGCTTTGAGTTCTGCTTGAGTGCAGTCCACTATTGCAGCTATGTGTCTAATGACTGAAATTGCTCAAGTGTTAATTGCCTTGATGGTATTTCCTCCACTGTGTTTGAATTTTAAGATCTTCATTCTTATGATGATCTCACTTCTAATCTTCTTCTTGACTTTAGTGCGCTTGATGTTGTCAGTTTGAATGATACCTATATACTTGTAGTGATCATTTTCATCCAAATTCTTGGTGTTATTTTTATAGGGCATCTTGATTCCTTTGCCATGCACAGGATCAGGTGATGGCACCTAGTACCTAAAGATGTTTCCAATCCCTAATAGCTTGCAGGATTCTTTCTTTAAAGATTTATACATAGACAGAGTGATCTAAATATATATGAGATGTTTTCTTTTGCAAGGATTTGTCATTAATTCAGAGCGTTCATATTCATAAAGCTGTAGCTTATAAATCATGATTTACAGTAATTAAGACGGAGGCAGTATTTCCTAACAAGAATAGAACATAATTTATAAATGCTCAACGAAAGTATCTATTTCAGTTAAAAACTTTATGTATCCCTTTCCACCATATCAAGATCCAGGGACTGTACTACCTTTGATCCAGGGACTGTACTACTACCTGTACTACTGTTTACTCTCTTTTCTCCTTTATAGATAGAGGTGGTGTATGAATGTAGATAGCAATAGCAATATCACTTAGACTTATATACCGCTTCAGAGTGCTTTACAGCCCTCTCTAAGCAGTTTTACAGAGTCAGCATATGTATGTATAGGTAGTCCCCGATTTCTGACTATTTGTTTAACAATAGAAGTTTGAAGATACAATGGAAAAAAAGTAACTCACAAGGGGTCCTTACACTTACAACATTCGCACAGTCACATGATCAAAATCCAAATTCTTGGCAACCTAGCATATATTTACAATGGTTGCAGCATCCCAGGGTCATGTGATCACCTTTTATGACCTTCCTAAGGAGCTTCTGACAAGCAGTCAATAGGGGAAGCCAAATTTGGTTAATGACCATGCAAAAAAGGTAATAAAATTGGAAGGGACTTATTTAATGACCACACCTCTTAGCCATGGAAATCCAAGTCCCAACTGTAGTTGTAAGCTGATGATTACCGGTAAGTATGTCCTGAAGCATGCATGCCTACCTTAAATTATGAGAAAAATAGAGTAGAGCCTGGCCCACTTAACAGTATTGTCCCTGCCTACAAGAGCTGCTTTTTATACTCTCCACCCCCCACCCCCACTGGGCAGCCTTTTCTTAAACCAGTGGCTACTAATTGGGTTGGATTTATTTATTTATTTATTTATTTTATAAAATTTATATGCCGCCCAACTCCCGAATGACTCTGGGCGGCTTACATCATAAAAAATAAAACATATAAAAACAATTTAAAAAAGAAAGGGGAAAAAAAAAACCCCAACTATATTTAAAATAAAACATTCACGCAACCATGCATGGGCCAATCAGAACAACTATTGGCCCCAGGCCTGCCGGAAAAGCCAGGTCTTAAGGGCTTTACGGAAGGCCAGTAAGGTGGGGGTAGTACGGGTCTCAGGGGGAAGTTGGTTCCACAGAGTCGGAGCGGCTACAGAGAAGGCCCTCCCCCGCGGGCCCGCCAGCCGGCACTGTCTGGCCGACGGGACCTGAAGAAGGCCAACCCTGTGGGACCTCACTGGTCGATGGGAGGAATGTGGCATAAGCATCCTTGCCTGCTACGTGTCTGCATCAGTCACAATTCTGACACAAACTACAAATTTGTTTATCTA
>QLTV01001849.1:2465956-2489752 GCA_003457575.1 Thermophis baileyi
CTCCCTTCCCTTCCCTTCCCTTCCCTTCCCTTCCCTTCCCTTCCCCTGGTACAGTTATTTGGCAGAAGCAAGGCATCAAGTAGCTTTCTTTTGCCAAATTCAAAGAATGAGATGAGGTAATTGGCCTTAAAAAGAAGAAACTGCTCCCTTTTCTGGCTTTTCCCCAAAAAATGTGCCAAAGCTAGGAAGGAAAAAAAGGGAAAGAAGGAAAGAAGGGAAGGGAGGGAGGGAGGGAGGGAGGAAGGAAGGAAGGAAGGAAGGAAGGAAGGAAGGAAGGAAGGAAGGAAGGAAGGAAGGAAGGAAGGAAGGAAGGAAGGAAGGAAGGAAGGAAGGAAGGATGATCTAAAGCTTATTTTTTCTTATAATCTTTATTCAGTTTATATGGGCACCCACTTGCCAAGTTGTGCTCAATAAATTTTTATCATTTGAATTTTCCAGTCCCAGAGTGAACTCATTAATACTTGGAGCTTAGTCATAGCATCTTACTGAAATCATCATGCTTTTTCAGGGGAGCAGAAACTTTCAGCTTTGGGATATATTTTGTGTGTGCGTAAAGTCACATTTAAAAAAAACCCCAATACCACTTACAATGAATAAATTCTAAAATTGGGAATATTTTCTGTGTTGCCAAACTGAATTATGCTCCCACAGTGACATAGGCAAAATTCCTTTTCTGACTGTCCTTCACATTTCAGTATTGTTCACTTTGTTTAGCTGGGAAGCTATTTTGCTTTCTCTGTTAAACAATTGCAAGCTATTTCACCTAGAGATCTATCTAGAGATTGCAATCTCCTTCCATCCACCTCTGCATCTAGCTAAATTTTACCCTAAAGCTTTGAGGCCACAGAGCACACAAACATAAATTATGCAGATTATATTTTGCTATACCTATTAGGCTGTCAAACAACTGATGATATCTTAGAGTGATTGCCTCAGCACTTTACCAAATGATGTGGGGAGGAGGGGAGATCATGGAGAAAACATGAGAGATACCAAAGGAAAATAAATACATATGAAAGAGATGGTTGGGTGGGAAGAAAACAGATCTTTTGTGTTTTGTGCTGCCACTGTCCAAATATTGACTGAACAATTTGTTAACAAGCTACAGCTATTTTCTTCTTATAAGACATTATGAAGAAAAGCACAAATTAAACCATTCTAAAATGGTGAAATGGAATAAATAGTCTCTAGACTGAGAGATACCTGGTATTTATGTCCATCCAAATGTTCTGAAAACAACATCACATATGTATCTTTCCCACCATAAATGTCTAAGTTAATTTTTAACAATTACACTCTACCACTTTCATTTTTTAAAAAAAAGCTTTTGTGGCTTTGATTTTAGTTTGCTGGAAATTCAGTGCATGAAATTTCTTGACAGCTCACAGAATTAAATGAAAGGCAGAATGTGAATCAAATAAATACATCCTAACTTCAGCCAGAGCAACTATTATAATACAATTTAAGTAACTCCCCAAAGCATTATTTTTTGTTGTATGATTTTTAAATTTTAAGATTTCAAGAGAGAGCAGTACCTAAAAGAATTATTTTAAAAAATCAGCTAGGAACATAGTCTCAAGTGGAAGGATGTGGCATAAGTGTTTTGGAAAATTATAATTGACTTTGGTTTTTATTTATTTATCTTGGTATATTGCCAATGACGAATGCCTTGTGGGTTTAACAAAATGTAGCGCAGTTGCACTCTCAGCTGCAAAAGATTCCACAGAAAAATTCTAATTCCCAAAACAGAGGCCTTAAACCAAGAAAAAGTTAATTGTGGTCAGTTCCATTGAAAGTACGGCAAAATTTATATTTAACTTTTTGATAGCTTTAGTAAGAACCAACCATGAGAATTTCATTTAAATGGATTAAGGCCTGACTATCCAAGTTTTCTAAATAAATTCTAGAGTGTCTAAGCCAGATCTTGAAAAATAGAATTACAAAACTAAAAATATTAAGGAAGAAAGAAATTACGACATCTAACAAACTGAATCCTGCTTGTGCACATTCCACCCAGTTAAAATCCTAAATTCCAAAACCCCTGAGCAGTTTTGTTGGGATGAAAAATGTCAATGAGGTCAAGACAAAAATGGATTTCAATTAAATACAATGCTTAGTGAATCAAATTATTTCGCAACGTATTTCACAATTTTCTCCTTTCGCTTCAATTTCATGAGAGTTTTGGAAGGGCTCTGCAGCAAAGCTGTCTGAGATGAGGTTCAAAATGCTCGAAGCGGACATTGTGAGGAAAGGATTGAAACCACACCCCTTTTTACATCTATCATAAGATGCACATGAAAGGGGCGGGGCTTTCATTGCACAGCAAAGGCCACAATCTTGATTTCTTTTATTCTCTTTTACTGCAAATGCCCCTACTCCAGGGGCTATGGCTAAGGCTTTGGGGACTGCTATTGTACCCTCAGAGCTTAAGTTATTTTAAATGGAGAAATTACTTAATAACCCAGTGTTTCTCAACCTTGGCAACTTTAAGATGTATGGACTTCAACTCCTAGAATTCCCCAGCCAGCAATGAATATTTAAGCAGAATTCAATCTTATGGACATTGTCAGAGAATGCATCCCACTGAATGCCATATACACACACACAGAACTGAGCAGGACTTTTGAAAAAATCTCCCCCCAAAAGCAAATTTAGGTCAAGCACTTAAGTAATGAAGAGAATAATCAAAGCAGGAACTCAAATATCAATATTTAACAGTGAGAGTTATTAACCAAGGTCCCTGCAGGATAAATACTGAATCATCTCCACTGTTCCAAATACAGCATGGCTTATTGCTTTGCTTTTAGATTAAACACAAATCTTTGGAGCTGATCTTCGATTTACCCATAGGACCTTTGCTAGATAGGCTATAAATGGCATCTGGTTCTCCTTTAAATTAAATTTTAGGAACGGGAGCCCTATCTCAAAGTAAGGAAAAACTACCTAGCCGTATTTATGGTGGATAAATGCTAGGGACAAAAGACAACATATCTAAACCAATCTCTTACCTTTCATTTTAAAAAAGGAAAAGAAGAAAAGAAATTGGGAGGTGGGGGGAGGAAGAGAGAGAGAAGTTGTCAGGCATTTGAAATGGAACGTGAATGAGCATTCCCAAAGAAGGCAGATGTTTCAATGAGCTCCCTTGGCAGTGTGAGAAAATTACTGTCCAGTGACCAAATAGCCTGTCAGTTTCCCACCCTCTCGGCTGGCCCATTATCTAAAGCCCAAGACAAAAGGAAGGAGGGGGGGCTACTGAGGAGAGAATCCCATTGTCCCCTTGCACTCTAATTATGGAAATCTGGTTAATCTATTCAAGAGCAACTATGGACTGGACTGGGTTTGCTGCCGGGGAGTGGTGATGGTTGGTGGAGACTCTTTTGGCCAAAGCTTGCAGAAAAGGTTTCCAACTATTCAGAGTTTTAAGCAGATGCCCTCTCCCCCAGCCCATACCCCTGCTGTTCCCCAGATACTGGCTGTCTCTTCTTCCACGGTAAAAAAACCCCAATCTTTTCTCTTATTCCCCCTGCCACTTTTTTAAAAAACAAGACCTGGTCATCACTTCCAAACCGAGTCATCAGCTGCCTTTAACATCCTCTGATGTCAACAGCCAGCCATTATGGACACCACCCCCACCCCCAGGGCCGTTGTATTCTGCAGGCAACCCGCATTCTGCAATTCACAGGCACCACACAGGCATATGTGTCCATTATCCCCCTTAAATCTGCGTGCATAAATGTTATAAGATACTCTTGCACTGTGCTCTGGAGGAACAGATACACAGGAAGATCAGCATGTGCGCATACAACAGACACACTCACGGAATGAGGAAGGCACCCCAGGAAGTCAGATGTGCCTAGCAGTGGGGGTGGGGATACAAAATGTTGCTGCCTATAGCTTCTTTTGCTGCTCGGCTGCTTAACAATAGGGACATCTCGCTTACAGTTAGGAGACTAGCTTATCTTTCTAAAAACATTCCGGGCTAAGAACTACCACTGACAAGGAAAAATGGAAAGCTGTACAAATGCATAAAATCCCTAGCTGGTTCATCTGACATCCCCTTTAGTTCAGTATAAAGCATGTGCTTTTCTTTATTGCTGTTAATGGGCTAAAAATGCTCTTCCTGGTAGCCTTAATGTTATCTCCCCCTCCCATACTTTTTTTTTTAAAAAAAGAATGAATACTTTTTTCTCGTTAAGTGATATCTGCTTCTTTGTACATAGCGTACAACATATATGTGTTATTGTTTATTTTGGGGCCACCTGAAGACCCCTAAGCCTCTTCATTTATGTCCCAATGTGAAACCCCTCAAGCCATCAACTTTAAAACTCTGAGATTGGAAGTGGATAATAGCTTTATTTATTTCACAGGTTGGTTTACCATTTAATCTGTTAGAAGATTAACCATACACAATATAGAAATGGAAACACTAATATGTAAGTAGTTAAAGTCAAGATTCCTTTAATCCAAGAAAACTTATTCCATGATAAACTGTAACATAAGTGGCATAATAAACTCAGCTATATGCCATATTCTGTAATAACTGGTGCCCCTTTCTTCCTTTCTGGGCTTGTTTCTTTTTGGTCATAATTGCTCCTTTGTCTTGTGCTGTTTTTGTGGTGTTATTTTTCTATTCTTTGTCTTTAGATGTCTTAACAATTGTAAGCTGCCCAGAGTCACTGGGAGCCAGGTAGCACATATATTTATTAATACATTATTATAGTTGGTCATACAGTCAGCCAGATGTTTAGACTACACTTGGCATTTTTATCCATCTATTGCATCCTTTCCAAGGACCTGGGATAAGCAGATGTTGTTGTTTGATGGCTGTTCCAAGTAAAACTGCCTTTTGCAATTGACCAATGGTGACTTTCTCAATGCAAATGGTGATCAAGTGATGCTTCAGATGTTGCAAGTCTGTTGGTATGGAGTATCCAGAATACCAAGATAGATAGATAGATAGATAGATTTGTTTGTTTGTTTGCTTGTTTATTATCTATTAGGTTTGTTTGCCACCCATCTCACCAAGATAAGGAATCTTAAATACTAAACAGCATAAGCTCATAAATTCTTTTATCCAACTGTCCAATAAGAGGCAACATAAAAAGCAGTCAATGAAAGCCCTTCCCCCAACTCTCCAAAAGTGAGTGGTTGCTAGAGGGGGAGATGAAAAACAGCCGAGGTACTTTCACTCTCTTGTGTTGTTGAACCTCTGCCAGGAAGTGGAGAAGCTGGCCTGAGCCCAGGAGCTGGGAGGATACCCTAGAAACCCGGCAGAGCTGCAGAGCTCTGTTGCAGTTCCAGACAGATCACAGCTGAGCTGGAAATAAGTGACAATGTTCCCAAACACGGACCATAGCAGGAGATCATGTAAGGATGAAGCTGAATCCAGACCTCAGCTACAAATGCCCAGTCTGGAAAGTTTTATTTCTTATTGCCTGCTGTACCAAAAGGCACCATATGGGAGCAAAAAACAGAGTCTATCTAGTAGATCTCTGCATGATCAGCAATGGAAGAGCAAAACTTTGACAACAGCAGTAATAAGATTTTCTTGTCCATCATTGCATCACCCTAATTAATGCTGCTTAAATGAATAATATTTGCAGGAAAAGCTGAAGTGGACTTCAGTCTGAGTTCAGGGGGACCCTGTTCCTTGATTTGAGGGGTCTGCCAGCCTCACCAAAATATAGTTTTTCAAAACTGAATGTTTCCCCTCCCCTTTTAAACAGGAGCAGAGTTTAAAATGAAGTAATAGAAGCAGCTAACTACAATTCCTAGCAAGAAAGGATACTATGGTCCATATGAAAGGAGGAGGAGGATTTTTATTTGTTTATTTATATCCCACATGTATTATTTGTATAAATAACTTAAGGTGGCGAACACACACAATATTACTTCCTCCCCTTATTTTTCCTCACAACAGCAACCCTGTGAGGTGAGCTGGGCTGAGAGAAAATAACTGGCCCAAAGCCACCCAGCTGGTTTTCATGGCTAAGGCTAGACTAGAACTCAGTCTCCTGCCATCTAGACTGGTGCCTTAACCCACTAGACCCAGCTATGATAATATAAAATTTCAGCTTACCTTGTAAGTTTAGCATTCAAGCCTTTTGTAAATACATGAAATGATTGGGTTTATTTACTAGCTCTTATAGACAATTCAACATTTGAAAACTTAGTATGAAAAGTTGGAGTTCTACAAAGTTTACTATATTCTAATCACAATTATTCTCATAAGACCTTTGTCACAGATAAGCAGACTGAGATATTGTCACAATTTATTTTATTTCCTATGTTTCCCCTAAAGCTTCTGTGAGAAGACATGGGATATCATGTCAATTTTCATCCAGCTTAACAATTCATAGATTGCTATCCATAAATGATATGTATTCTTGTATATACTTTTCAGATCATACAGAGGAAAGGCAATCAGGTAATGAAGAGAAACATCTCAACAAGCTCATCAGACTTTTTTATCACTTGTCTGGACATTAATTCTGAATCAGCAGCAGAAAACATCTGCTTGTATTTGAAATAAATAGCCAACTTCGCAATACTCCTGTTTGAAGCACCGAGTCACATTTTTTCAGTTCTAGGTAAAAATATCCCACAATACCGATCCTCTATCTCCATGTTATCTATATCTGGATAAAAATCATCAGTGTCATTTTAGGAATGTGACAGTCCATTTTTCTTTGGGTATGCCCTGAAATATCAACAGGATTGGGGCTATTTGGATCTGAGAGGAAACCTCATTCCAGAGGGCAGGTGTTGCTACAGAGAAGGTGCATTTCTGGGCATTATTTAACCAAAGAAACCCAGAGCATGCCAATTCTGCCAGACTGAATCAGCCAGGCAGACAGTCCCTCAAGAAGCGAGGCCCTAGCCTAGGCCATATATGCTACCTAGAGATCTTTCCATGTTTAAAAGAGGTCTCCCTTCTTCTATAGCAAATAGGGATATTAGAAATTCTATCCAATATATTTGATGTCAAGGTTGTCTACTTGACATTTTAAAGGGGTATGTGTTCATTTTTAATTTTAAAAAAACAGAGGCAGTTCAAATGTAAGCCTTAGACTCATATTTTAAGTCAGATTTCAAGAATTATATGGGTTTAAAACTATGAATCTTCAGAAAGTCCACTGAGATAGTATTATAACTGGAAAAGAGATGTCAAGTAGCATGTTGGGATTTAACAATGAACCTTGCTCGGTTTCAGCAATAACTATTCCATCAAGTAAATTGCACCTTTCATGTGCAAGTCTGCTTTATTTGTACTTGTCTTCATAAAAGCACGCCTTGTCATGGGTTTCATCCAGAGGTGGGTTCCTCCTGGTTCAGACTGGTTTGCTTGAACCGGTAGCGACCCGCTGGTGATGTCATGATGATGTCACCGATCCGGTTCGGTCGGTGCCGGTCTGTGGGCGCCGCCATCTTTTTTTTTGAATTTTTTTTGAATTTTTCTTCTGCGCATGCGCAGAAGCTGAATTTCTGGCACTGTGCATGCGTCGCCATCTTGTTTTCAACAATTTTTTTTTAATTGTTTTTATTTTTTGCACTGCGCATGCGCGTGCGCCTGCGAGGTACGGCCACGCGGCGCGGGAGGAAGCGAACCGGCAGCGAGGTAAGTTAGAACCCACCCCTGGTTTCATCCTTTGCCCTAACTCATCCCTGGAGAAGTCTTACTGAGTTTCAACACCAGTGACTAAACCTGCCTGGTGAGAAACTGGCAGGTCAAGACACTGTGTATATATGAAGTGTCTAGCAACCATCTTACAGCCACAATGACTTTGCTCCTTTTATATGCCATTTCAGTCAGCTGGCATCAAAGTTATGCCCTTCAGGAGGAAGGTTTGGTTCTTCTGTCCTGGAAAGGCTTTCAGAGATCTATCTGAGGGGCTTCCCCATATAAGTTCTGCTTAGAGACAAAGAGGTTTAAAAATAGAGAGCAGCAAAGGACTTTAGAGCTATTAATAATGATTCAACATGTCCAAGATTACCTAGTTGCAATTTTTCTTTCCGCGAGATGTGTTGCATTTCTGTATTTTATACATCTGAATATGCATTCCTATATTTATATAGATGGTTGTAAAAAAAAGAAAAGAAATTACTGCCCTCTTTATTCTCCCATTTTTCCCAGGTAGTCCTCAATTTACAGCCATTCATTTAGCGATTATTCAAAGTTACAACGGCACTGAAAAAAGTCACTTATGATAAGTCCTCATACTTATGACCATCATAGCAAGGTCACATGATTAAAATTCAAGCACTTGGAAATCAACATTTATGATGGTTGCAATGTTCTGGGGTCATGTGATTGGCATTTGCGACTCTCCCAGCTGGCAAAGTCAATGGAGGAAGTCAGATTCCTTTAATGACAGTGTGATTCACTTAACAACTGCAGTGAGCCGCTTAACAACCATGGCAAAAAAGGTTGTAAAATCGGGCATGACTCACTTAATAACAATGTTGTTTAGCAATGGAAATTCTAGTCCCAATTGTGGTCACAAGTTGAGGACTACCTGTATTTAAGTAGCCACTTTGCTTTCAGCTGCCAATTTCTTTTTTACCTATTTACAATAGAATAGAATAGAATAACAGAGTTGGAAGGGACCTTGGGGGTCTTCTAGTCCAACCCCCTGCTTAGGCAGGAAACCCTACACCACTTCAGATAAATGGTTATCCAACATCTTCTTAAAAACTTCCAGTGTTAGAGCATTCACAACTTCTGGAGGCAAGCTGTTCCACTGATTAATTGTTCTAACTGTCAGGAAATTTCTCCTTAGTTCTAAGTTGCTTCTCTCCTTGATTAGTTTCCACCCATTGCTTCTTGGCCTACGCTCAGGTGCTTTAGAGAATAGCTTGACTCCCGCTGCTTTGTGGCAGCCCCTGAGAGNCTTAGGCTTATATACCGCTTCACAGTGCTTTGCAGCCCTCTCTAAGCGGTTTACAGAGTCAGCCTCTTGCCCCCAACAATCTGGGTCCTCATTTTACCCACCTCGGAAGGATGGAAGGCTGAGTCAACCTTGAGCCGGTCAGGATCGAACTTCTGGCAGTGGGTAGAATTAGCCTGCAGTACTGCATTGTAACCACTGCGCCACCACGTCTCCTGGTATGTTAGTTAGTTAAACTGCTGTCGAGGCAAGTACCACCTATTCTGTACCTGTGCGTTTTATTTTTCTTGCCTAAATGTAGAACCTTACTTTTTTCACCATTGAATTTCATTTTGTTAGATAGCGCCCAATGTTCAAGTCTGTCAAGATCCTTCTGTATCTTAAGCCTATCTTCCGGAGTGTTGGCTATTCCTGCCAGTTTGGTGTCATCTGCAAATTTGATGAGTTCCCCATCTATCCCCTCGTCCAAGTCATTGATGAAGATGTTGAAGAGTACTGGGCCTAAAACAGAGCCTTGGGGTATTTAATCACACAGCTTTGTTTGAAATAATGAACAGTGCAGCAAATAATATTTGAGGAATCTTTGGGCATACAGAATGCTTGCACTCTGTGAATTGGACCCTCGGCCCAGCCCCGATAAGAATTATATTACAGTACATTTAACATTGTTCTGATTTGTAAAGGTGGATGTATCTATATATTGCATTCAAAACAAACCAACTGTTTTGAATGCAATATGTTTTGCATTCAAACAAGTTTGTTCTATTCTCATAGATAAAGAATATCACAAAGAAGGGCTGGGCACATCACTGACCATCCTAGATGTTAGAAAATCATCTTTCTGCTCTCAGAATGAAGACATTCCAGGAAGAAAAAAAAATACTTGCCTTTCCAAGGAAATTTTCTCCACTTTTAGCTGTGCACTGTATTGTCCAAATACCAGCATAGGCAGCTGTAGACATGCCCTAAAATCCCCAGACTGTCCCTCCCCACCACCTCACCAGCTTGAACCAGGAACACACAAGCACATGCATGTATAGCCTCTTCAGTTTTTCCATCCCCCAGGTCATGGTGATTATTGCTGGGCAGGAAGGCAATATTTTAAAATTAAAACCTCCCAAGGCTCATACTGTAGGAGTTGGAGGCGAAAAACAAACAAGCGGTGCTTGCTTTGCCCAATTGGTGCACCGCACAATGCACATACTCGTGATTCTTGTTGACAAAAGGAAGGATGGTTTTGCAATCAAGACAGGGTCAATGTACATATGCTAAAAGGATTGAGGCTAACTTCAATGGAGCCCATATTCCATGTCCACCCGCTGGAGCCACCCCTGCCTGGAATCAGATTTCAACTCTTTTCTTTTTGTCTGTTTTGCTTCTGTGAGCCCTGTGGCTCTCTCATGTCCACTCCCTGTCCACTCATATAACAAGGGCACAGCAGCTGGGCAATTGAGTGACCAGTAGGCCATTCCCCATCTGTGCCGTTTTTGTATCTGTCCGGCAACTAAAAAATTAATATGTATCCATTTATATGTGGCCAGCAGCTGAGCATTACCCATCTGTCAGCCTGACAGCAGATAATCTTGGCCAAACACAAGCAAGAGAGAGTGAGCAGGAGAAAGACGACGCTGAGCAAAATATTTGCCTTGCAGGGTCAACCTGGACACTCCCAATGTAGCGCATTAAAAAAAAAAATCACACTCCACATCAAACATTTACTTTGGCTTATCCCTTGGAGGAACTAAAATTGGCTAGATGTATGCATGACTAAGCCATAAAGCACGGTTTACAAACTTCAATGTGCAAGGTTTGTACATTGCATGGAACTAAAACTAAATAAACTGTACGGTAGCTCAACCCGATGTGTGAAATCCAGAAATCCAGTCAATGGTTCCTATTCGAGACCATATCAATTTTCTGAAGGAAATCTATAACTCTTAAGAGTTATGTAGGCCATTGAAGGCAAATGGGGGCTCAAGGTTTTAATCAGCCGGCCCATTCTTCCCATCTGCAGTAACTTCTGACAGCCAATGGAATCCAATGATGCTAGCCCAAAGAAATATCTATTCTAAAGTAAAATAGCTTATCTAAAATGCATTTTTTCTAACAAATCTTGGGGTAGGAGCAGTGGTGGGATTCAAATTTTTTTACTACCGGTTCTGTGGGCGTGGCTTGTTGGACGTGGTGTGGCTTGGTGGGTGTGGTTTGGTTTGGTGGGCGTGGCAGGGGAAGGATACTGTAAAATCTCCATTCCCACCCCACTCCAGGGGAAGTTTATTGCAAAATCCCCATTTCCTCCCGATCAGCTGGGACTCGGGAGGCAGAGAATAAATGGGGGCGGGGCCAGTCAGAGGTGGTATTTACCGGTTCTCTGAACTACTCAAAATTTCCGCTACCGGTTCTCCAGAACTGGTCAGAACCTGCTGAAACCCACCTCTGGGTAGGAGACACTGGATAAGATTGCATATTTTATGAATGGTCATGGATTCAAGATTAACAGTCCCTGATAAGGCTGCATTGCCAGAGAATAGATGTGGCAGGACTCAGCATTCTTGGTGTGTGTCTATGTGTGTGTTCATGAAATCTCAAATTCTGAACTCCTACAAGTCTAAGGGCAGTAATAAACTATGGCCACTTGGCATAGGGCAAGCATTCGGCATGAATTGAGAACCAGTCCTGATAGCAGCACATGATGAGAAAGTTAGCTGTACTTCAGGGATGCTTTTCCATCATTGCTGACCTAAGAGACAATATGGACATGAAAGTAGGAACCCATGGAGGGAAAAGTGTGGATTGTACACTTTTCAAACAAGCACGAACAAACGAAACGGTTACAATCCTGCTGTTATGAAACTGATCCCACTGTCAGCTTCCATTCTGAAAATTGCTGCATGAAACACCACACACCACCACCCTGCCAATCCCTGGGGGGAAAAAAAACACCCTTGTTCCTGGTGCTCTGAGTTGGATTGTTTTCTTGCAGATATTTCATTACCAAACTAGGCAACATCATCAGTGCTCTGATGACGTTACCTAGTTTGGTAATGAAACGTCTACAAGAAAACAATCAAGGTTAGAGCGTACCAAGAATTTCACAGTTCAACCCTGAGCTACAAATATTCTCTTCCTTAAAAACAAAAACAAAACAAAAACAAATTTAGAAAAAACTGCTGCATCATTTGCATGTAAATTCTATTTTATTTTCTCATGGAGAAAAGCAAATTGCTTCATTTTTCTGACTGACTAGAAATCACTGGCTGAAATGGAAAGAGAATTTTTACCAAGGACACATAAGAGAAGGCTGATTAATTGGTCATGGAACTCTTTTCACTGAAGGGACAAATGCAGAAAAAAGACATTTTCAGCTTGCAATACTATCTAGAAACATAACAATATATCTAAAGTAGAATAAGAGAGATCATTTTGTGAGAATGCACTTCAAATTTTGAAAATGCATTGGGGCAATTCTTGCAAAATGGCTGCTAGGGAGATACTTATTCATAAAATTGGTTTACCACACTGATAGTTGTCTTCGTCTTCTGTAATGTTCTTTTTCTGGACAGATTGACCCACTTTTGAACAAACATTGGGGTATATGTTGTATTTTTTGAGAAAAATTCCTGGACTCATTTAGGGCATAGAGACAGTCCGGGTGGGGGGGGACGACGACAACCCCGGGAGAGGCTGGTTCTTTGTTTTGCACTATGTCAGCTTCCTTTTTTAAAAAAAATTCCTGTTAAAAGGGAAAAGCAAGGAGCCTGGCAGGACCCTAGGGTGGTATCTATAGGGATACTGAAAGATGCCACATTGGGGGCTTAGATATATAGATTTAATCAATGCAAATTTAAGTGATGTTTAGTTCATGAACCAAACATCATTTGTGTTATGAATAACCTTGAAGCAAACATCTTTTTTTTTTCTTCTGTCTTCTCTCTGCCATTACCCTATCTAACTGCAGTGATGATCATACATAATTAAGGAGACCCAACTCTTTCAAGTAGAGGCCAGGAACTGTTCCAAATGTTTATGTAGGTGTTTATGAAAGAGAAGGAGAAATGGAAGTGGGGGAGAGAGCGAAAGCTATCTTAATTTTCATCCCAATTTGCAAGTTATACAATATATTTCACTGCAAAATGAGAGAGCTCCACCACCACCATAGCACCTTCCCTTAATAGAACAGTCTGTTCCTATCTACGTCACATTCCCTATCACAGTTCCCAAGGAAACTTTCTATTACATACAAGAGAGGACTATGATTTTTTGTTTTCCAGCGTTGGAATACATGCTGCAGGGGGGCTCAGTCCAGTTTTGACCTGACATTCAACACCTTAATCCCATAGATCTGTTGCCCTGTTTTTTTATAAATGCCTAATTCTAAGGTCACTGTGGCCTAGCAGAGGGCTCTAGCAACTGCCATAAGTATCAAAGCCTAGAAATAATAACCACATGAGGGCAGGGGGTGAAGGGACAGAGCCCCACAGACCAACTGGACAGGTTCCACAGGTCCAGTGCAGGCTACGTGTTGTCTATTAAAGTACATTGTGTTTCTCCACCCTTCTTATTCCTTTACAATAAGGCAAGCAGAAAAATCGTTTTTAAGGAAGTTCACAAAGCTCTGACATCCCTTGGAGGCTTTATCACAGTTGCTCTTTTGTGAGATCAGGATTGGCAGCGAAGCTGGCATACAATACTAGCCACCTCCTAGCAAGATTTGGACAGAGAGAAATCTTCCTGTTTTTCTAATGTATATTTTTTTGGGGCAGACAAAGTAATTCCCCAACACCTGCACAAGCTACTTCACCTGTGGAATCTACAAAATTGCAGGGCAGATGAATGAATGTGGAAAGCCATCACTGAAAGTAGAAACCATTGAAATCCATAGCAGCGGCACAGGTGAATACAATAAACATTAATATTGTGCACCAAAATAAAATTTCGCTATTAAGAATTGCCTGTACTGTATGTAGGCCCCAAAACATCTACAAATGGAGGGAGTTAAAGGAGGCAAGACGGTAGACACAGCATCGAGATCCAAGCTGTACTCCTTTTGTGTATACATTGACAAAATACCTGCATGCAGGGCAAGAAGCCACGGGTGGAAACTAGTCAAGGAGAGAAGCAACCTAGAACTAAGGAGAGATTTCCTGACAGTCAGGACAATTACGGTAATCAGTGGAACGACTTGCCTCCAGAGGTTGTGAATACTCCAACACTGGAAGTTTTTAAGAAGAGATTAGATAAACCATTTGTCTGAAATGGTATAGGGCAGTGGTGGCGAACCTATGGCACGCAGAGCCCTCTCTGTGGGCACGTGCGCCGTCGCCCCAGCTCTGTTTCGGGTCTCTGGACTTCAGGTCTCTGCCGTGCATGTGTGGGACGCCCGTGCCTGCGCCTTGCAGTTTGAGCGGGGCACACGTGCATGCGCGGGGGGGGGCGCATATGCACCCACGCCTTGCAGTTTGGGCGTGCACGCACTTTGGGCACTTGGTCCCTAAAAGGTTCGCCATCACTGGTATAGGGTTTCCTGCTTCAGTAGGGGGTTGGACTAGCAAACCTCCAAGGTCCCTTCCAACTCTGTTATTCTGACATCACACGCATGTACCAAAGAGTGGACACTCCTTTGTACATGCATGTAGAGTGGGCTTGAATTGTGACATTGCATTCACTATCTTATCTTTTTTTGACACACACACATAGCTACACAGCCTGCAGACACTGCTAAAATGGTACATTTGGCAATGTTTGTTTATAACCTTCTCCCACCTAGACATCCCAAAGTGGTTTACATCCATGACAATAAGATGGCTTTTGAATACATTTTATTGGAACATTCAAAATAAAAACGATGAATTACAATCAGAAAAAATAATATGGAAGAAAAAAAGGGGGAAAGGTCAAGCATCATTTCTTACAGTAAGTAGCTGAAAATTGTTGGGGTCAGGAAGATCCAAGAGAAACTTGTCTTTTATCAAGACTGATAGAAAAGCTTAATCCCATCCATAAGCACATGGAAGAAGACCCAAGTAGCACACAGGTTAGCCCTTTAAAACAACCTCAGCAGCAGCAGCAGCAGCAATTTCTGCTCTCAGGGCATATCATAACTCTGCAAAAAAAAAAAAAGTTAAAACCAATTTTTGGCTCTTTGCAAGACAGAATGCAACTAAGTGTAAATCCTGATATGCAGATAATCTGTGACTTGGATGAAAGCTTAAAGCTTTGCCTGCCAAAGCTCAGATGACAAGCAGCTATTTAAAAAGCTAGAATGAAGGCCTTGGGAGGGAATCCCTGTCAAGCAAGGGACAGATCAAGGGGGAAGAGAAAAACCACCCCCGTAGCTCAGATTCCCTCTTCTGTTTTATCAATGGATGCTGCACTTGGGAGATTCCACAGATCTATAAAGAGGAGAACTGCCTTTTTTTCTGTGAGAAAGATTCTGGCATGGCCGGGAAGAAGACCTCGGAGTGTACAGCTCTCAAGATCTCCTTAGAAGGTACTTAAAAGCAAGAAGGAACACATATACATGCTGTTCAAAGCTTCTGGTTTTCATAGTGTCCATCCCTTTACATTTTATTTATGATAGGTAGTACTTTTCATTTTATGGAGAATTTTCTTCTGCTAGAATCCTACCCTTCCCCAAGATGTCTCAGACACCTTAATTAATTTCAAAGCCACAATTGTTCAGTAAAAAAACAAATCTGAAGATCGTTCTCTGACCGTAGTAGATATGTCAAACATCTCTGAGGCAGAGAAGAAAAAATCCAATCCAACACAAACATGAATCTATTTTAGCGAGATACACGAGCAAAACAAAAACCAAGCATCCCATACTAAATTTCCAAGATCTCCAAAGTTCAGAATGAGAATTGGAAATGCAACGGAAGGTTTCCTGTAGCTGGCCAGTCTCACAGCCCACCCACTGAAAGGCTTTGCACTATTTTTAAAAAAAAGTACAGGTAGACCTCGACTTACAACCACTGTTCCCTCTAAGGTGCGCGGCCGCGCGGCCACGCACGTAACGAGAGAATGCCGTGTGTTAGTTTCCAACTTCCGTGCGGCGTTTTCTAATGGCAGAGGCTGCGCGCCTGCGCGCCCACGCACATGAAAAGAGAGCGCCGCGCGGCAGTTTCTAACTGCCGCGTGGCATTTTCTACTGTTACAGGGAACATTGCTTACAACCACAACTGAGACCAAAATTTCTATCGCTAAGTGAGACATTTGTTAAGTGAGTTTTGTCCCATTTCACGACCTTTCTTGCCGCAGTTGTTAAGTGAATCACTACAATTGTTAAGTTAGGAACACGGTTGTTAAGTGAATCTGGCTTCCCCATTGACTATGATTGTTAGAAGGTCACAAAAGTTGATCACATGACCCCAGGACACTGCAACCGTCATAAATATGCCAACTGCCTGAATTTTGATCATGTGACCATAGGGATGCTGCAACGGCCATAAGTATGAAAAACGGTCATAAGTCACTTTTTTCAGGACTGTTGTAACTTCTAACAGTCACTAAAAGAACTGTTGTAAGTTGGGAAATACCTGTAATAGAAGCCATCTGTACAGATGAGTAACAAAATCAGTAGATCCTTAGCTAGATCTGAGAAAGAAGACTTGTTTATTAAAAGCTTAACCAGTTTTCTCTAATAGCAGAAAAATAGTAAATCTATTTCAGGATAACATCCTTTGCACACCAGTTTTCACATTCTTGCATATATATTTTTCCTATGTGCAAGTCTTTTTAAAAAATTCCACGCAGCCATGAAACTTCCTTTAACTTGTCTCTGAAGAGCTATAGATTTACGAGATACAGGATTGCATTCTCATCTGGTATTTAGCAGGAGTGAAATCCAGCAGGTTCTGGCAAGTTCTGGAGAACTGGTAGTGGAAATTTTGAGTAGTTCGGAGAACCGGCAAATACCACCTCTGGCTGGCCCCAGAGTGGAGTGGGAATGGAGATTTTGCAATATCCTTCCCCCAGGAGTGGGGAGGGAATGGGGATTTCGCAGTATCCTTCCCCTGGAGTGGGGTGGGAATGGAGATTTTGCAGTATCCTTCCCCTGCCACGCCCACCAAGCCACGCCCACCAAGCCACGCCATGCCCACCAAGCCACGCCCACAGAACCAGTAGTAAAAAATTTGGATTTCACCACTGGTATTTAGGTAACAAACTATGCTTGTGTTACTGCAGGACGCCAGGAAATTGTGCTATGCTTCTGAAAATAAGAATTTGAATTTTAGGAATTTTAGGAATTTCACCAGGGGGAAATGTATAAAGGAAAATGTTGAAACATGGGCATGTAGAATGCTTAGAAATAACCTCCCTTTGTAGACGAAATAAATGTTGAATTCGTCCACTTCAACAAAATAAATGGAAAACTCACAAAATGTATCCCAGGGAATAGGGGTCCTCTATAAATGGATATCATAAAACCTTGATTTAACTAGTCAATTGAAGGAAGGGATGTTCCTTATTCCTGATTGTCTGTTTAATTGGAAAATACGTCACTGCAGCACCACAAAAATGAGGTCCATTATATCTAACTCCAGTAACCCAGGTTCCACTGTAGTTACAGTGGGATCCTATGAAGAGCTACTTGAAAGTGAGTCCTGTTGATTGTGGTATAATGGTAAAGGTATACAGCTAGAACTATGGAGATTCACATTCAAGCCAATCTTCAGCCAGAAAAAAAATCTCTGGGTGACTTTGGACCAGTCACTCTCTCTGAGGCCAACCAACCTCATGGAACTGTTATGAGGATAAAAAGGAAGTGAGCTGCCCATGCGAACCTGAGAAAAGGCAGAATATAAATCTAACCAACAAATAAATAAACAACGGGACTGGCACTCAGATAAACAAGCATAAGACCACTTATCACTGTCTGTGCTTTCACTGCAATTATGACTGCAGGGCAACCATAAAATGGATGCTGGGATAAGAGGTGGGTTCCTCCCGGTTCGGACCGATTCGGACCAAACCACAAACAATCACTTGGGAGAGAGCTCCATTGTATTTAATGGGCCGTCTGAATAGATTTCCATTAGTTTAGTTAGTCAGAAGGATACTGGACAGTGAAAAGCAGAATCAGAAATGGAAGCCTTTTACAAATTTAATTCCCAACATCTGGAAAGCATTGTCCTATTGGCAATCAGATGATTGAAAGCAGTTGTCCTCCCTTACTTTGCTTTAGGATCCTATTGCTGACCAAGCAGCAAATACCCATTGCTGCTTATTTCCTAATACAGCAAAACCAAGTATATAACAACCATTAGCATCACAAAGTAGTAGAGCCTATTCCCACCTACTCACTCCTGGGCAGCATTACATAGGCAAGTTTGCTGGTGGGTGAAGTGGACATTCAAAAGGGCTGATGATAAGTAAGACAGAGCCAGACCTCATGTATCCCATCAACTCTTCTTTCAAATATTAAACAAGGACCAGGAGATAAACATATGGAACATTGCACCTCAAGTAATCAGTTCAAATTGTGGCGTGGAACAACTTTCAATTCTCAGGATTTGACTGACACCACTTATTCAGATGTTCATGGATGTCAAAGCTTTCCTGGTTGAACTGAGGTCCTGTCTAAGCAATGGAGTCCTTCTGGTTTTTAGGTGTTTCATTCCTGACTTCCAGTCCACTGGAATGAGATGTTCATTCTCAGTAGGATTGAGGCTGAAGTATCATCGTCATCATTATCATTTCTCATTTTGAAAATAACTGGAGAAATGACCAGAGCAAAAAAAGGATAAGTAAAGAACGGAGGAAAAATCAGTGCTCCAATTTTATATACCGGTATTATGTCTTTTATTAAAGCCTCCCAAATACAGTATCCCTATATTTCCAAGAGCGGTGGTGACCTGGTTATGTTTTCTTAAAATTTCCCTCGCATTAATTCCAAGAGAAGATATGTTCTTGAGATATGTGCATTTTCCCCAATCTTCTTTTGGCACTTTCCCTATCCGTCCTCATCACATTTGGAACAATCTCATTGTGGGTCAAAGAGGCTTCTCCAAAATGAATAATTTTTGCCTTATTCTATGATCTCTATTGTTTCCAACTTTATGATTGAATTTATGTATCAAAAGAATGAGGCTTATTCTTAAATTAGAAATAAGTGGCCCTTCTTATATTACAATTCGGGGGGAAGGGGGGAATCCCAGTGAAGTAAGCATGTAAGGATAAAATTATTCTTCTCTCCAAATCTGGTAAGCAGCCTTTTGTTGAACTCCTTATATTATGGTCAAATATTACATTTTTCTGAAGCAGAGCTCATAATTTGTAGCAATGTAAAAGAACGTCATGTTTTTTTAACATATAAATACTATTCAAGGTGTTTGCAAACTCCTATATTTATGGACATTAGCCTTTCTTTTCCCCTTTCCTTTCCTTTCCTTTCCTTTCCTTTCCTTTCCTTTCCTTCCCCTTTCCCTTTCCCTTTCCCTTTCCTTTTCTTTCCTTTCCTCCATGTGAGTAATTACATCAAAAACAGACATGATGCAAGTAGCAATCAACCATCTGCAGGGCTACACCATGTCTTCCTGTTATACAAATAATAACTAACGTGGGTTTGTCAGTATTGATATTTCAAAATAAAGCTTTCCAAAAATGCAAAATGAAAGGCACACATGTTGATTCCTGCTCATTCAAAAGTGGGTTCCACAAGGCCATGATAATTCAAATGGTATAGTATAAAACTGGAAAGTCTGTAGATTGTTGGCTGTTTTCCAGCAAAACATTTATATGGCACTTCTCTAGTTTAATATATTGTTAGCTGTCAATATATTGCACCAAAACCAAGGATTGCCACATTACGATTTACTGCAATATGCAAAGCAAGCCACTGAGTCTTTCTTAAGCCTAGTCAACTTCTTTTCCTACTTGCAGAAGGAAAATCATGGAAAATACTTGTAGTCAAGGAAAAGGACCTCACAGCCTAAGAAAGAATAAAGAATATAATGCTTCCAGAGCAGTGAGCCAAGAATACAGAGCATCTTTCAAAAGAACTGAAAGAACAATCCAGACCTAGAATTGAAGAATGTCAGATGGGAGAGAGGTGTAGTTAACCTTGTTGATGTGCAACAGAAAGAATGCTAAAGAATGAGAAAAATGCTAACTATCAAGAAGCAGACCTCCCCACTATCAATTTAATGGATTTTCCATCAAGCCTGCCTGCCTACGAGTCTTAATCCAAAAGGACAGAATGGCTTATTTTAAAATCAGATGCCTGTATAACATTTGGCAGAAAGTAATAGTGAGTTTTATAGTGAGTAAGGAGCTATTTCCTGAGCTGAGCATCGATTCAGAATCAAAGGGGAAAAGAGCGCAAAAGGACATGAACCTGTTTGCAACTTCTTATAGAAGCTGGAGCTTCTCCTGGGATTACCCAATAATTTCACATCTACCAGTAACATCTTTCTGCCATCAAAGCTGAAATACTGTCATTTTTATACTAGAAGTTTTAAAAAAAATCACATTTAAAACTGGTGTTAAGTGAAACAGATGGAATTATCTTCTGTAGAGCTGTGGTAATAACAGTAACAGAGTTGGAAGGGACCTTGGAGGTCATCTAGTCCAACCCCCTGCTCACGCAGGAGACCTATACTAGGGATTCGAACCGCCAAACTGCCAACCTTTCTGATCGACAAGCTCAGTGTCTTAGCCACTGAGCCACCTAGTCAGGCTATACTTGGAGTAACAACCCTCCACAAGGATTTGCACACGCAATAATAAATAAAATATATGACTTCCATTATTAAAAGTTGGTTTATTCATGCAAGTTAATATATTGGGGGGGGGGGCGCTGAGGAAACTTATGAAGTTAAACCACAAACACTTTTTTTCATAATTAGCTCATAGCTTGTTTTCTTATTCCAATACTTCTAATTCAAGAAACACAAACTTTCTGGGCCAACATAACTTCTTAATTTAGGCTATTTTGAGATAGGACTTAATAAAGGTCAAAACTCCTTCCATTTGAGCAAAGCTCCTTGTCAATATGTTCATCATTTTCTTAATATCCAGCGGACATGCCTTGTTCCAGTCTGCTTTTTGATCATCTGGTCTAAGCTACAGCCGGGGTGAAATTCAAAATTTTTCCCTACCGGTTCTGTGGGCGTGGCTTGGTGGGCGTGGCAGGGGAAGGATACTGCAAAATCCCCATTCCCATCCCACTCTGGGGCCAGCCAGAGGTGGTGTTTACCGGTTCTCCGAACTACTCAAAATTTCCGCTACCGGTTCTCCAGAACCTGTCAGAACCTGCTGAATTTTACCCCTGGATACAGCCCTGGGATTCCTAGTGGTTTTCCAATACAACTTTCAACTCTGCTTAGCTTGGGAGTGGGGGACATCAGCTGAAGTCAGCTAGGAGGTGCTGCCACAATGAGGGAATGAGTTCCCATTGCAACTGAAGCTGTCTTTCCCTCTGTGAACTTTGGATTTTTTTTTTTTTAAAAAGGCTACCACTATAAAGAGAACTCTCCTCAGTGTTCCTGGAACACTTGTGTTATTAGGGAGGGACACAAAGATATTGATGAAGAAGGAAACTGCAGCCAAGTCAGTTGGGTTTCCTCTTTATAGCACCAGGCTAATTGAAGTTGGGGTTGCTTGGTGTCAATTTTCTGCTAAAGGGTAATGTGGGGGGGGGGTCTGAGAGAGGCACAGGACAAAGGTGATGGACAAGTCATCAGAATTACTCTGCTCCCATCACAAGCTTACCTTAAGATTAATAAATTTAGTCCAATTCATTTAAATTCTGGCATATATTTTCAGGTCCTGTCCCCTCCTTCAAGGACCTCAGAACAATAAGAAGATTCTTACCAATCTTATATATCAACAACACCATGATGCTACGATAGAGAAGCTTTCTGGGAAACAGTTGGATGTAAACTGTAATTGTACCCACAAAAGACTATCCCACCGGCCAGGATTGTATATGCACAGAGTTGGAAAACCGATATTATTCCTACCTCCTCTATAGTGGTTTGAAAAATATTAGAATGTTCTGAGATGTGCAAATTGACTATGGAGATATATGAAAAAGAAGATACAGAATATTATGTAGCATGGAATAAATGGTATACGTGGTTAAAACACAACAAAAAACTTCAAATTTGGTTATAAAAGAGGACTATCTATGACGAAACCGTAAATGTTCTCACTCACTTTTCCTATGATAAACAGGTAATTTATATGTAAGTAAAATGGAAGAAATAGATGTGGAAAATATATTAGCACTTAGACTTATATAGCAATAGCACTTAGACTTATATACCGCTTTACAGTGCTTTTTAGCCCTCTCTAAGCGGTTCACAGAGTCAGCATATTGCCCCCAACAATCTGGGTCCTCATTTTACCCACCTCAGAAGGATGGAAGGCTGAGTCAACCTTGAGCCGGTGAGATTTGAACCACCGAACTGCAGCTAGCAGTCAGCTGAAGTAGCCTGCAGTGCTGCACTCTAACCACTGCGCCACCTCAGCTCTTATGAGATTCTTATATTATGAGATTCAATTCTTTAAAAATAGATTTAGATAAATATTAACGAATGTTAAAATGAAAATAAGAAATATTGTAATTTGTAAATAGATTGGGAGATACTTTGAAGAAGCTGTAAAAGTGGTTAGTAATTTTTGTGTTTGTTTTTGTTTTGTGTATTTTTTGTATGTTTGTTCTATATGTTGTTTTTAACGAAAAACCTAATAAAGATTATTTTATTAAAAAAAAAAAAGACTATCCCACACTGACTGCCTCCTACATCCTTTAATTCAGTGGTCCCCAACCTTTTCTGCTCTGCGGACCGCTGCCGGCGACGGTGGTGGTGGGGGAGAGAGGGAATGGGTTCAGTGCAAATGGATCTTCGCGCACAAGCGTGTGCGCCTGCTGCTTGTGCAAATGGAGTTTTTCGCATTTGCCCACTCGCCCGCCACTTGCATGGACCGGTTCCCAATGAGCTGCAGTCCAGTATTGGGCCACAGCCCAGGGGTTGGGGAGCTCTGCTTTAGTTGACTGATTATTTCAACTTAACTTTATTCCTCCCTAAAAAGATCCGGCTAAAAAGAAAGGACTTTGTTTTTTTTCTGAAGAGTTCAATGAGCAGCAAATGCAAATACAACTCCCAAAGGTGTGCACTGCATACCTTGGAAGTGATGCAAGAAAAACCTGCCTCTCTTGCTTGCCTGATCAGTGGACTTCAGAATGCAAAGGCATCCTGTGGAAGATGTCTTCTAGGGCAGGGGTCTCCAACCGTGGCAAACCCAGAGTTTGGGAGTTGAAGTCCACAAGTCTTAAAGTTGCCAAGGTTGGAGACCCCTGTTCTAGGGACCTTAATGCATAGGCAGATTTATAACATGGGCATACATAGCTGGGTCCTAAGCAGTTCAGGTCTTCTGCTCTGGGTATCTGGTTACAGCTTCGCAGTGTCTGATCCATACCTGCAGCTCTCTTCTAAAATAGCTTTGTAAGTCATGACAAAATACATATGCAATGGAAAAGAAATAAATGTGGATTGTACAGAAAGCAGAGTGGGATGCCTCTAAAATGTATAGCTCTCTGAATCTTAAAAAGAGTTTCAGTGTGAACTTTTTAACACAAGACCCAAGTAGCTAGGCCAGGGGTCTGCAACCTACGGCTCCAGAGCCGCATGCGGCTCTTTGGGCCCTCTGCTGCGGCTCCCTGTCACCCTGTCATGGCAGAGGGATGAAAGAGCCATCATCCTGTCATGGCAGTGGCATGGCCGGAGCCTTAGTGCGGGAGCGAAGCACCCCTCTACTTGCCTTTGCGCGGCAACAGCATTCCGCCTTCGTTGCGGTACATTTGCTGTTGCCGCCAGCAAAGAGGGCTGGGAGAGAACGGCAGGGACGGATCTTGCGGGGTGGGGGCCATCCCCCAAGCCTGGCCTTCCTCCTCCCTTTT
>QLTV01001849.1:2493440-2515289 GCA_003457575.1 Thermophis baileyi
GACTGGCGGTTGCTCGCTTAAGGAGGGTCTTTGGACGTGGCTTCTCTCCTGCCCTAAGGATCTGGCCATTGCCTTGCCCTGTCCAGTCCCGTACCCCCCGGCAGCTCTTCGGTCGAGTGAGGAGGGCATGAGCTCCAGCCCGAAGCAGCAGGAAGCAAAGGCTGCCTTACGCGCAAATGTGGCGTGAAGGTAGCTACAGGGCCGCTTCTCTCCTGCCCTAAGGATCTGGCCATCGACTTGCCATGTCCCGTCCCGTCCAATCCCCCCTCCCCGCAGCTCTTCGACCGAGCGGGGAGGGTGTGAGCTCCAGGCCAAAGCGGCAGGAAGCGAAGGCTGCCTTACGTGCAAATGTGGCGTGAAGGCAGCTACAGGGCCGCTTCTCTCCTGTTGTAAGGATCCGGCCATCGCCTTGCCATGCCCCCCCCCCGTATGAGAGGGGGAGGAGGGTCGCCGGAGCGAAGGCAGCCTTCGCTTCCTGCCGCTTCGGGATGGAGTTTACGCCCATCCCGCTCAACCAAAGAGCTGCGGGGGGGGAGGGGGGGACACAGCAAGGCAATGGCCAGATCCTTAGGGCAGGAGAGAAGCCACGTCCAAATACCCTCCTTAAGCAAGCAGTCGCCCGCCCTCCCCGCGCGCCTTTGCTGCGCTTTGGCACTCGCTTGAGGGACTCCCCGCACATGCGCACCCTCCTGGCCCCACCACAGCCAGCCAGGGAGTTGCAAGAGGGGGAGGAGGGTTGCCCAAAGGAAAGTCTCCGCCAGGGGTGGCTATGTTCCTCAACCAGCGCCGGAGAATCAGCCCTGCCCACTTCTCCATTCCTGCCATCACCCTTACCTTCTCAGGCCAGGTGAGGGAGGGGAGGGCGAGGCCAGCCAGTGATGGGACAGGGAGCAACAGCAGGGGGCCCAAAGAGCCGCATGTGGCTCCGGAGCCGCGGGTTGCCGACCCCTGCACTAGAAGAAGAAAAAACCTCTGCCACACCAAATTTCAGCTTGAAAACGAGGAACAACAGAATTCCAACCAAGGAGGCATACAGATCCTCCTGAAACATATGAATGGCAAGCCTTTGACCAGAATTCACCAGGTGTCTCTGAGCCAGTCACTCTCTCTCAACTATTTTATGGGACTATTGTGAGAATAAACTATTCTATAAACTATAAACTAAACTCTCACAACTATTTTATGGGACTATTGTGAGAATAAAATTATGGAAGACCACTCCCTCCGTGAATGGCACTGAGTTCTCAAGACAAAAGGCAAGATTTAAAAGCAACACGAAGTCAATCAACCATGGAAAACTGAGAAAACTCAAAACCGCAATGAATGATGGCACATATAGCATTGCTCATAAAACAAGGAAAGGCAAATACCAATATTGAAATTTGTCAATTTGTCTTCTGTCCAACTGCCTGGGTCTGACTAAAATTCCAGCAGAAAGTCACAAATCACATCAAATATCGACAGCCTACCTCCCAATAGGAGCCGATAGTGAGTAAATTAATCCAGGAGTGTTCAAGTAGATCAAAGAACGAAAAATACCTCTGTAGATGTTCATGTGACTGAAATGAATTAACGACTACTGTGGGTATCTTCTCCAAGAAGCAAAGCAGCTCTTTGTGCTCAGTGTAGACGCACACCCACATGCAAATGCACACATGCACACATACACACTCACAAATAGCACAAGAGCTGGGCTTTAGAAAATTTACTGCATACTACATTGATTCTAAGAGAGAGAAATAATACATTTTAGCACCAAACCTGAAATAATAAAGTCTGAAGGAGTTAAGAAAACAAAATTAAACAATAAAGGGGGGGGGGGACACATATACTTGTGAAAAGGCTCCAAGTCTTGAATGCACAATCATGTTTGACATACATATATTCTCCAGTAGGATATCTTCAAATACAAACAAATGTTGGAACACAGACAATGTGGTGGTACATGTGTTTGAAAAAAGGAGGGAGGAAACAGCTGGAATCAGAAATGGAACCAGGTAATAATGTGGTTTATTTGATTTTGGCTTCAGTCATTACATTTTACACACCATAGGTTACTGGCTAGTGTGAACTCAGCCACTATTCCTTCTTCAACAATACAGTTTAGCAAACCTGTTTAATATCATGTGTGAACCAAGCCAGAGGAAATCAATACACACTGAAGCAGATACCAAGACCATTTTATTATATACTCCCCTAAAGAGATGATGTAAGGGGGTTTATAGAATACTATGCCAACTAAAGTAGTGGCATGTCCAAAGAAATGCTTTAAATGGTAACTTTACTGTTTTATTTCAAGAAGGTTTACGTAAAAATAACCTTCCCAAATTTGGTGCTGTCCAGAGGTGTTGGGACTACAACTTACAGAAATCACCATCAGCAAGTTTTTGGCAGGCTGAGAATCAGAAGATGTGGACCAAACAGCACTGGAGGGTGCCAAATTAAGGAACTGATGCAGGAAGCTTCATTATTCTGAAGCAAATTTCCCAAGCAGCTTTGAACTACAGCTGCCCTGAGTGACAAGGTCTTCTACTCTGTTCTCCCCAGTGTGCAGATGAACAGAATTAATTCTTCACTTGTGGCCACAGACTAACCTTAGAAAAGTAAGAGCCGTGGTGGCGCAGTGGTTAGAATGCAGTACTGCAGGGCTAACTGACTGCTCACTCCAGGAGTTCGATTCTGAGCGGCTCAAGGTTGTCTCAGCCTTCCATCCGTCCAAGCTCAGTAAAATGAGGACCCAGATTGTTTAGAGAGCCAATAGGCTGGCTCTGTAAACTGCTTAGAGAGGGCTGTAAAAGCACTATGAAGCGGTATATAAGTCTAAGTGCTATTACTATCAGTCGCTTCTTCACATCTGCTGGCTCTATATGGAGACTGGGTTGCAAAAGGGAAGAACCATGAAGCTTTGGCTGCTACCATCGCTGTTCACAAAGTGGGATGAACTGCCCGAGATTCAGCAGCTGAGGAGGTGGGAGAGAAAAGGTAGAGAGGTTCTAGGGTTGAGCTTGATGCTGTCCATGATGGTGGCGAGATGGGCATGTGTAATTTTCTTGGCAATAGGACAGAAGTTGTTTTCCACTGCCTTCTCCTGAAGGTTTCTTTTCCCCCTTTTTCCTCTCTCTGAGAACAGTTGCACCTCAGAAGAAAATGAGGCCGTTGCCCTAAGGAACTTACCAACTCACCTGAGAGAGCAATGAGACTAGTAACCTACAGTACAGACGTTACAGAGAAGAACAATACCTGCTGAGACATGGATGGTACAAGAAGGGAGCCTAAGGAAGGGCAGGTGGTCATCTGAAATAACAGGATTCTGCTCCTTTGGCATCAGTGGTTAACTTGCATACAAGTGATATATGGAAAGGGCTACTGAGTTCTAGGAAGTATTAAGAAGCAAAAATGGGCTTCATCTACATGAGGAGACTTGACAGGCTGTGCAAAGAAAGGAGGTAAGCATTCACTGAGAGGACTGTTGCACTCTGCAGCACATCTTTCCCTCTCTATAATAGCAATTGAGAGGAAGAGCCGTTGCAAATGTCTGTTTGTCAACTTAGGACATCGCAAATCGTTCCTCTGCTCCGGTTTTGCTACAGCATCACATTTTATCTAGGGAAAACAGCAGCAGCAGCCTACAAATCAAAAGCTATGGGGATGGTTACCAATGGTTTAATGGGAATGGGCAGACAAGAGAAACCAGCATCGGGAGAAACATGCAAAATGTTGAGTTTTGGAAGCTTACGCTGCAGTCAGATGATCTCAGAAGCATTGCAACCTTGCATGTGGAGGCATAACATTTGAAACCACCATCTGTTTGAAAACTCCATGAAGGTGGTGTGCGTTTGTTTGTTGTAGGCCTTACTTGGCTTTGAAACAACCATCTGCAAGGGAAAAGCCTGGAATAATTGCATTAAACTATCCTTATTCATTCATTGACATAAGGAAAGAACAATGTATTTCTCTAATGATCTGGCCCAGACACAATTTTGGCTCCTGACTCCTAAATGTAATCGTTCGTTTTAGGAACACGTGGTCACCTCAGTCCTTTTCATCCTGCTCCCATAAGTAACTACAATTAAGCCGATCGGGGGTTTTTTTTTTTTAGTTGCCCCCCTATAATTTCATAGGAGCTGGGATTTGTAGCTTCATTACAAAATCAATTCAAAATGTACACCTTAAAAATGCTGTCTTAATATAAAAGTTATGGTATGATTAAAGCATGATACGAATGTGCTCCCTTCTCCCCCCCCCCCCCCGGAGCAAAAGAGCACTGATCTGAAGAATGTTCTCATTCATGAACAAAGCAGCTGCAGGACCTCCCTACGGTTGCAATAGGATAAATCAACTTTGCCATCTTAGTTCTAGCATACTCGTAAGAACCACCACTAACCCCAAAACATCGGCAGCTGAGGGTGGCCCAAAGAAGCCCCACTCTAGATCCTCCACAAAGCCCTCTACTTAGGGATACTGCCTGCCTCGGGGACCAGCCCCTGCGAAGATGATGCCCCTCACCCACCCCCCAGATCAGTCTTTCCACAGAAGAAGGAGTTCAAAAGCAATCTCATATTCCCAAAGCTCCAGGCCTTCCCCTTGAAGCTTTCAGCTTCCAGTGCCGCCACCCCTTCAGAGTGCCTCCCAGCATAACGTGTTCAATCTGGCTCATGTTAGGGCTGTTTAGGCCTCGCCAGGCTGCCTTTGTTCCCTGACTGACAGCTCTTTTCTAAATGCCACCTCTATGAGCTGAAAGGCCTTCAGTGCCTCTCTGCTCCATTTGTTGATGTTTTTTCCAGAGAAGCCCTGACTTTTTCTTTCTTAGCTCCGTTAGCAGGTCGGTCTTACAGTCTGCGCCTGCTGCTTTCCATTGGTCCAACATAGAATTGGCTTAAGATACTGCAAAGAATTTGGCAGGATGTCCTTTCTCCAACTTCCCTTCCTCCAGTGAGTTGCACTTATTTCCTCCCTGGCACCAATATATGTTAAGCTGGATGCGTTTTCACCTTGTTTTTATTTTAGGTACAGTATTAGGTAAGGCAAATTCATCTGGGCTGCAAAAACCCAGAGAGCCACTAGGTGGTAGCAAAAACACAAACACAAGGTATCTCTCTTGGTCATCCAGATTTTGGCAGCCCAGATCCCATCATCCCAGGTTAGCAGAATTTAAGTTTGAGCTTCATGGTTGATGGCTGCTACAGAGATTTGCTTAGTGGGAACAAAGGAGGGATCCTTTTTGTGTGTGTGTGTTATCCAGATTACTGACCACCCCAGAGATACTACTTTTGGTCCAATTTCCTGCTTTTAAACATGTGTTTAAGATGCTATTTCATTGGATGTTCTTGCCCAGGCATTTTTAGCCAAAGAGGTATACTGCTTCTCTTTTTATTGTCTCACTATATAATCTTTGACTAAATGTTAATTGCATTTGCAATTATCTTGTTGATACACTGTTTTATTTTGTTAAGTGTTTGCCACATTGTGTCAGGGTTTTACAGGAAAGCAGAATAATATACTTCGTTACAAATAAAGAGTCAAATTGATTGCAGTGACATGTAAACACAATCAATCAATCAACCAGTCAATGTGGTTTTGAATACAGGCTTACTTATCCAGTCCTCTGCTCAATATCTGGCACCACAAGCCCTTATAGTCACTGTCCAAAATAATTGCAAACTTTCCATAATGTATGCTTTATTAGCATTTATAATCACTTAGATTATTTGGATTGCAATTTAATCTGACTTAGCCAAGTCTGTTTGGTAGATGCAGTGCAGTGCTTTGGATTCAATCTCTGAATGACGTTTTGGAGCACAAATTGAACATCTGCATTGCCTTAAAGCAGCTGCTTCATGTATTGCAGACAAGTGCTACATTCATGATCCTGTATACTCAAAAACATTTTTTAGAGCCTAAATCCAATGTACTGCACAGGACCTACTGTTTATTATATTATATTTCCAACTAAAACTAACATTATTCGAAGAAAGCCCTGGAGAGTCTACGGAGCAATTAATTACTCCTTCTGTTGGCCTCAAAAATGCTGGTATACCATATACATTTATCATTTGTGGCAATAGACACCAAATATAAAATACATATTGTAGTCAATAAACTGTGATTCTTTCCTTACAGGCAGAACTCTGCACACATAGTGATTTTAAAGGACCATAAAAGATTTGCAGGATGAAGTACTGGTTACAAAATTCAGCTTCCCCCAATCTCATCTTATCTTATCTTATCTTATCTTATCTTATCTTATCTTATTATCTTATCTTATCTTATCTTATATCTTATCTTATCTTAACTTATCTTATCTTATCTTATCTTATTTTATCATATTTCCTTTCCTTCTTTCCGTTCTTTCTATGTTATTTGATTTTTCCTATTCTTCCTTTCCTTCTTCTTTCCTTTCCTTTCCTTTTTCCTTTCCTTTCCTTTCCTTTCCCTTCCCTTCCCTTCCCTTCCCGCTTAAACTCTCCAGAACTAATACCGTATATTTACATCAGTGGTGGGTTGCTACTGGTTCGGACCGGTTCACATGAGCTGGTGGCGGAAATTTGGCCCTGTTCGCCGAACCGGTAGCGATGGCTGGCTTGCCACGCCCCCAAACCGGTTCCCCAGTTGCCGCTGCTTGAAAGCAGCTGGCAATGAATCCTCTGCGCATGCGCAAAGGCTTCTGCACATGCACAGAGGGTCAGAACCCAGATGTGTGAGCGTAGCGAGCACGTGCACGTGAAGCGCGCACTTCCGGCGCAATGCGTGCACTTCTGAACTGGTAGGGAAGGTAAGAGAAACCCACCCCTGATTTACATGCATTTCATCTATTTCAGCAGCTGCTCATTAAAGAGCTGCCACCTTGCAAGATTTAATTTGCCTAAAGTGGTTCACTTGTATCATTTCAGCCAAGAGCTTTTGTGATGTCAATAGGCTTCAGATTCTGCAGGCTTTGTTTTTAATTATGTACCACTCTTTCCACTGACTTCTCAACTATATACACCCTCCTTGTAAAGGCCAATTGGATTCTTCATTGTTAACCTTTCAGGACCAGAATGAGATCTTTTTTTATTCTCCCAGCGCTCTTAACTTCTTCAGTGTTTTAGTGCCCACTTATATTAGAGCTACCAGATCTGGGCTGCAGAAATCCAGAGGATCACTAGTTGTTTCATCACTTTGTTAGCATCTAAGGGTTGTCTGAATTTTGCAGCCCACATCCGGTGACCCTAGTTATACTTCTAATTTTTGTTCTAGAATTCCCTTTCTTCCGAAGCTTCTTTATAAACATTTTGTAGTTGTCATCTTTTATAATTATTGTCTGTTTAATAAGCAGCACTTTATTGCTGTTATTCAATTGTATTTTATTGAATGTATCATATATATTTTGTATGTGTACATCACTCTGCATATTTTGGCTATCATTACCTACCCCATTCTGTTTTCCTCTAAGCCCAGACTATATTTTCCTTATTCTATACTGACTTGAGATTATGAAAGTTGTAGTACAACATAACTGGAAGACAACAGTTTGGGGAAGACTAGGTTATAAACTTAATAATCTAAATAAATAAACTTTCAAAAAATCAGATTTTTAGATGAATAAAATGGGAATTCTGATTAATGAAATCATCTGTTAGACAAACATAGTAGCGTTTTATAGAAACTATGATATCGAGAGCTTCATAATCACTTTTCTAATATTATCAGCGAATCAGAGATATGTTCAATATAGCAAGTATTTTAAGGATTGAATTTAAGTTCCACTTCTCCATTCTGGTAACATCCTTCTGCAGGACTCTAAAGTCTTTTCTTTTGCTTCCTGTGCTCTCAAATATCTGTGGAGAAGTTAACATGCATTGTGCTCTTATTCTGAAGAACTTCTATACACAAGGATTCCTTGATTAGTTTTCCCTGAAAAAAGCACGTTTTCTTTACACACGCTCATAACCATCATAACAGTTTCAAATCAGTGTTGCTGCTTGCCTTGATTTTCAAATACCTGAACAATTTGAGAACAGAAAATCAAAGGCTATTGTGAAAAAGCCAGCTGTTGAAACCAAACAATGCCGGTTTTTTGCTTGCTTACAGAGGCATATTTTGCTTTTGTATGTGCTCAAGTCCAGAATACATGAAACTATGTCTGGTTGGATACCTGACAGTGGATTTGAATATGCATTCAAATAAGTGTCCTTTTGTATGCAATCTGTCAAGAAATAGCTGTATCTAAACTGTTTCCCCCACCTCTATGTAACAGCTGTGCCAGGCTACTGACAAAATAAAAAAAGTAAATTCACTAGGCAGAAGAAAAAAAATCAGGATCACTGTCCACACTGATCAGACAAGTTGGAGCTGCCCTGAAAATTGAAGCTGGTGAATTTTTGGAGTTGCAGACTCTGTGCAGAAATATAATTTTGAATGCCAAGGATTCCAATAAGATTATTCTTATTTAGAAACAGTATTATTTCTGTATGAAATTGGTCTATGTCTGTTCATCTGTGTGTATTATAAAGAGATATGGTAGAAGATCCAGCACTAACAGATATCTTGGCTGGATTTTTTTTTTTTTATGTATCCCAGTGGTATGATTCTGCAAACGCTGCTGAGAATGGGTAACAGAGAAATGGGGGTGGGGGGGGGATAGTCTTCTTACTCCTGAGGCCAGAAAGAAACAAGTTCATAGCAACCCATTAACCACAGAAATTCACTGTGTGACTTTTGCCAATAACTATTGCTTAGGCCTGCCTGTCTGAACTTTGTTGTGGAGAATACTACTTGGAGGAGGGAGTGGACTGCCTTCAATTCTCGAAGGAAAAGTGAGACATCAATCTAACAAATCAATAAAATAGCAGAACAGGAGAGAGCAAAAGAAGAGGTGGGCTAGATCTATTTATTACATCCATTTTAAGGCAGTGTTGGGCCTGCATCAAGGAGACCCAGATTCAGTTAATCATGAGCTCACTACACTATGGGCCAGTCACATTCAGCCCACTAGTCACTAGCACTGATGATGTTACCTAGTTAGGGTAATGAAACGTCTGCAAGAAAACAAGCAAGCTCAGAGAGCACCAAGGACCCCTCATTTCAATCCTGAGCTACAAATATTCTCCTGTATTGGCTGTAATTTATCTTAGAAAAATGCCTTGAGCCAGGGGTGAAATCCAGCAGGTTCTGACAGGTTCTGGAGAACCGGTAGCGGAAATTTTGAGTAGTTTGGAGAACCAGTAGCGGAAATTTTGAGTAGTTCGGAGAACCGGCAAATATCACCTCTGGCTGGCCCCAGAGTGGGGTGGGAATGGAGATTTTGCAATATCCTTCCCCCAGGAGTGGGGAGGGAATGGGGATTTTGCAGTATCCTTCCCCTGGAGTGGGGAGGGAATGGGGATTTTGCAGTATCCTTCCCCTTTCACACCCACCAAGCCACACCACGCCCACCAAGCCACGCCCACAGAACCGGTAGTAAAAAAATTTGGATTTCACCACTGCCTTGAGCTCTAAATGCTGCACAGCTTCCCTATTTTTCTTTTCTATCTGGAAGTCTAATCCACCTGACGGGAGACCTGTTAACACCTAATCCATACATCGACTCTGTGAAGATTCTTCTCCTTATGCAAAATTGACACACACCCAGACCCTCCAAGCCATTGTGATAAGAACACTCACTTCTAAATTCCCACTCCCAAATACGGTAACTCAGCAAGAAAACCAGGAGCTGGCTTTTATGTAATGATTAAAAAAAAAAAAAACCTTGGCATAAAGCCCGCCTTTACAAAAGGACCATAGAGAATCAGTTATCTCACTTTTTCAACTCAGCTATTTTGTGGCTGTATATTTAAGCACATCATCCAGCCCTGAACAGAAGCAGGGAATTAGAACAAGCCCCCCTAACGTCCCATCGAAGCTAGAAGCTACGACTCTAGAGAAGACACATCACCCTTGAAACACTCAACCTCCATAACCTCCTTTGCACTGATCGGGTTAGCAGTGCATCACCCCTGGCCCTTTAATTACACATCTTTGCAACCATTAATCCTGCTGCCATCAATTACTGGAGCTTTATCCCATTCCCTCAAAGAGGGAGGGAGAACGCAAAAAAATAAAAGGCTTTAGGAGGCTAGTAAGCAATGAGGCACTTAAGCCTTCTCTCCTTCACCTGTCATTTGAAGAGAGTCGGACAGATCTTCACCCTAGGTGGCTACTGAAGATAACAGGACTTAGAATCTCCCAGAGAAATATACTAACGTTATTATTCTCCAACTAATTCTTTCAATACATTACTATTTTTTAAACAAATTTCATGAATATATTACTTTGATATATTTCCAAACATGTTTTAAAGATCTGTTTCACGCCACTGTTTTTGGCTGAGATTTTTAGGGAGGAATGTTTTAATATCCCAATTAAAAAAAACTGTCTTCCGAAGAGTGATTGATACGTTTTTGAAGAAAAAAAACAAAATCAAGAGCAGAATTAAAAGAATATGGCTGGACATAAATACCCTAAGAAAACTTTTTATTTGAATGAAAGGACTGAATATACTTAGAAACAAATACAGGGATGGTCCACTCCTCATGCATTTAAATGAAGTTAACACAGTATCCTTAATTGAGAAGGTAAGACTTTTCATGAAAATAGTCTACTCAAAGTTGTTCCTAGCAGGCTGTTATCACATGCCATGTAAGGAACCCGTTGCAAGAAATGGCTTGGCAAATTCCAGCTTTTTGACACACAAATCAAATCTGACTTATCTGTATGATCTTCTTTGTCTCTATCTCTTTAGTCTCTTGTGGGTGGCAACTCTTGAACTAGTAGAGAATCAGTGGTCAGCGGTGAGAAGCAAAGAGGGTCCATCTCATTCTTCACTCAGGAGAAAATCTTCCAAACCACTGGGCTGGCTCTGGGTTTTCTTATTGCATTCAGGGAGCAGAGCAGGGGTGGGCTGCTCTGGGTTCGCCCAGGTTCGGGCGATCCTCTAGCGAAGATTCTGCGCGGTTCGGTGAACCCCCAAATCCCACTCCTGACTGGCCCCTCCCACCCCGCCCCTCCCAGGAGTCTCCACACGGCCCGCTTTGGATGCCAGTTAAGTGCAGAGCCCGTGCGGAGGTTCAGGGAGGGTGAAAAACGGGCCTCCTGGAGGCTCCGGAAGTCCAGAAACGGGGCCATTTCTGGCTTCCGGAGGGCCTCTGGAGCCTTGGAGAGGCCGTTTTCACCCTCCTAGAGGCTCGACCAAAGTCTCCGGAGCCTGGGGAGGGTGAAAAACGCCCCCTCCCTCGCCGTAGTGCAGGACGCCGACTAGGCCACGCCCACCATGGCCATGCCCACCATGGCCACGCCCACCCAGCAACCGGGCAGAGAACCCGTTGCTAAAAATTTTGAAGCCCACCCCTGGAGCAGAGTGTATGTATGAGTGCAACCATGTCAAGGAAAAATCTGGTTTGATTTGGACAGAAATAACAGAAATTCATTTGAGATCACTGGTGGTTCTGGGTGTTTCCCCAGAGTTTGTGGGAAATGAATGAGGTCGTGGGATTGTGAATTGAACCCTTGTTGTACCGCACAGCAAAATGATTCTGCCACAAACCCTGAAGATCTGAAAATACTTCCTAGTGCTGTTGTGTATATTTTGGATTTTTAAATAGTTTTTATTTTTTAAATGTTTTTATTGTTTTAACCATAGCATATTTTTGAGTTGTAAGCCACCCAGTTATTGAGATGGGCAGCTATAGAAATTGAATAAGTAAATATTTGAACAGCATGTCCAGACAATTCCATTCTTTTTAATTTAAACAAGACCATTTCTAGCTTTCATGATTCGTCAGGGAGGAAAAAACACTTGGGCAGAATCATTCTGGACACTTTTAACAACTATACTGTCTGTATTTTAGAGTAGCTGCCACTTAAATTTATTTCCCTGTTGATGAAAAAAAAAAAAAGCCTATTTCAAAATATTAACTCCAGCATTTATAGATTCAATTCATGTATCGATAAAGAAATGAAACATGAGGGAGCTCTGACCTATTTTCACTTTAAAGAGAAAGAGACATGACTTATTCAGCCTGATCGGCCACAAACGTGGTTTTCCTTCAGCTTGTTTCTTATGCTTCATGACTAGAAAGAGCAAAGGCTTATTGGGGGGGGGGGAATGTTGCCATCCCACTATTTTTCAAGGGACAATTTTCTCTCAGCAATTTCTTTCCCGATCCAAAGCAGGGCCAGGCCTTTCATTGCCAGGCCTTCCGGATTTACCCAGATTACTGGCGCAATGATCTTTCCAGAAAACGGCCTTTGTCCCAAGAGAAAGGGGGAGGGGCATGGTTAAAGAGTTCCTTACACCCTACCCCCCAACAGGCCAGAAGGCCGTTTAATGTTTGCTTTCCTTCTGCTAGGCATGTAAACAAACAGTAAAAAAAGAAAAGAAAATGGC
Organism: Thermophis baileyi; assembly: GCA_003457575.1. NCBI lineage: Eukaryota > Metazoa > Chordata > Lepidosauria > Squamata > Dipsadidae > Thermophis > Thermophis baileyi. The sequence goes on from QLTV01001849.1 coordinate 2,505,844, forward strand.
CCTCACAGGAAAAAAACAACAGAGGCATGTTCTGGGACTGATCAAACATCAAGAACAGCACGAGTGAAAATTGTCAGTGGGACCAAAAGAGAGAGACAGAGACAGAGACAGAGAGAAACAGAAACAGAAACAGAGAGAGAGAAGGAGGGAAGGAGAGGGAGAGAGAGAGAAACAAAGAGAGAGAAACAAAGAGAGAGAAACAGAGGAGGGAGAGGGAAAGGGAGAGAAACAGAGAGAGAGAGAAATAGAGAAGGAGGGAGGGAGGGAGAGAGAAACATAGACTCCTAGACCCACTGCAGGATGGACCAGGTTTACTCATAGTATATGTCCTGTTGAGACAGAGATGCACATGTTTATTCAGATGTAAGAGCCACTTCCTTTACACTTACCTTGCAAGTCCTTGGATGTTTTTTGCAGACCAGTATTAAGCCCCTGTTGAACTTACTTTGGAGTAAATAATGTGGAGGATTGTAATGCCATTAAGTGACTTTGGGGTCAAAATACAGTAAAGGAGAGAAGCAATGCTTGATTGGCCTCCCGAAGAGCAGAAAGCAAAAGGGAAGGAAAGCATGCAAAAGGGAAGATGAACTGGATTTTTTTAAAAAAAGTGGACTAGTCTGCATGAGGAAACAGCTGCCTTTTTAAAGAGGAGGAAAGGCAACACTTATAGTTTGGGAACTGAAAAAAATGTATTCAGCCTATGTCTATGTAGAGAGGGTGTGTGTGTGTGTGTGTGGATAAGCCCGACAATAAAGATCAGTGTCTCCTGATAAGAGGAAACCAGGTTTTATGCTGTTTGAGGGAAGTCGCTCTTGAAGCACGCTTCTTGTAACTCATCCTGACTGCCCCTGATGAAAACAACCTTCTTTAAAGAATCATTTAGACCTGTTTGACAGCAGCTATGGGCTCATTTAGTTCTTTCAACAGCTAGGTTTATTGCATATTGGTCTTAGGGGTTTAGTCTCAGGCTTTGTAAGCCACTTAGAAACAGAAGAGTAATTGGGAAATAAAGGTGGTGTGGTGTGGCAGAATACGATGAATAGCTATTAACTACGACAGCAAAATACAATCACCAGCTGCAGTCTACCGCTAAAATTACAGATGCTGAGAATATACAACGGGTGAGGGTTACCACCTTCACATCATGATTGTCCGATTCCCAATGGTGTCTAGCAGAGGTGGGTTCCTCCTGGTTCGAACTGGTTTGCCCGAACCGGTAGCGACCTGCTGGTGACATCACAGTGATGTCACGGATCCGGTTCAGTCGGTGCCGGTCCGTGGGCGCTGCCATCTTTTTTTTTGGAATTTTTTTGGGGGGGAAAAACATTTTTTTTGGAATTTTTTTTTTCTTCTGCGCATGCACAGAAGCCGAGTTTCCAGCACTGTGCATGCATCGCCATCTTGTTTTTGGCTTTTTTGGGCTTTTTTTTATTTTTTGGCACTGCGCATGCGCACGTGCAAAGCGTGCACACACCCACGAGGCGCGCCCACGAGGTACGCCCACACGGCGCGCCCACACAGCGCGGGAGGAAGAGAACCGGCAGCGAGGAAAGTTAGAACCCACCCCTGATGTCTAGCTGGCCACAATCAGAAACAAAATGTTGGATTTGGGGACCTGGAGATTTGATCCAGCAGAGCATTCCGGCATTCTCAACAAAATTACACAGCTTACCCAGTAATCTAATACATGAAATTCAGAATGACCATCTTAAGTCAAGCCTTGAATTATTCAGGATGCTAAGAGAATTCTAAGGATGTAAATTGAAAAAATAGAATGGAACATTCTCTCCCTCTCCTTGAAAATAAGCAAGAAAATAAGATATTGTTATTGGGTTGTCTTCAAATAAGAGAGAAATTCTCAGCACACACACACACTCACTTCAGTGTGATTCCAAATGTCATGTTGCTTAGCTTCTTCTGCCTCTCTGTAGCCCAGCACATCCAGTAAAGCAACCCAAAAAGATACTTCAGAGCAGAGGTGGGTTTCAGCAGGTTCTGACCAGTTCTGGAGAACCGGTAGCAGAAATTTTGAGTAGTTCGGAGAACCGGTAAATACCACCTCTGATTGGCCCCGCCCCCATCTATTCTCTGCCTCCCGAGTCCCAGCTGATCAGGAGGAAATGGGGATTTTGCAGTAACCTTCCCCTGCTACACCCATCAAGCCACGCCCACCAAGCCAAGCCCACAGAACCGGTAGTAAAAAAAAATTTGAATCCCACCACTCCTTCAGAGGGTCTTTTCATCTGATGATCAAATGTCACTCTGTGCTGCATTGCAAAACTCAAGATTTCATTTATCCACTTGGGCACTCTCTCATCTCACTTATTTTGCTCCTCATCCATTTGATTTTTGCACATCTCCTTTCAAACTAAAAAGCTTTCAGCACATAGCAAAAGTCTACAAAACATAGGTTGCATAGGCCAGGTAGGGAGCAGTGGCTAAACCTAGGCTCTTCCTTTGCTTAAGGGAGCCCAGATTTAACAATCTGTCAAAATTTGCTTTCATTTGGCTTGCACCGGAAGCACTAAAACCCACAACCCTAAGCTTTACCTGTGCAAAGTCTCTAATTATGGCCTTTGCTCTGCTTTAACTGCTTGGGAGTTTGGCAGGCTTAATTAGAGGGGCAAGCCAACATGGTGTAGTGGTTAAGGCACTAGGCTAGAATCCGGAAGACTGCGAGTTCTAGTCCCACCTCAGCCATGGAAGCCAGCTGGGTGACCTTGGACCCATTCAGCCCCAGGGAACACACAATGGCAAACCACTTTCAAAATCTTGCCAAGAAATTTGCAGGGACTTGTCCAGGCAGTCATCAGGAGTCAACATACTGACTCAAAGGCAAAGGTACACATTTGTCCATCCTTGGGTTTCTATATGAGGGCAGGTTCTGTTCATGCCCTGATTGAAAGAAGAAACCCACAGCAAGCATTCGCACAACACTGCAAGAAGCAGCCTCCTCTGAAACCAAGCAACTTTACCGCATCCAATCGTCCAATAACCTCTGAAGCAGAGAGGTGGTCCTCAGCTCCAACATCCATGGCCCTGCAAGCTGCAGTGAGTCCACACCTATGGTTTTCTTTCCATCAGACATAGGTGAGTGTCTATAGCCAAGACTCCTTGGCATCTCTCTCGACTTCAAATGTCCTTTTGGAGCAGGGTTCTCCAAAGTGGTCAATATTGACCTTCAAGGGTTGACGAGGCTATCCAAGGGGCAGTTGTTGTTTTCATTATTATTTGTAGTACTGTTAGTTAAGATAGTTCTTATTAAATTATTTTCGTACAATAAATGTTATCAATAAAGGAGAATATTTTTAGCTCAGGGTTGAAATGAGGGGTCCTCAGTGCTCTCTAAGCTTCCCTGGTTTTTTTGCAGATGTTTGCAGACGTTTCATTATCCTAACTCAGAGGTGGGTTCCTCCCGGTTCGGACCGGTTTGCCCGAACCGGTAGCGACCTGCTGGTGACATCACGATGATGTCACCGATCCGGTTCGGTTGGTGCCGGTCCGTGGGCGCCGCCATCTTTTTTTATTATTTTTAAAAAAAAAAAAAATTTCCTGCGCATGCGCAGAAGCCGAGTTTCTGGCACTGCGCATGCGTCACCATCTTGGTTTCGGTGGGGGTTTTTTTTTGAATTTTTTTTATTTTTTTGCACTGTGCATGTGCACGCACGCAAAGCGCGCGCGCGGCCACAAGGCACAGCCACGCAGCGCGGGAGGAAGCGAACCGGCAGCGAGGTAAGTTAGAACCCACCCCTGCCATAACTAGGTAACATCATCCGTGCTAGTTAAATGTTAAATTGTTAACAAATAAATGTTAGGGGGGGTCAATGAATAATCATAAAACTTCATGAAGGGGTCGATGAGCTGAAGGGACCCTCGGTTTTAGAGACTGCCACAAAGCTGTGACCAAGCATCAGACTTCTTTCTACCAGGTGCTTTCTAGGCATAGGGACACTCTCAGAAAACAGACTCAGTCTGTGCAACGGCCAGGATGTTCTTGGAGAATGTGGTCTCCAGATCAGTAGAGAGCATCTTGAGGAAGGGGGGGGGAGCTCTGTACTTTTGACTAGGCCCACCTTAGCATCATATCTCTTCCTCCCACTGCAAGCATACAGTGATTGCCTGTGTTCATTAGTTAGTTCTCAAAGAAAGAACCAGACTCAGTCACACACTTGTTTCAGGAAAAGAAGACCCCTGTAATCCTCTAATTTTGGAAGAACCCAGAAATCTTACATACATTACAAAACAATTCAGTTTATACACTCTGCCTTTCTTCAAGGAGCCCATGGTGATAAAATGAGCGCTCCCTGCTATTTTCCCTTCTACCATAACCCAGTGTGGTAGGCTGAGCTAAGAGGTAGTAACTGGCCAAAGTCATCCAGTGACCTTGCATGGCCGACTTGATTTCCACCTAATCAACCCTCCGCCAGATCATAACTACTACTACATGTTGTTTCTTTTGACTAAAAAAGAAATCATAAACAAATATGAGTGAGTGTTCAGATTGGTCCTGGAATTCCTGACCAAGAGATCCCAATCCAAAGTAGGTTAGATAATTAAATGGGTTCACACAAGCCCATTGCCCATTGATCACTGATGAAATCAGCATGGCTTTTACTTTAGATTTTACTGCCATTTTGCTCTTTTTGTAATGCCCTCTAAGGATGTTTGCCACTGGATAAAGTGGGGGAAATATGCACAATGAATGAATTAAAGTAAATAAAGCAACATCTAGGCTAGAAAATCAGATGTCATTAAAAACAAAAAATGCTGGTCCTGAGAATGGAGATGAAACAAATGTAGAATGTATCATCCACAGGATGGCAGGTTCAGAAGAGGGGAAAAAATGGGAACAGTCATAGGATAGAGACTTTTAGCTGCACGCAAGAGGCATTTTTACTGGATAAACTCGGGGCCAATGACAGGAAACCCACTATCAGATTTCCTGCCCGGAGGTTGAAATTTAAAAGCAGGAAAGGAAAATCCCACCAGGGGCCTGGGGCTGGGGAAGAGTAATCCATTCTCCTCCTGGGTACCTTACGTGTTTCATCCACCGGATGAAGAGCAGCTTTTGGGAGATGAGCGGGAGGACTCAGACATGACCAAAAGGAAGACTATGCCTACTTTCCCCAACCTGAATTCCAGAATGTTACTTCCACCATGGCTAGAAAGAAGCAAGTTGAACACAACCTGAAAAAGGCTCAGATAAGCAAGGAGGAGTCCAACAAAGCCAGCATGGGTTTTGGCCTTGCTGGCTGTGAATTGTGGGAGTTGAAGTCCAACCTATCTTTAAGGCATCAGTTTAAATAGCTGGGGGGGCAGATTGAGAAAGACATCTCTGTTTTGAAATGGTCACGCCATAGGGCTTCCATTGTCTGGACCAGTGTTTCTCAACTTCGACTACTTTTAAGACTGATGGGCCAACTCTCAGAATTCCCCAGCCAGCCCTTCCTTTGAGAATCCTGATTGACACCACAAGTAGAGGAGACTGGTTCTTCTGAACTGATTTTTAACATCTAGGAAAAATTGAAGCCTCCATCACCCCAGGAGGGGTATCTACAGTCCCCAACCCTCAGATGAGTGCAGTGAAGACACAGATCATGAGCAAAACCTGTAAAATTAAACTGAGTCACCCTCAAAGAGCAGCTTCATCTGCTAAGAAGAAATCCATCACAGGAGACAGGACTTATCTCTGGCTGGGGGTGGGGTGGGGGGGGCAGAGGAGGGACAGCCCAGATATTCCAGGCCCTTTGCCACCCAGAATAACTTCAGATGGTGACACTTTGCAGACATCGTGGCAAGGGAGATAACAAAGCTTCCTTTGCCGCTGTGGTCACAGCTCAGTCTGCTTAAGGATGAACTGTGCAACAAACAAGGCTTGCCCATTCATTAACCTACTCGCATCCTGGTTAAACCAAGGATGTCTGTAACAGTGCTGCAGTCAGAAAAGAGAGCAAGGAGGATGGGGAAATTTGAGGATAAATTGTCTTCAGTCAACTCTGCATTCTCTTTAGCTACACAGTTTAAGCAAATGGCCCTTAGCATCTCTTAATCAGATCCTACTTCAAGGCAGTTGCTGCTGTATCAAATGTCACATCTATGCCAGCCCTCCCGATTGCGCTGGGCAGTAAGATTCTCCAGGATTCCCATTTTTCGTCAAACATCTGGGCAAAATAGATGCCAGTTGCACAACAGATCATTGGCCGAAGGAGAGAGGACCACGTGTTCTGTGGAGAGCTCAGCATCACAATGGGAGGAAGGTCCTAGAAAGAGGCTGCAAGGACTGGCCTGTGGAGCATGTGAAGCATGTCATAATTGGGGAGAAAGCAAGCAGGAAAAAACTAGGAGTGGGGCAGAGGAAAGCATGAGACTTGGTCATCTGTCAAAAGCATTCTCTGGCGAGATGGCAGACAACCCTCCCAAATTCCTGCTTAAGGAAGAAAAACAAGCAGGTGAACTGACATTTCAACTGCATTTTTTTGTTGCTGCCGTTTCTTTCCCTTTTAATTCTAGGGTTATGATATTGTAGTTGCATTTTGTATATTTTTTTCTCTTTTAACTCTAAGGTTCTCGCTCTCTTTTTTTTGCAAGCAGAGATTAGCATTAAAATGTTCTAAATGCAATCCTGTTGTGTCTAATCATGACATCTGATGCTCTATTCTCATGCCTTGTTCTTCAATGTTTTCACACTCACAGCCGAGTGAGCTAGTGTTTTCAAGGAGTTTCTCCAGATCCTTTTTCCTAGGAGGCACCACCCTACTAAATAATCCCTGCCTGTTTTTTTTTTCCCCCCCAAAACTGGGGCACATTTTGCTTCCTTGCATAGGGCATCCCTCCCATATTGTCTACCTTGGTAACAAGTAGAAGGCCACCAGGAGCTGCCACGTCTGTCCCTTTCCAGGAACAGCTGGTGATATTTGTAAATCTAAACTTTCTTTTAAGCTTTGCACTTTTTAGAGTTCTGCGCTGTTGTCTGAGTGGAAAATGTATCACTAAGTAAAGAAAATGCTAGGGTGCCCCTATTCTCTTCCAGATGAATTTAACGCTTTAACAGACTAATTCTCTGCTAACCAGATCCACATGGAAAGCCAAGCAGAGGAACAGAAAACAAATCTCTCCAACTAGAAAGGGACAGGAAACACAGACAGGAAGAAAGAAGTTAAGCCTGTGCACCTCTTCTGTCTCTTCCAGGACTTTGGCCAAACTGGCTCTGCAGGCAACAACCAAAGATGCTCTTCGGAAAAGGACAGGCTGTAAGGAACTGCTGGGGAGGGGCAGAAAACCCGAGGGCTCCTAGATAAGCCGTTGTTAACATGATCCATATGGTACACAAGTTGCCTTTCTGTTTAACCAAAATGATAATGGGAAATGGGAAAAATGCAAGGGGAGGGGAGGGAGCAGGACAGTGGTTGGGGTCCCCAACAGAGAATGGGAGCCAGGACAAAGACTGCTAGTAAAAATTTCTGTAGAGTGGAGTTAAAAGTGACACAGAAAGAGTTGCCCTCTTCTGTTTCTTTGCAGTTTACGCTGCACAAACAGCAGCTGTCTCTCCCCCCCCACCTTTCCCACTCAATGGAACATCCAAGGGTGAACACCCCCCCTCCCAAATAATTTTTCCTATATAAAAATATCACCGAACGCAAGATTTTTCAGGAAATCTTGAAGTGAGTTTTTACGAAACTCACCAAAAATGAGTACAAACTGAGCAACTTTTGATTGTGTGACTACAGTTTTAAAATATCCACAATGTGAGAGGAATGTTTGCCCTCCTTCTGCCCTCAAGGATGTGCACGCATAGTCACACAGGCGTGTGTGTTTATGTGAGGAGAAAGATGGGGACTACACATCTTTTCAAAAGATGCAAAGCCTGTATTTGTCACTACTTACAATCAAAGAGCCACACAAGACAGGATGAATATTTTTGTTGCTGAATAAAATACAAGCTAAATACAGTTTAAAGGGTAGTCTGCATTCTATGTATCACTATACTGATCATATTCAGAGAAATATGAAAATGGGGGAAATGCTTCCATTTAGGCTTTCCCAAAAATGCTTTGGGTTGAAGAAACAAAGGGCCAATTACAGGAAATCCTTTCTGCAAAAACTCTGGGATATACGTTCCTCAAAACGTAAATCCTTAGTCTAATTTTTTTTTACTAGTCCTTTAGAATTCCTTCCATCTCTATCTCCAGAAAACTTTTATGTTAATGTCCTTAAAAGAAAAAAACAGGGGGTGTGGAACCCTTCATAACACAATTTTAAGGATGCTTATTCAGTCATAAATCCTACTCAGATCAATGGAATGTATTTCCAGGTATGAGTGCCCACAATCTGTTTTCAATGAAAACGTGCCTGTCAATTTAAGATTTTTTTAGCTGAATATTTTATCTTCTTTTCAACAATTTGATTTTAAATATAATTGTAATATGTTTAAAGTTTGGGACTGGGATATACTTAATACATTTCAACTTAATATATACAGTAGATGATTTTCATTCATCTTCACTATTTTTATATTACACCGTTGTAATGCATCAGAAGCAAGCCACTTCAAAAAATGGGCAATTGTGACCGTAATCCAGAGTCTCACTGATTACAATTGATCCCACCAATAAATCAACTAAAACACTTTTATGGATCAATCTACTGATTAAAGGAATTAAAGCTTGCAGCCTAAATTTTAAATATTCAGCATTCACAAGTCACATTGAAAGCAATCAAAGGAGATTCCACCAGTGGAATCTGAATCAGTGGGCTTGCTAACTGAATGGTTCCATAATTTAACAATCCAAATTGCTATATGGCTGCTGTTACAACAGAAGTGCTGTTACAATATTAGACAGCACTTCTCCAAGCAAACTAAAAGGACCAATTTGTGAATAGAATGAAAGGCATTGAAAATTGAAGTTGTTATGTTCTAACTGTTATAACTGTGTTGCATGGTTCCAACCAGGTCCAGCGTTTGAGCGGGAAAAAGCTCAAACGCTATTGGCTGGTCTGTCTGACAGCTCCCTATAAAAGGGCAAGCTGTCAGACTGCTCTTTGCTGGTTGCTGATACAAGAGCTGAAATAAAGAGCTGCTTGGAAGTCTGTCTCCTGTCATCTCTACCCACTATCTAACAGTGGCGACGAGGGCTTGGGTTCAGGAGAACCGTGACTGCTTCTTCAGCGATTCCAACCAGCCAGGCAGCTTCCTTTCTGCCTGCTCTCTGCCGCGGTGTCTTTGCTGGTTGCTGATACAAGAGCTGAAATAAAGAGCTGCTTGGAAGTCTGTCTCCTGTCATCTCTACCCACTATCTAACAGTGGCGACGAGGGCTTGGGTTCAGGAGAACCGTGACTGCTTCTTCAGCGATTCCAACCAGCCAGGCAGCTGCCTTTCTGCCTACTCTCTGCCGCGATGTCCAACGTCCACCCACCGGCGCCTTTCGACCCGACCCGGGAGCAGCGG
>QLTV01001849.1:2518496-2535437 GCA_003457575.1 Thermophis baileyi
CCTTCGGCCGTGGAGGCCACACCCAGTACCTTCCAGGAGCTTCCATGCTCGAGCCCCGGAGCGGCAGCAGACCTGTCCGCACAGGCCGCTGCCTCACCACCAACTGAATTACGCAGGTCTAGTAGGGCTCCTAAACGCCCCGCCTACCTGCGTGATTACATATGCTGGACTGCTCCATCCAGTAGGGGGGGGGTGTTATGTTCTAACTGTTATAACTGTGTTGAATGGTTCCAACCAGACTCAATTGCGCAGTTCTAGTAGGGCTCCTAAACGCCCCGCCTACCTTCGTGATTACGTATGCTGGACTGCTCCATCCAGTAGGGGAGGGGTGTTATGTTCTAACTGTTATAACTGTGTTGCATGGTTCCAACCAGGTCCAGCGTTTGAGCGGGAAAAAGCTCAAACGCTATTGGCTGGTCTGTCTGACAGCTCCCTATAAAAGGGCAAGCTGTCAGACTGCTCTTTGCTGGTTGCTGATACAAGAGCTGAAATAAAGAACTGCTTGGAAGTCTGTCTCCTGTCATCTCTACCCACTATCTAACAGAAGTCTTAAGTAACTATTGTAGTGACATATCCTCTAAATTTTTATCCATTATCAATTTTGAAAATAAATCCAATTGTTATTTAAATCATGATATTGTTTACCTGGGCATTTACAACACTCCAATACTAGACTTTCTTTAAAATTAATCATGTTTGATTGGCTTCATGATCATTGTTATTTTATATTATATCACTATAACTTTATTGCATCACTTTTATTTCATTTTGCTTAGGGCTAGGCTCTGACCACAAGAAAATGAGCAAGATACCAAAAGGGTAAGTGTTCCTTTGCTTAGGAGAAATACATGTCCAGTAAACAGGAAGAAAAACTGGATATTGGTGTTGACTGGAGTCATAATTATCTTTCCCAGAAACAAAAGGGAGAAACTGCTCTGGAATTATGTGCTTTAAGGATGCTGGCAGCAAAAAGAGATAAATCTCTGATTGAGTCTACTGTCCAACCCTCCTTGATTTCAGAGCAACTCTATATACGCAGTCCTCGACTTACAACAGTCTGTTTAGTGACCAAAGTTACGACACTGAAAAAAGTGACTTATGACTGTTTTTCACACTTATAACTGGTGCAGCATCCCTTAGTCACGTAATAAAAATTTGGATGCTAGGACTCATATTTATGACCATTGCAATGTCCCTGGGGGGGGGGTCATGTGATCACCTTTTGCAACCTTCTGACAAGTAAAGTCAGTGAGGAAGACAGATTCACTTAACAACTGTTACTAACTTAACAGCTGCAGTGATTCACTTAACAACTGTGGCAAGAAAGGTCATAAAATGGGGCAAAATTCACTTAACAAACATCTCACTTAGCAACAGAAATTTTGGGCTCACTTGTGGTTTTAAGTCAAGGACTACCTGTAACCCAATACAAGGTGGGTTGAATTTGCTAAAAAAAACCAACAACCCTCAATTATTCAGTACTCCCCATCCTTTTGGAGAGAAGCAGGAAGGCATGGCTAAGACAAGTGGCAGGGAACACCCATGTTAAATAAACATTGCCCAAGCAATATCACTGTTTTGAGAAGACATTTTGATGCCAAAGATTGGCTTTCATGCTGCTTCTTTTTCTCACCTCACCAAGAAAGGAATTAGAAATCTGAGTGGATACCATTTAGTTGCCCTCCCCAACAAAGCTCTGGCCAAACTGAGCTGCACTGCAACAACTCTGTCTCTGGCCATCATGTCACTAAAAGATGATGGGAGAAGTTATTAGTTCAATGCATCCAGCGGGTGTCAGATGAAAATTGCTAAGAAGAATACAGGTGTGCTTAGAAACGCCAGTAATGTTAGAAGAGGATTATAAATGTGAGGAACTGTCTGTCTTCCGATTCACAGCAAAGTTGGGACATTTTTGCTTAGCGCCAGGGTATCCTGCAAAGCTATTACAGGGACTGAAACAAACCAAGCTTTTCTTGGGGATTCTTCTTGCAAGCCCTAAAGTTTGAGCTTCATTCTCCTGTGCTTTTGTGTCTGATCTTGAAGGCTACAAACGCGTGAGGATCAACCTTGATCAAATTTCCGCAGGGTTATGCATGGGAGGAGTAATGGCCAAAGAAGCCCCATTCCTGGGCAGAGTCCAGCAAGGTTCTTCCTTCCAACCCTCCCATTGCCCAGGAGTTGCATTTCTGGAGCGTGCAAAATAAACGTCACGGATGAGGAGGCCGACGCTGCCTCAAACTGACAAGGTTGGAAGCCGCTCTGCCTGAGGCCCGCAAGTTTGGCTAATTGACAGCTCACTAAACCGACAACCTGAGGGGATTTTTATTTTTATTTTTTTTTTGCAAGGCAATCAATACGAAACGTATGTGCAGAGAGGGCGCTACCACTTTTAAACGCCCCTCCCTCCCTCCCTCCCCTGTGCCTCCAAAATAGAGACCCCGGACAGGCCATAGAAAAGGCAAGAGCCATTGCCACGCCGAATCAAAATTCCTCAAGAGACGCTGCTCCTCGAGCCCCCAGGGGTCACCGCATCAAACAAAGGCCACCGCTTTCGGGTTGCCCCCCGATATATAACCGCCTTTTTAGCCCCCTTTCTCTCTCCAAGCGCGGGCAAAGGAGCTACGGGCAACGCTGCAAGCTTTTCTCGCCTGCCTCTTTCCAAGCCCCTGCCTGCCTGTGCAACTCCCCGCAAGTGAAACTTTTTCCAGAGGGTGGGATCGGCTTCCCACCCCACCTCCTTCCCCCCGGAGGCAGGCACCCAACCCACCCCGAAGCCCCCCGATACACGCACTGCTTTTCAAAGCACCAGCAGGCAAGTGAATCGCGACCTTTGCTCTCGTGGGGCAGGATTTAGGCCTCAGCGGCAGGCAGGCAGGCCCCTCCCTCCAGGAACGCAACCCCCCCCCCAGACCCGCCCGTCCCAGCGCCTAAGAAAAGCCTTCGAGGAAACAGAATAAGGCTTCACGGAGCACAATGGGGATCCCGTGGGGTTCCAGAGGGCTGGGATGCTTTGAGTCACGCACCCGTCCTACCAAATAACGGTTGTGCTTTCAGGAGCCGGGGGGGGGGGGGGGAAGAGTGTGAGGTTTGCTCAGCCCGCTTTCGACACGCACCGGCCCTGCGCGACGGACACGTACGAGCTTCCTACACACAATACCTCCGCTCCTATTTCTCTACTACCCTCCTTGCATTCCTCAACGCTGATCTCAGCCCCTCCCCAACCCGAAGGAATCAGCCCCGTGGGCCTTTGGCAGCCGGACCGTCGCTTTCCTCCCACCCCACCTCCCCGCGCGTGTCTGTCCTCACTTTCTCACGCGGCGCCCGAAGGAAAACCCACCCCGATCCTCCGCCGCAGCCGGCTCGTTTCCACTTCAAGTAACCCTCCGAACTGCCCGTGGGGAGGGTTGGGTGATCGTGGGAGCAGCATCTCGGGCAGCCACATCCAGACATCGCCACCATCCTCTCCCACCCGTTGATTTTGGCAAGTCAAAGCCAACCCCGCACCCTTGTTCCCCTGGAAAATGCCCAAACGCTTAAGGTTCCGTCCCACAGAGGGGCGTCCGAGCGGGCGGGCGGGCGCGCATCCCCGCATCGCATGGCCTCCGAGCTGGCGTCCAGTCCATAACCCAGCCCCGCTCCGCGGCCCCCTGACAGCGCTTCCGCTGCCACTCACCTACTCATCCCTGCCTGTCCCTAGCGGAACCCGGCGCAGCCACCTGGTCCGCGTGGCCGGGGCGCTTCAGCTGCGGAGCCGGGCGCTGCGGCGCTGTGGGCGGCCGCGGGACTCCGCATCCTCTTTGCCACCCGGCTGGGACGACGCAGCACCCGAGCCGCCGGGATTGCTGCTCCCTCGGCCAGTCAAGCGAGCAGTTCCAGGCTGCGCGCCGCCCCTCGCTGCCTCCCCTTCCCTTCCCTCCGCCCCGGACCCTCCCCCTGTCTCCAGAGCCCTGCCCACGTCCCTCCCCTTCCCTCCGGCTCGGCTCTCGGGTCCTCTTTGCTGCCGCGCTGACCTTCCCCGCCTTCTACGATCTAAGCCTTTGCACCGGCCCCGCTCCCTGGAGGCTTTGGTTCATCTCTTCGCAGTTCCAGGCGAAGAGATGGGTTCTTGAATCCCCAAAAATGCGTCCCAGGTCCATTAGGGAAGAAGAGGCCTTCTGGAAACCATCTGCCGAGGAACTGGGTTGAAGTCAGGCCCTCCTAAGCTGAAAGGGCTTGGCCGGATCGAGATGAGAAAGCACAAATTCATAATCACGCGGGGAACTTGGTCCAAGCCTCCCACACATGACTAATGAAGGCCAGAGGGCCGCCTCGGGAATGCTGGTTTCTCCGAAAGGGGCCGCAAGAGTGGGAAACAATGCGAGCTTTTGAATCCACCGTTGCGATTGTTCCAGGGTGTGCAGAAGCGATGCATAAAAAATAAAAAAAAGTCCTTCAAAACTTCTGGCTATTTTGAGTCGGGGCTTTAAAAGCAGAAAGAGCACTTTCACCCAAACCTGCGAATTGCTGTCGGCTGCTTTTGGTATGGGAAGGGGTTGTGAATGTGATCCATCGAAAAGGGCATTTTCTTGCAGGATGCTGCCTTTCATTCTTTCAACTTTGTTACATCTCCATTTGGGAACCAAGAAAGAACTTAAGGACTCTTCTTGTCCTTAAATTTCCATTTCCAGTTTAGGGGGTGGTGATGGTTTAAGTTATACTTACTGTAAGCAATTAGTAAGAAATAACCACCACACTCCTTCAGATTGGAGATACAGACTGACATACATACTGTGACCACAGCCCTGACATGTTCTTTTCTTAGGTGTGCATACTGTAAATCTGTCACTTAAACAAGACAATTTCAATAAATATATTCTGAGTTGACACAGTCAGGATGATGGATTCCTTCTGACTGCAGAAACAGCCCTAGATTCAAGACTGCCTTACTTTTTGCATCTTGTAGCTCTGCCCTACAGATCAGGGTTCTTGCTCTTTCTTTACTCATGGCCCCCTTCTGAGCCTTATTACTTTCTCTGACCTCAGCATAGGCAATGTTATTTATTGTGAATTAGTAATTTTCAATGTTTTATGCTGCTGAAATTAGCACAGAGGATGAGATGTGAGGATTACAGCAAATTGATCGTATGCCTGGCAGTTAAATATGGGTAGCCTCCTTTGAAAGTTACGGTGGTCCCCTAGAAATATAGCATAGCCCTCTGGGGAATCAAAGGGCCCACCCTGAGAAACATTGATAAAGACTATTAATAAAACTGTATATCATCAGCAATAGGGGTTTTTTTTCATTTTTCCCTGTGTCCGTCCGTCCGTCCATCCATCCATCCATCCATCCATGCCTTTCTTCCTTTTTTAAAAATAATTTAACTTTTTTTTGTTATTAAATATTTATTTTTATAAAGAGGAAAGCATCCCTCAGTTGAGAGATATCAAATCAGGTAAACTGCAAAATCTTTTTTTATATATAATTTTTTATTATATACAAATAGACATTACAAACCATACAAACACACATATATAGGAAACGCAGTTCCTATTATACTATAGCTCTAGATCAGTCTATTAGTTTTCCTTACATTTTCTATTTAGTTTTAACATTTTTTGTACATTTGTGGTTTGTTTCAGTTTTCCTCCATATATGTCCAATTTCTGGGTTATTTTTATAACATGTTTATGCTATTTTCTTATGGGATTTTATGGTACATATTTGTCAATTTCTCTATTTACTATGATTTAATTTACATCCTTTTATATACATTTATTTACATTCAACTATTTTACCTATACAAATTATATTTTAGCTTTGTATATACTTCTAACAATTTAACTTTTTTTAAGCCTCTTCTTCAGGACAGTCCATGACCAAGACAGCTTACTATGGACTAACCAAGTTATTCAAGAGGGGTCAAAGCCACAGGGCTAAAGGTGATCTCATATTTACTCAGGTAGTTAGTAAGTGTTAAAGGGTTTCTGTACTCCCTTCAATAATATTCCAGGTGTTGTGCTTCCAGAAGGGAGCCAGGCCAGCTATCATCTCAGACAATACCTGTTCAAGTGGAATTGAGGGTGGGGGAGGAATGGAGGAATGGAGTCCTTTCTCCTTTCTTTGCATCAGGCGAAATTCCTTGCCATGGATGGCATTTAGCAGAGCATCTGCTGGGGCAGATGAAAAGGCCTCTATTAAATATCCCCGGTGGAATAGAACATAAAATTATACCTCACTCGCGGTTGGAATTAATTGCAGTATTACCTTTGGCTCCATTTTGTTCTGCTAATTCCCATTCCCAGTGATGGGATAGCCTTGTTCCAACCCCTGGTTTTAAATGTTGATTTTGTAAAATGCCTTTTCTTTTAACAGAGATTTTACCAAAAAAATATGGTGGTCTATATTCCGTGCCACGATTCCCTAACAAACTTTAAACGCACCGGCAATATTCCAGCCCCCCCCCCCAAAAAAACACCCAACGGCATTTGCATCATTTTTTAAATTTTATTAGAATGCTGATTATCATGTAATATATGGTCTTAACTAGGCTTGCTTAAACATACAGTATTTAACTGATGCCTGTTTAAGCCTGTACTATTTCCTTTCTCTTTCCCCAATTCCAGTTCCCCTCCCCCATTGCTGGCTATAGCTTGCACTACACACACAACCCACATGCTTAGAAGCCTAATGAATAAGGATTGAAAAAGTAACCTCTGAAACACAGCAAATCCCTCTTTTAACCATCCTTCACAGCAATACAAGAAGTGGGTATCTGCTGATCCCTTAAGGGATTAAAAAAAAAACCTGGTTTCATTTAGCATGCCCACCATCGTGTTAAAAATAGATAGGTTTAAAGAAGGAACTGGACTAAATATTTTTACTGTGCTATCCTAGAAAAGAGCAATTAAAAATTGATAGTATGTAGACTGAAACAACACTTTTGACTTCATCTGTGTTTATTGTGAACTGTCCATGATACTCATCAGTGTTGTGTTTTATGGAAACCATCTTTATATCCATAGAAGGATACCAGTAAAGATTGTAATATGCTGCTGCAGTCAAAATTAGAAGCAGCTTTGCCTCTGGCCTCAATGGATGAAGGATAAGACTTCATATTTATGGGTTGTCTCCATAGAAACAGGAGTGGATCCCCAGAAGGAGAGGCAGGGGAGAGAGCATGGAAGGATTATGCCAAGGGGGAAATCATCAGAATAACTATATTATAGCAGCAAGGAGCAAAATATGGCAAAACTGGAAGACGTCCATGAAGCAGCACAGATGGCGATAAGGAAGAAGATGGATTGGTTTTATGAGCAGTTGCAAAACAACTATACCAATATCAAACAATTTGCAAAGAGTTGTGATTGGGCCCTTTAATCAAGATAGGGTCTTCCTAATCTGAGAGCCCATTAATACTAAGGGTGGCATTTCCAATTAATGATCAGAAAGTACAGGAGTTTTACATTTTGCGAAGAAGCCATAGAACAGAGCAATTGGAGTGATATCCTGAAGGGCTGTTTCTAAGTGGCATATTCATGGTCTTGCCAGGAGATTTCTGACCTCTAGCTGCATAATGAAGATTTTTAGTTTAGTTTTTTTTATTATGTATTTTATTTTATTTTTATTTTATTGGACATCCATCTTAAGAAACATAATTCTAACTGGCTCAGAACTGTAAAAAAATCCCAAGCCAAAATGAAGGAGAGCACAAGCCAAACCATTCCTCTAATGCAGCCAATCCCACCATCTTCAGGCTCCCATCCCACTTTATCCCAGCCCTTCACCCCACAGCCCAAATGTTCCCCATTTTATCTGCATCTTAGCAAACTTTGGCTAGAGGTTTAACAAAGACACAGCATACAGCATGTCTAAAATAGTCTGGAAGTGGAAGATGGGGAATTACTGGCAAGAGGACAAAGTACAAAAGCAGGATATCCCAGAAAGAACTCATAAAGAAGCAGAGGTTTGCATAGTCACTTTTATGATCTGTTGAAATCCTCTCCCAAACAATCAAAACATGAATCATTACTTGACTATTATGTATTGAATCAAAACTTTGGTGCTTCTTCCCAGTGGTGAAATCCAATTTTTTTTACTATCGGGTCTGTGGGCGTGGCTTGGTGGGCGTGGTATGGCTTGGTGGGTGTGGCTTGGTGGGCGTGGCAGGGGAAGGATACTGCAAAATCTCCATTCCCTCCCCACTCCTGGGGGAAGGATACTGCAAAATCTCCATTCCCACCCCACTCTGGGGCCAGCCAGAGGTGGTATTTGCCGGTTCTCCGAACTACTCAAAATTTCCGCTACCGGTTCTCCAGAACCTGCTGGATTTCACCCCTGCTTCTTCCCATAAAAATAATTAAATGTTGAACTGGCTCTTGGCAGCTGCTGCTCTGAGCTCCCAGGATATGGGATAGTTGGTCACTCTAAAAGTTGATGAAATAAAAGACAATGCATTGATCGTAAATATGGCCAAGGATATGGGATCTTGAATTCAGCAGGAGTCCCAGAAGGGCCATGGATTTCTCATCCTGGACTCCTAAATGACTGCAAAGTGACATTTGCAAGGAGCAGGACAGAAAATTTCATAAAGATGGTAGAACAGCATTAAAGTATGGTATGGTTCAAAAGTTGGTATAATGATTGTTAATTTTCAGGTTACATGTGAATGGGATATTGTTCTCCTCCTTAAATTTGCAGATGAGGGTAACAGTCAGTAGCTATATAGCAAATGTAAGACTAAACTAAGGCCAATTCACTTAAACATTCATTATAGCACAGGGGATGAAGTGTCTCTGTATTTGCAAAAGCTTTCTCCTCTCCCTGATCTGCTTCCAAAGCAAAACAATGGTTAAAACATCTCTCCTGGTTAATTACTCTCTACTGGATCAGGGATAGACACCATCAGCAGAAATCTGGCTGACACCTTCCTGTTAGAGTACCTATCAGTTGATCCCATGGGGAAGCTGACATTCCCCTAAACTCATTGTGGTTTAACACCAAAGTTATGATAATCTTAGATCCAGGGTTTTTAAAATATGGCATTTTTTTTCCTTTTTAGAGAAAGTAAAACATATGTAAAATAATTCTCTCCCCTCACTACCAGTTTTTTTTCCTGCATGTTGATTTACCTGGGATTGTCCCATCAACAAATTACATTTCTGCAAGCAGTGGGTGTACAGCAAGAGCATCTTTGCTCCTTAGGGGAAAAAAAAACAAGATAAAGCCCCAAGCTCAGAGTTGGGTTCCTCCCGGTTCAGACCAGTTTGCCCGAACCGGTAGCGACCCACTGTTGATGTCATAATGAAATAAATTTTCCTTATTTTTTTTTCTTCTGCGCATGTGCAGAAGCCAACTTTCTGGCACTGCACATGCGTCGCCATCTTGTTTTCAGCTTTTTTGGGGGGGGGGATTTTTTCTGATTTTTCATCCCTGCGCATGCCACGCGACACGGGAGGTAGCGAACCGGCAGCGATGTAAGTTAGAACCCACCCCTGCCCAAGCTGCCCTGCAAAATGAGGCCGCAGTTGTCAGGAATCCTGTTTTTCCTTGCTTGTATGGGTCTGTTTTCTCCATATAGAGGGCACCGAATCAGTGACAACAAGGGCTTGAAAGAGGATGACATATCATTTTGATTCTCACAGCCTCTGACTCCTGTGTTCGAACTGCAAACATTAGTGCTTTTAGTTCAGAAGGTTCTTAACATGTTGGTCAAAGACTGGTCACACTTAACACTCATTTCTGCTAATTGATGGGCCTATTAAGACCTGCTTTATAGCTGTGCAGCTATTCAGAAAACAGGCCTTGAGTCACTGCTTATAGTTTAAAAAAAAAAAAAAAAAGCATTGAGCTCAATACACTGAAGTGGGAATCAGAAGCCGTATTCCAATAAACCAAAAGTATTTGTCCCAGAAGGTTTTAAACAATCTGCATCCTGCCAAAGAGATCACGATCACAATCATGTTCCATCATAGTTTTTTTTTTAAGAGGAATCAGGAATTCTCTGTTAGAAGAGGATATGCTCAAATCTGTCCATTCCACTCTGGACTTCTCTGTTCATGGAGATTCAATGAGGACTGATCTACACCTCACAGTCTGAGTAAGCATATGAATAGCCTGCTTCCCCAACTAGCCCCATTATTTTGCTGACCCAAGAGCCTCCTCTACACCCATTCTTGCTGGAAAATGGTATTAACATTTTCCCAATATTTTGAGATAGGCAACAGACCAAAATTGCATTGTAAATCCTAAAGCAAGCTTAATTTCTGATTTAAAAATAATTTTAAATTTTTTAAATTTAAAAAATTCAGGACCCAGAAACTCTTAGGATTTATCCATTGAAGTTCTTAATCTCATTCATCCAAATATAACTACTTTGGACACAAAGCACTGTTATTCCACCAGACTTCATATAGAGAGAGCCATTTTGATCTAGTGGTTAAGGCACCAGGCTAGAAACAGGGAAGGTGTAAATTCTAATCCTGCCTTAGCCATGGAGGAAAGCCATGGATGAAAGCCAGCCATGTGGCCTTGGGCCAGTCCCTTTCTCAGCCCAACTCACCTCACAGGGTTGTTGTTATGGGGAAAAGAGGAGGAAGTAGGAGTATTAGATATGTTCAACGCCTTAAGTTGTTTATAAAAAATAATAGAGGCAGGAGATAGGTTGGTAGGTAGGTAGGTAGGTAGGTAGGTAGATAGATAGATAGATAGATAGATAGATAGATAGATAGATAGATAGATAGATAGATAGATAGATAGATGAGAGAGAGAGAGAGAGAGAGAGAGAGAGAGAGAGAGAGAGAGAGAGAGATGTGTGACAGAAATGACAGACTAATTCCTGTTTGACACCTCCAGTCCCAATTCAACATGTTGTGCTACTACCTTTCCCCAGCTACTCTGTTCTAGAGACAGCAGTGATGTTTGGTAATCATAAAGCACTTAGCCCTTCCAAAGCATTCTACTTATTTTCATAAATTAGATGTTCCACTGTCCAGATGCTTGCAATTTGGGAGACTAGATTAGCTTGCAATTTAATTCACAGATCACACTACATCCTTATTTTATGAGGCGCACAGTCAGTAGAGTTGGCATGTTTTCCCCAAGCCCAAAATGCATAGATTTACCTTCTTAGCATATGACAATGTGGGAATCCAACCTGTCATCATTGCCTTTCTGCAGGTTGATTTTTATTTAGATGTGGGGGGGGAAGAGGAGAAGATGAAACTCAAAGCGGTTCAGATGCGTCTGTCGTGGTGGAATCCTGGGAATCAGAGTTAAGGGGGGCAGCCTTGGGATTGGTAACAGATGCCACTGTCAAGGTCCTTTGGAAGAATCCAAGACCGTTCCATTTCTGTACATCAGGAATGCTCAGTTTGATCTATTAACAGATTTAATCGCCTAGTTAACTTACAAGGTACCTCTAGATAATGGATAGCAGATTTTAAACATTTGTTTTCATTAACAAGCATTTGCAAAAAGAAAGGGATTGTAGGTACCAACTCTAAGAAACATCTCCTTGTTTCCTCCCCGTAGGAAAGGTTGCTGTTTTAGAACTATAGTCCAGCCAGACTGCCTTCGCTATTATTAATAGTAGTGGTAATACAGTAGTAGTAGCAGCAGTAGTATGTTTAATAGGTGGTTAGTAAGGCCTTGCCTGCTTAAAAGATTGTTCAGAAGAAATGCTTTTGGTGTCATTTATATGTAAATATAGCACCTCTCTGCTGTTCATTACAGCAGTTTGATTTTTCTCAGCTTATACCCAAGTAAGAGCCGAGGTGGCGCAGTGGTTAGAGTGCAGTACTGCAGGCTACTTCAGCTGACTGTTCAGCAGTTCAGCGGTTCAAATCTCACTGGCTCAAGGTTGACTCAGCCTTCCATCCTTCCGAGGTGGGTAAAATGAGGACCCAGATTGTTGGGGGCAATATGCTGACTCTGTGAACCGCTTAGAGAGTGCTGTAAAGCACTGTAAAGCGGTATATAAGTCTAAGTGCTATTGCTATTGCTAAGTTTGGGGGTGGGGGGAAGAGATATTGCTGCTTTAAGAATTCCATGGTCTTTGACAAATAGATTCCTTAAAGGAACATCACCTTTTTCAAGCTTTGTAGGTTTTATGTTAATTATCCAAGACTTCCTCACCTTTTCACATCAAATTAGTGGTCAGACATCTAGTTTACAAACTGTCGCTTTAAGAAAACAAACAAAAGGTGATAACTTGCTCATGTTGCCTGCAAGACAAATAGATCTGTCCAGGCTGAATTGGTTATCTTTAGAGTTATATGTGATTTAAAAAAAAAAACAACCTTCGGGGGAGAGATGTAGATAGTTCACAGCAAATGTCTAATTTTCCCAGATGCTCCAAAAGGAAAAAGAAAGGAAGGGGAGAGGAAACTCCTTTAGGGTCCAGATAGGGTCCCCAGTCTTCAGTAGCTCAAGCCAGCATGGCCAGTAATGATGGGTGCCTGGAGCTATAGATCACCAACATTTGGAGGGCCACCAACCTTCTGCACCTTGTTAAACAGCCCAGTTTGGCGATACATTGCACCATCAAATACATGCTAAAGAGAGGGCAAATCAGTTTGGGCACTAATGCAAAAATCACAATAGAATGCTGTGTGATGGAGAAATTATGATTTGGAAAGGAAACACACTCGTGAGTTAAAATAGTTTACAAACAATTGAAATAGGAAAATTAAAACCCACATGTTTTATTCCTGCTTTGTCATACTAATCAGCATAACAGGGCCTTAAGGGAAATTCCCATTTTAAAAACTCACCAAGCATCTCAGAGAGGGCTTGGTCTTTCATTCTGGAATTCTGTCCGAAAGCAAAGATGAAAAGGAGTTGTGTCTGTACTAGCTGGGATTATATTATATTGCTGTTGCCCCTACCGCAGCCTCTGTAGGTACGATGCTGTGGAATGCCACTTGGGGCTTAATGCACGGGAATAAATCCTGAAGGGCCGAAGGATTATCCCTGCAGGAACATGTTATGAAAGCAAATCCATTTTCCTCAGTCTCAGCTTCACGTTCCCTCCCATACCTTCCACATCATTTAGCAGTAAAAAAAAATCCATCTAGAGAGGCAAGGAAGTTGGAGCAAGCATATGGGACTCTAAAAAGGTAAGAATGGAAGAAGAGTTGGTTGGGTAAGGCCTACATAATCTTGCCTCCGTTCAAATTTGATTGGATACATTTATTTATTTCTTTTTGACAACATCAGCAATAGTTAACATATGGGCCTGATGAAGCCGAGCTCCTGCTTCAAAGACTTTGAAATTAAAGTACTGGTTCTAACTATGTGCTCTTCCCTTCACCCTTTTTAAAGCACATTTTGATACTCTTCTACATTTCACAGGCAAAGAAGTTCGTATTACCTTTCTCTCTAAATCAAATGAAACTCAGCTGTCATTCCAGTGCAAATTGACAGCAAGCTCAACTTTTGTGCTTGATTAAAGCCAAGTTGGTATTATGATGTTTAAAATGAAAAAATCAATAAAGAAAATTTAAAAAAAAAAAAGCCAAGTTGGTATGATGTCCAAACTTCAGAAGATGCTTAAATGATGCAAGGAGATTCATCGATTGTGCATCCTGCAAAATGCAACATTACAATTGCAAGAAAAATAATTTGCCTTTGGAGGCCGGGAAAAAAGTCATTTTATTTCAGCGCTGAGATTGCAATGGGCTGTTTCCTACATGCACAAGTGAACTGCGGATATCATACTTGTATATCTGGTCAGTCTGACTGCAGAGGGTGAAATGACATGGACAGTACATTTGGGCTGAATTGCACATCACAGCAGTGTTTAACCATCTTTTATTGAATTATTAAGCATAAGTAGCTGGACTTCATAGGACAAAAGCAGATAAATTACACTGTTGTGTATGAGGTGCAAAACCCACCATTCTAAATGTAGTAATTTTAACTACTAAATGCAGCCCCCAAATTAGAACTGGAAATATTTTGTCCTGTACATTTTGGACAACCTCTAAAGATGAAACATGTTCTAACAAGAGGAAGGTAACTGCTATTATACTATGATTGCCTAGAATTGAAGTGGCATAAATAATACAGGGAATTTAAAAAAAAAAACTGGTAGAACTGTGCAAATCTTTAAAGGGTGCTAGATTTGAGTGACGTTCCCCTTGGATTAGGGCAGGGGTGTCAAACTCACATCGTCACGGCGTCGTCACATGATGTATCGGGACTTTTTTCTCCTTCGCTAAATGATGTGGGCGTGGCCAGCGCGTGATGCATCTGGCCTGTGGGCCGCGAGTTTGACAGCCCTGGATTAGGGGATGGTTAAATGATGCTGGTTAAATTAGAAAAATGAAGCAAAGAGATTCTATTAACACACCCTAATTAATTATGCTGTGGTTGATATGAAAATAGATATATAATTATAAGTGTGGGCGTGATGGCTTAGCAGTTAAAGATGCTGAGCTTGTCAGCTGGAAAGCTGACAGCACGGGTTCGAGACCTGAGCACTGTGAGACAGGTTGAGCTCCCGTTACTTGCCCCAGCTCCAGCCCACCTAGCAGTTTGAAAGCATGCAAGTGCAAGTAGATAAATAGGTACCATTTAGGTGGGAAGGTAACAGTGTTCCGTGCCCCTTGGCGTATAATCATGACCACAAAAATGTCTTCGGACAACACTTAGCTCCCTCAGCTAAAAAATGGAGATGAGTTCTGCCCCCTAGAGTCAGACACGATTGGACAGGGGAAACCTTTACCTTTCTATAACTATAATTTATAAATATAACTTTAGTATTATGTAAGTGATATATTAATTAATATTATGTTACTATAATATTGATACATTAAACGTTTTCCTACTTTATTCCAATATTAAACATTAGGGCTGGTTTCTGAAGCATACTAGAGCACAGTTGTTGAGGTATATTGGTGACTGGAAATAATCTCCCTTGTTCTTTTGTGTGACAGTTGCCGGGAGTCAACACACTGACTTGAAGTTTTGTGTGTGTGCGTGTGTACATACACACAACTTCAAGTCAGTGGGCTGACTCCTGGCGACTGCCAATTTTCTTGGCAAGCTTTTTCAGAAGTGGTTTGCCCTTGCCTCTTTTCTAGGGCTGAAAGAGAGGGACTGACCCAGGATCACCCAGCTGGCTTTGTTCCTAAGGCAGGACTAGAACTCACAGTCTCCTGGTTTCTAGCCTGGTACCTTAACTATACTATACCAAACTGGCTTTCTGTTTCTTCTTACTGATCCCATATAGATGAATCTGCCTATGGATTTTAGGCTCAGGCAAAAGTAGATTTGCATGTTTTTAACAATTATCCCAATGCAGTGCCACTAAATGGAAAACAACTCCTATATATAAAATGACAAGTAAATGACTTATCTGTCCATCTCTCCATTAGTCCTCAAACAATCTACATCATTATTTGCTTCAGTTTCTTCCATAGACACAGCTCCCAAAATATCATTTTGATTTTCAGAAAGGGAGAGAGTTGTGGAGGGTTTTTTAAAAAATTAATAATTCAGTCATTCTTTGATTAAGCATGGAAGGAACATGTTCATAATCTCCAGAGAGCAGAAGATAGAGCTACTTAACTTGGCTTCCTGAGAACAACCCAGAGG
This sequence comes from Thermophis baileyi, assembly GCA_003457575.1. Classification (NCBI taxonomy): domain Eukaryota; kingdom Metazoa; phylum Chordata; class Lepidosauria; order Squamata; family Dipsadidae; genus Thermophis; species Thermophis baileyi. The sequence goes on from QLTV01001849.1 coordinate 2,534,074, forward strand.
TGGGTTGCTACTGGTTTGGACCGGTTCGGCCGAACCGGTAGCGACCCGCTGGTGACGTCACAATGACATCACCGATCCGGTTCGGTCGGTGCCGGTCTGTGGGCACCGCCATCTCTTTTTTTGAATTTTTTTTTTGAAATTTTTTTAAAAAAAAATTTGAATTTTTTTTTTCTAATGAGCATGCGCGGAAGCCGAGTTTCCGGCACTGCGCATGTGTCACCATCTTGTTTTCAGCTTTTTAAAAAATTTTAATTTTTTTAAAAAAATTTTTTTACTGCGCATGCGTGCATGAAGCGCGCGCATGCCCCCAAGGCGCGGCCACACGGCGCGGGAGGAAGCGAACCGGCAGCGAGGTAAGTTAGAACCCACCCCTGGGACAACCCCAAACAATCAAGCAGGAAGTAGATAACACCCATTGCATACCTTAATACAACCTTCAGCAGGATTTATTCTAACCATGATTTGTTGAATAAGCCATAATCTGTGAGGCAATAAATATGATCACAGTAGCTACCGTAGGTTTATACAACATGCTAGCCAAAACCCAATAAGTATAATGTGTAGATCTGCCATGCTGGGTGGCAAAACTGGGTAAATTCTAGATGGTAGCAGTTGTCATTTGGATTTTTGCAGTGCTTGCCATGGTTGTGTGAATCCAATGAGGGAATAATGTAAAACATGAAAAAAGGGATAAATGTACAATAGTGATTAAAAATAACCCTATATACTGGGTGATTTTACAAGTGTGATTTCAATCCACTAATATATGCTAGCTTTCAAAGGGGATTTTTTAAAAAACAAAACAAAACAATAGTTCAGTAGTCCTTTCATTATAAGGAATTTCCATTAATAAAAACATGCTGTTGAGTTTGAAATAGGGGAGGAAAAGCAAAAGGTTGTGAATAAATCCCCTGCATTACCAATGCATGTTATTCTGAATTAATGATGTCTGGATTTGGGCATTTAAAACAACCAAAGTTGATAGGGGAAAAGAATAAAATAATTATTTAATAGAAAGAAGGGCAGAAGGCAAGACTATATGTTTTCTTCTCTTTTCATTCTTTTCTTTTTCTTACTTTCTATTTTGATTTGGTTTGGTTTTGTATACTTTTACTCCGGTGAAACATTCTAATATGTACATAAAACAAATGTATGTTGGTTTGAGCTTTTCAACTCGTTCAAAAAAAAGTATCTATTGCATTTGCCAAAACCATCACTTTTCCCACAGCTGTTTTTAAACATCCTGAACCAATTCTGTTCCTGTCAGGGCAATATATACACCCGGCTTCATTGCCTTCTGGAATGAATAAAGTTTCTGATTTTAAACACCTCCACCTCCCCCCGCCCACCCCCCCCCCCGTGGC
>QLTV01001849.1:2535548-2547268 GCA_003457575.1 Thermophis baileyi
TAATCCCCTCCACCTCCCCACCCCCCACCCCCCACCCCAGAAAAAAAAAGTAAGAGAAGAGAATTTTGAGACCGTAACTCTCCCCTAAGAATCTCCTTAGAGAGCAGGCAAGAAAGTGGTGGGGTTCATCGGCCTCACCTCACACATCTGGTTGTGCTTAAAATGCATGTAGCTCATGGGGGAGGATGCGCTGCCTTGCAGATAAGGAGGGGAGGGGGGGAGAGGAGGGAAATAAACCTCTCAGTACACTGATAAAGCAGAATGCTGAAGCCAGACGCCCTGGAAGAACAGATGCATCCCCGAGAAGTGGCAGCCTTTGGAAAACAGACAAACGTACCCCCAAAAATGTTGGTAGGACCCAAGAACCTTTCTAGAATGCACATGACCAACTTGTGTTTATGACTTTATGAATAAAAGTCTAATTGTACAACTTAAAATAGAACTGCCAGAAGAAAGAAGTGGGCTGGCCTGTCAAGTCATGAGTCAAGAAATCTAGAAGTCATTTCCACCGAATTCCATGGGATTGCAGCCAAATGGCATTTAATTTACACCATTAGTAAACCTGCAACAAAATTCCCTGGTATCTTGAGGTGCGAAGAAACAAGCTAGGACTATCAAAGTGCTGGGAATGCATGCCGTAAATGTTCCCCAGCAGCTTCTATGGCTAAGCTCTTTGGCTTTCTAACAGTGTTAGGACTATCAAATCTGGGCAGCAAAATCCAGACACCCATGGGTCTCTAAATAAGGATTTATGTGGGCCCTGAATGGTCCACATGGGGGAAAGTTAGGAATGCACACTGCCAGCCTTTTCCCAAACTCAGCTGAGAGAGAGAATTATGGAGAAGCAGGCAAAGAATCCTTCTTCATTAATGGGCAGAGTGTGTTAATTAAGGAGGTGGTCCTTGACCCTCTATAAAAGCATTCTGCTTAAGCTAATTTGTTAACCTTAGCAATTATTAAGTGAGTGGATTTGACCATTAGTGATCCATGTAGCGCACACATGGACACACGGACACACACACACGGACACACACACACGGACACACAAACACTTATAGTTAAGGATGCTTGCAGGGTCAAGTGCTATGGTGTTTATAAGTGGGTATTTAATCTTCAACAATTTGCAACAGAAGAATCAGTAACCTTTTGTGTCAGTCCCCCTGTCCTCTGAATTACTGTCCTTATAAAGCTACGATGAGGGGGTTGAAATACAAATACAAATAGGTTAAAAATGGAAAGAGTGAAGGAACAGAATTCATAGATTAAGGATTTCTTTACCTTTATGCCCTCCTTCAAACACTGGATGGGCTCAGGCAGGAACCAACTGAGCTGAGCTGTGAAGTTACACGTCCACTGACCCAATCGTTTGGCTGCTATTCTGGCTAGCACAATGATAGCAGGGCCTGCAGAGTATGGACCAAGGAGGAGCTGATATTGACCCATGCCTTTGTCATCCTTGGAGTTGATCTCCTTTGGTTGCTATTCAGTAGCCACTGATCACGTAAATTTATCTCGCTACCTGCCAGAGGAGGAGAGCCATTTCAACATGAGATACAGAATTAGCATGGAGCCCAGCTAGTTTTGTACACTGAAGAAAAGCCCCCACCTCTTCCAGAGATAATTCACAGGATGGAGAAAAAGAGCAAAACACGCTAGATTAGCCCATCACTTTGAGAAAGACTCTAAGCCAGTGGTTCTCAACCTTCCTAATGCCGCGACCCCCCCGCGACCCCCGTCCCGCCGCCACGACCCCCTCCCCGCCCCCTCCCCATGCGCAATGAGGTGACAAAGGGGGCGTGGCACCAGGGGTGACGCTTAGGCGACCCCTGTGAAAGGGTCGTTCGACCCCCAAAGGGGTCGCGACCCACAGGTTGAGAACCGGGGTTCTTTTACCCTCTGCGTGTGCACAAAGCGTTCTGTGCATGCACAGAGGGTAAAAGAACCCAAATGGCAGCGTCCGGGCGGGTGGGCGAAGTCTCCCGCTTCCGTTGCTACCGGCTGTCTGGCGACCCGCAGGCACGCCCGAACTGGGAGCATTTCACCCCTGCTGACGGTGACACCAAGATGGCGGGCTAGCACGCACGGTGACCCCTGTGAAAGGGTCGTTCGACCCCCAAAGGGGTCGCGACCCACAGGTTGAGAACCGCTGCTCTAAGCGGTCTTCATGATTTGGATGTGAAGCTTTCTTGATTCTACTTCTGGAAGATTGAGGATCTTATAAGATACACGAGATAAAAGAAACACAACCAGTACCTTATCTGTTTAACCATCCATCTATCCATCCATCCATCCATGGCCGTTCATGAATGCACCGTGAGAAATGGCAGCCTTGAGAGCAAGCTTCCCAAAATGGCAGCACAGTTCTTGCAGCAGAACAACTATGGCGTCAAGAGGGTTTCAATTAAAGATGTGTATCCTGATTCTAAGCTGGAGCGGTCTCTAAACTCAAACAGGCAACACTCCTGTATCAGGCCAGCAGAGCCCAAGGGGGACACAATGGAGTCTTGTTTCTGGTAACTCGAGAAGCGTTATTCTTGGCTCTTTAATTTTAGACTCCAACACACTTGCATTCCTGAGCATTACAATGGCATATATTTATACTGTGGAATGCAGGGCCCGGTGCTAATTTAATAGGCCCTGGGTGACCAAAAGCTACTCTCCTCACTGGCTTGACACAGAGATAAAAACTGGAACAGGCGAGGTTTATGGAGCTTACAAATCCTGGCATTTGTCCCCTTCTCTCCCTCCTATCCCCTGTAAAAGGCTGAATTGACAATCCCTGGAAATTCACTGACCACTTGAATGGACAGACCAGCTGCCGCTAATGAGAAATGCGATGGAGACAAAATTGGAAGTGTTGCAGCATGACTGGAAAGCCCAAGGCAAAGGAGAGAAAGATTTCTCCCCCACCCTCCATCCCTCCCTCCATCCCTCCCTCCACGCCATCCTCCTGCAGCAGACATACGTGTGCTTATTTTGCAGCACAGTAGGCCTGTTGTTGCCTTGATGGAAAAATCTTGCTAGATGAACAGAGGTGCCCAGATGTCATGGATATCAGCACACAGCTTTTATTATTACAGCTTGTCACAGGAGCCGCAACTAAGAAGAACATTTATGTACCCCCCCCTCCTCCACTTTTTATTATTATTTTCTTACTTAAGACTTTTTCCAGATGTTAACCAAAAAGGCAGTAATAATTGCTTACAGTCAAACAGTCTCTGACTCTTATAAGTGGTATTACACTGCTTGTTGGGCTTTCTTTAAAAAAAAAAAGAATGGATCTATAAACTGTAGATGTGATATATTAAAAGGTCGAGGTAGCTTTCATGCCTCTGGGTGAGTCACCTTTTGAAATGAACTTTGCATGAAGACTAAGTAACAATGCCGGATTATAAAATGCACAAGAGAGAAACGCAGCATGGGAGAGATTATGCTGAGGGGAGTGGTTAAGAGATGTTTACTTACTTTATTCGCATTTTGGATCAAAAAAAGATGGGCAGGTTTTTGAAATAATGTTCAAAAATTGCAATCAAACCTGTTTAGCAGTGGCAAGAAGGCAATTCTCTCTTTTGAGTCGTCTTCAATCCTTCAAAACCAATATTGTCTCTGACAATGAGGCGTCCTTCGTGCTCTCTGAGCTTGGTTGGTTTTCTGCAGACATTTCATTACCCAAACTAGGGAACATCATCAGTGCTAGTAAAGAGTGGGGCTTGCTCTTTTTTTTATATTCTAGTGGCTTGCCCTGTCAGTGTTGGTGGGAGGGGTCTTGGTGATTCTTTGGTTGGGCTGACAAAGCACAATAGCCACTGAAACGGGGGAGGCCCTCAGTTGGATTAGACGCTTTGAACCATTTGGCGCCATGGATACTTTAGGAATATGGGGGGGGGGAAGTATTCTGAATGGGGCTACAAAATGGCTGCAGTGTAAAATATGAAGTCTCCTTATAGTCAACCATGACTTCAAGGCAGTGGTGAAATCCAATTTTTTTTACTACTGGTTTTGTGGGCGTGGCTTGGTGGGTGTGGCTTGGTGGGCGTGGCTTGGTGGGCGTGGCAGGGGAAGGATACTGCAAAATCTCCATTCCCACCCCACTCCAGGGGAAGGATATTGCAAAATCTCCATTCCCACCCCACTCTGGGCCCAGGCAGAGGTGGTATTTGCCGGTTCTCCGAACTACTCAAAATTTCCGCTACCGGTTCTCCAGAACCTGTCAGAACCTGCTGGATTTCACCCCTGTTTCAAGGACATATCCTTAGAGTTTCTTGGTGGCGATGGGTGGGGTGGGGAAGGGGAGTGGCAGCAGAGAGGGGGAAGTTGACTGGTTCTTCAGGAAGCAGCCTGGATATGACAGTATGCAGGAATGATTTTAGACAATGATCTGGCATACAAAATGTGAGTCTGGAGGAGGAGTGGAGATGGAAAAAGCCTAGACCAGGGGTGTCAAACTCACGTCGTCATGTTGTCATCACGTGATGTATCGCAACTTTTCCCCCTTTGCTAAAACAGGGGTGGGTGTGGCCAGCGCGTGATGCATCCGGCCCACGGGCCATGAGTTTGACCCCCCTGGCCTAGACCCTCGCTAGGTTTGAGAAAAGTAAAAATAGAAGATAGGAAAGGTACTTTCAGATTTGCAAGATTCTGTTACTAAAATCTTACAGTAATGATAGCATTAGTACTCATAGTTGGTGCTTCTTGTGTGGACCACCTCAAAAGGACTGACACATGGAGAGGAATGATAGTCCTTTTCTAACAGAATGACCTGTATGGTTGACCCTGGGACGTATTGTATTTTGACTTCAGCAACGCATTTGACAAAGTCTCCAATGAGATTCTAAGAAAATGGCAAAATTCAGGATAGAGTGCTTTACCTTATATGTAAACAAAACTGGTTGAGCAATCATATCCAATGAACGTATGCTAAAGAGTTCATGACAAGCTCAAAGGAAGGGTTGAATGGTGCATCACAGAGCTCCACTACCTTGGAACATTTGCAAGAGAATGAAGAAGTCTCTGCCGTAGAGAACTTGAAAGTATCCAGGTTCTGAGATTTCTCTAATTTAATCCTTTTCCCTTTCAGCAGATCTAATTAATAAATATTTTGAGACCAGAAATGTTCCTTTTGGGACTGATGGGCAAACAGTTAAAAAAAAAAACTTTGTTTTTGTATATTGTAACTTCAGCGAGATTACTTTGTGCAGTAGGCACAAAGATGGAAAGCTTTGGCAATACCTACAACGGAGGAATGATTGGTGAAGATGGAACTTGCTGAGATGGCCAAATTGATTTGTTTGATTAGAGAAAAGATAAAATCGAGATTTATTGCTCTTGCTGAAAACCTCTTATGGACTTTTTGCATAAAACAGAAAAATATAAATTTAGGATTAATGGTTCTAATGATCAGACAGACTGTATTATAGAAAGGGAGTCATGACCTGACTTTAGAGAAAGAGATAAATTTATAATCATATTTACAACTGCTGTAAAAAAGATCAGAAGCCACTTCTTTGTATCCCTTCTCTTTCTTTTCTCTTTCTCTTTTTCTTTCTTTCTTGAGATGTCTTCATTCTCATGCAAATGTTCCAAGGTACGGTAGTAATTTTGGCAAACTGTTTTACCCTTTCCCAGACTCTGACAAGCCCATAACAGAAATATTACATGTGGAAGATAGCATTGTTTCTGTGAATAAGAAATGATTGTGTGTTAAACATTTCATTTAAATTCTAAATCAGACTTTTAGCTTTCTTTGTTGTTTCCTTTCCTTTTTTTCTTTTTATTAGTTGGTATTAGTTTGGTTGTTTTTAAAACTTTTAATAACAGTACAAAAAAAAAGCAAATCTGATTAATATTTTATGAGAATCTCATTTTCTGCTACCAAGAGCTCAACACTTTCCTGCAAAGTATTTTATTTTTACACATACAGATGCACTACACACATACACACACAATTGTATACATAGGAGAAGACAGATTAAACTATGCATTTTTTTTTATTGGCAGTGATAGCAGCCCTTTGCCTGGGAAGCTGTAAAATGAGAACACTATGAAAAGTATGATAATTTTCTGAGCTTTTGAGCCCCAACGATTCCAGGAAACATGGGCATTCCTACACAACTGTTCTCCCAAAAAGTTTTAACAACAAGCTGTACATTTCCAATGGAAAAACAGCATCCCTTCTGATGGGCAACTGATGCCATCCTTATATAGAAGTTCCAAGAAGACAGATGAAACATTTAAGGGGAAGTTTTACAGTACTGTACTATCTTTATACCCTATAGGAGGATTTCATCTTTAACTTTCCAATTTGGATCCCTCAAATCATCAAGATTAGATGGCAATTTTGTACAAGTTTCAAAAGTGTACATATTGTTTGTATATGTTGAAAAATGGAAGACTGCTTAAGTCAATCAGCAACTGGCTTGGATGTATTCTCTGCTCTTCCTGGTAGCTTTCACTGCTGCCACCAATATTCCTGCAGGTCCTCCCCTGTGATCTTCCTGTTGGCTGACCCCCTAATCTCTCCAATGTCTTTCCACTTATTCTGTTAATAATCCTGAAGCAAGTGGGGGGGGTGAGAGATAATGAGCAAGCTTTATCTATGACTCATGCTCCAACAGGTTTAGTTCTGTCCTGATGGCATTCAGAAATTTTCATGGATTGTTATGGATCCTAAATAAATGTGACAACATGGCACTCTCCCTAAAAGGCACAGCCACACACAGGACCCCGTGGTTGGCAGAAACCTCATCCAATAGTTTTATAACTATTGCTTGTTTTGCTTGTTTTATAAGCAACATACAGATGATAGATCTCAAGTGCTCCATTCCACAAACTTATCAGCCAGGCTATTTTTGAACATGAGTGGAGCGCTCTTCCAGAATCTCTAGCCAGAATGAAATGGCATCAGTGTAGAGCAGTGTTTCTCAACCTTGGCAACTTTAAGATGGGTGGACTTCAACTCCCAGAACTCCCCAGCCCAGAGGTGGGTTGCTCCCGGTTCGGACCGGTTCTTTAGAACCGGTAGCAGGAATTTCCCGCAGTTCACCGAACCGGGAGCGATCGCCGGTTGGCCACGCCCACGAACCGGGTCTCTCGGTGGCGCCATAGGTGCCGCCATTTTGTTTTTTGCTTCTGCGCATGCGCATAAGCTGGGTTTTCGGCACTGCACATGTGCGCGTGCCCACGTGAAGTTCGCACACCCACGCAGCGCAGGAGGAAGCAAACCGGTGGCGAGGTAAGTTAGAACCCACCCCTGCCCCAGCCGCCATGCTGACTGGGGAATTCTGGGAGTTGAAGTCCACCCATCTTAAAATGGTCAAGGTTGAGAAACACTGGTGTGGAGAACCTCTGCACTGGCTTCCTGTCAGTCGGGCAAATTGGAAGCGAGGGGGGGGATGGAACCCTCCATTCAAGTCACCCCTGTGTGCCCATCCAAACCTATCCTACCAATCATTAAGGACTGCAACTGAGAATTGTTTTTCCCATTAGCAGATGATACTGGTTGGGAAGGGAAGCACAACCAAGAGAATTTACCTATTGTTGCCCTCAAATTATCCCACCTCAAAGCTGCACAATGGACCGATTGCTCTTTTCATCATTATTAGGCAGTATGTTGGGGTAATTCGGTTTACTCTCTGACAATTTAGGGACTGGATAAATGTTCATTCGTACCACTGTGCAGAAGAGCCTGTGGCCAGTCTTCAAACAGGTACTAATAATTCTTCTGGAATATAGTATTGCATTCCATATATCTGCATTTTTTTTTAATTTTCTTAATCAAGAGGATTGTCATAGTACAGCTAGATCTTTCTTAAGAATCTGAATGCCTAAAATGACGGCAGTAGCTTTAACACAACTTTTTCCCATCTATGAACTTCCATTTAAAGATCTACCAGAAAACCTTACAACAAACAGATTTGCGGGTAGTTTCATGAATATAGCAGCTTATGCTGTCTGCCACTCTTTATGATGCTCAGTGCTGAAAATGACAACTTTGCCAGTGCTACCAACCAAACTTCACAGAGGAATAAATTAAATCAATGTATTTTCTATATCAAACTCTAATATTCTAGATCTTATTTCATAACAGGGGTTATCTATAGAGGGCTGTGATGGTGAGATTGAAGCTCTATCTGGTTCAGATAACGTGGACCTCTCTGCTTGAAATATTTTTGAAATGTATGGTTGATGGCTTGAAGTAATGAATAATGTTTAAGGACTGAGCATGTGCAGAGGATGTGCATCACTCATTAATAGTTAACATTAACATTAATAGTAAAATTGAGTGTTGAAGCAATTCAGCTCAAAGGCTAGCTCCAAATTGGATTGTTTTAGAAATGTTCTCTGCCCCGTGAGTTTCTTCACTTGCAAACTTAGAACTGCTACAGACACTATTTACAGACATTGTGATGGTGTCTATCTCATGAGTTGTCCAGCAAAATATCTACTATTAGTCCAAAGGTCACTAATTTTATAAATTGGGATGGAGAAACAGAGCTGGATAAAATGCTATGCACTCTATTGAATCCCATAGCTGAAAGCCAATTTTTACTGTGTTAGGTGACGGATGTCTTGCAAAAAAAAAATGCCACCACGCAAAACTAGTTATATGAGGACCTTGATGAATTCATAACCAGCTAAGTGTACTTCAACCTTCAGAGTACCAAAATGTGTGTGTGTGTGTGTGTGTGTGTGTATAAATTTGGGATAGAAGATCAGGATAAATTTGATCTTCTCATTCCTCAAAGGCCAATGTGGTGAAATGGCTTGAAAAGACCAGAGTGGAGTTGAGGATTACACAGCATCAAGTCCACAACTTTTTAGGTCCTTGATCATTTTAGACCAATTTGTATCTGTTAGATTAATCTACCCTGCCAAAAAGTTTTAAGGATAAAACGGGTGGGCAAACCCTATAGCTCGTTTTGGTTTGCTGATGGGACATAAATGAAATAAATCATACTAAACAAACCTGTTGAATAAGTGCATGGAACTTAATGTGGTTGCACACCAAAGTTGATGGGCTCAGATTAAGTGAACATGTTTGGCTTCCTCTATATCTTCCAATGTTCATTACTGCAGCAAAGCTAGAAAGTTGGTAAGACTTGAAATGGGTGGGTTCAGGGGTGGGTTCCTCCCGGTTCGGACCAGTTCGCCCGAACCGGTAGCGACCCACTGGTGACGTCATGATGACATCACCGAACTGGATCGGTCGGTGCCGGTCCGTGGGGGCCGCCATCTTTTTTTATTTTATTTTTAATTTTTTTAAAAAAATTTTTATTTTTTATTTCCTTCTGAGCATGCGCAGAAGCTGACTTCCGGCACTGTGCATGCAGTCGCCATCTCTTTTTTTTTTTTGGCTTTTTAAAAAAATTTTTTAAAAAAATTGGGATTTTTTGCTACTGCGCATGCGCATGCGCACACGCGCAAAACGCACACGCGCCCATGCGCCCACGTGGCGCTGGAGGGAGCGAACCGGCAGCAAGGTAAGTTGGAACCCACCCCTGGGTGGGTTCCATCACCGGAGCCTAGGAAACAGCAGCAGCAAACCACTCAGGCCCCTGTAAATTATTGGTGTTGCACGGTCACAGTTGTATACAGCCCACGTGGCATACGATGGGAAGCCATTCAGGCGCCTGCAAAGAGATTCAAACTTTTGCCAAGTGAGGGGCAGGCAGCTAATTGAGAGAGGAGCAGCCTTAGCAGATAAGGGAAGGGGTCAAAGCCACAAAAGCTAAATCCTTGACCTGTTATTTAAAGGGTCAGGTAGAGTTCAATAGACTACTCTGGGCCAATTCACTCAATTAAAATATTAAAAGTCCAAGTCAGAAGCTCAGAGATTGGAGCTAAATCTTGCTTCTTTGGCAAACTCTGTGTGTGTGTGTGTGTGTGTGTGTGTGTGTGTGTGTGTGTGTGTGTGTGTGTGTGTGTGTGTGTAGACCAGGATTATTGCAGCCTTCCTGGAAAGCAGCAAGGAAAGAGTGGATGGGGGGAGTCTTCTGCAAGATGGGAAAGAGGTAGGATTTTCCAATAGCCTTAATTTAACAGCTAAACACAGAACTGGTGATCATCAATGCCCAGTGATAACATTTGTTGGAATTTCAGAAGCAGACAGGAGAATATTATCCTGCTCTGGGGAGATCGTTTATGTCGGAAAAGATAATATCTATAAAAATGTTTTGTATTTGTGGCAAGAAATATAAGCCTGCCAGTCTCCCTCTCCATACTTAAAAGCAGAATAATTCGGGTCAGAGAAGGTAGTTGTGGTATAGCTAACAACCCACACTTTCTCCAGCTTGGCCCTATGCTAATAGCAATAGCAATAGCACTTAGACTTATATACCGCTTTACAGTGCTTTACAACCCTCTCTAAGCGGTTCACAGAGTCAGCATATTGCCCCCAACAATCTGGGTCCTCATTTTACCCACCTCGGAAGGATGTCAACCTTGAGCCGGTCAGAATCGAACTGCCGAACTGCAGCTAGCAGTCAGCGGAAGTAGCCTGCAGTACTGCACTCTAACCACTGTGCCACCTAACCACTGCGCCACCATCAAGAGATTCACCACTGCTTGAACAAAGTCAACTGTCTCTGATGCCTGATGCCTGTCTCAACCTGTTGAGTATCTTCTGATATTGTCTTTCTCTCTCTTAAAAGGCAGAAGATGCTTCCAGAGGGACAGCTCCTGGTGGTAAGGCATAATACTGTTTGCCCCATCTTTAACCATTATATTTGCAATTAATTAAAAAAAAATAGATGAGAAAAATATGAGAGGCAAGGCTTCTCAACCTGTGTAAAATCTTCTTTTGGTGAAGGTGAATGCAGAATGAAATCATTCCAAGAGTTGCTTTTGGAAACCAAGAGGAGATGTCACGGTAAAGCAGAATTTTAAAAAATGGAAAAATGTTGGTGCTGCAATAGTAATTTAGGATGGGAGGTATACATTACAGAGAATGCCCAGGGAAGGAGATTGTAGGTTAAAGGCATATTACACAAACATGTACAGTATAAGGAAAACTCCACTACTATTTGGGGGCAGAGAAGAAATTCAGAAGGTAGAATTTGGAATGGAAAAACTGCAAGTGGAGGGCAGGATTTCATTTGATTTATAAATTGCCTCACCCCAGGAAAGCACATCCAGCTTCTGCATTCCAGATTATCTCCTCCAGCTCCTTTTACACAATCCAAGATATGTGCCTGCAAGGGGAAACATTTGCTTGGACCCCTGAATGCATAAAAACATCTTTAAGTGGGAAGATCTGCTTCAAGCCAAGGAATAATGGGCAGAGAATGGTTAGATATACACCTACACATAGCTTTTCTATTTTAAATTATCCACGACAGTGATAAAATCCAAAAAATTTTTACTACCGGTTCTGTGGGCGTGGCTTGGTGGGCGTGGCGTGGCTTGGTGGGTGTGGCTTGGTGGGTGTGGCTTGGTGGGCATGGCAGGGGAAGGATACTGCAAAATCTTCATTCCCTCCCCACTCCTGGGGGAAGGATACTGCAAAATCTCCATTCCCTCCCCACTCCTGGGGGAAGGATATTGCAAAATCTCCTTTCCCTCCCCACTCCTGGGGGAAGGATATTGCAAAATCTCCATTCCCACCACACCTCTGGGGCCAGCCAGAGGTGCTATTTGCCGGTTCTCTGAACTACTGAAAATTTCCGCTACCGGATCTCCAGAACCTGTCAGAACCTGCTGGATTTCACACCTGGGGGAAGGAG
>QLTV01001849.1:2558081-2594976 GCA_003457575.1 Thermophis baileyi
GCCACTCTTGCCGGCTAGCTGCCCTGCGTGCCCTAGCATCAATCAGAGGCTCCTCCTCTTCACTGGAGTCACTTAACTCCTGCTGGGGAGGTGCAGAAGGCCCTGATTGAGTATCGTCCTCTGGCCCTACGTCCTCCTCGGTCTCAGACTCAGGTGCCGGAGATACAGACTGCTCTTGCCACCCCATGGTCGGTTCTTGGTCTTCCGGATCCATGAGCAGCTGCGCGGGACATGGGCAAGCCACAACACTTACAACCATTCATTTAGTGACCATTCAAAGTGGTCAGCAAAGATACTCCTCACATAAAAGCAAAGTCAATGGGGAAGACTCTTAACAACTGTGTTACTAATTTAAGAATTGCAGTGATTCACTTAACAAATGTGGCGAGAAAAGTCGTAAAATGGGGCAAAACTCACTTACCAAATTTCTCACTTAGCAACATAAACTTTGGGCTCAATTGTGGTCGCATGTTGAGAACTACCAGTATATTCTTGGGAGAGTATTGCAACTATTGGGTGGACGGGGTGACTGTTGCTGTTGCAGCCTGGAGGCAGAACTACACAATGCACAATAATGTCCTTCACTCTTACAGATTGGGATGGTGGTGTATACTTGAATTGAATGTTGTGGAACCCTTTGTTTAGGTCGAAGACTATAGTTACAATCACGGTAGTTACAATCACTTATTGATACGTAATCCTAAACCTGTTTGTCTCATAATGGACCAAGTGAGCATACATGTTTCTTATGAAGATACCCTGCTTCTCTTATACTTCCTCACTAGAGCCAGCCAAACATGGTGACCTGAGCTAATATCAGTATTAAAGCAAGCCTCTGCAGTTATGGAAGAAATCCAGAAGTTCCTTTTTTCCAATTTTAACTCCTGTGAACTGAGCCCTTAGCCTGGCTATATTAAAGTGCCCTCCACCAGTTTTTGAGTCAGGAGGAAAAAAATATGCTGACATTAAATTTGCTGCCCCAATTATCGGGTCCCTTTTTAAACCGGTGAAGTTGGTGAGTGGCGCTGCCTTTACAGTTTGAACATGGGGAAAGTTAAAGTAATTGGTGGATTCACGAGACTTCATTCCCCCACCCCCACCCCACCCAAGTATCAACAGCTGGTAGGAAAACAAGCAACAATCACTTTCATGTAGAGCGGGGGTGGGACTCAGCAAATCTAGGTGGACACTTGGAACAGAGTGCTGTGCTACCTGAAAGACAGAGATTGCCGGCACAGAGACGTTCTGTGCCTGTGATCTGTCAGGCTACTTTTGAACATAGGTCTAGTGCATTTTTTAAGAGTACTACACATGTGTATGAAAGTATCCTGACTGCCAGGGCCCAGGAAATGTGCAGGTAAACAGAAGTGAGAGATGGATAATGGGCAGGCAAGACTGATGATTAGAATTGCAACAGAATGGCAGCACTGCCAGAAAATCCAGTTGTGCCCTTAGGACTGGAAGCATTCTCTGTGCATGTTCAAATTCCAACAGTGTGTTGTTTTATTTGTATTTATTTATTTAGATTTATGTGCCTTCCATCTCATCTAAACGATGACTAATCACCATTCAGATAGCACAGTAGAATGTTCTAAGCCAGGGGTGTCAAACTCAAGGTGCTTAAACGTGGCCCACAGGGCCACCCTGGAAACAGCAAAGGACCGGCCTGCAGTGACTCTGCCAGCGAAAATGGAGCTTGGGAGGGCCGCATGTGGCCCTCCCAAGCTCCGTTTTCATTGGCAGAGCACTCGGCTGCTACAGGCACCCCCAACACGAGTGACATTGAGCTGGCCACGCTCCCACCCTGGCCACGCCCACCCAGCCCCCCAAGGTGAAACACAGCCCTGATGCGGCCCTCAATGAAATCGAGTTTTGACACTCCTGTTCTAAGCCCTTTATGTACATTGTCTCCACATTTTTAGACAGCTAAAGATAAAGATGTAATAGCCTACTTATGGCCAATAGTGAGTTGAAGAATTATGTTTATTTATTACATTTTTGTGCTAGTTTCCTAGAAGCTAAAGTATCCTCCATGGTTCTCCCTCATCCCATTTTATCCATTTAAACCATTGGGGTAAATTGGACTGGGAGACAGTAACCAGCCCACCTCATGAACATGGTGTGAATGGACTCTTCCTGGTTCTGTTCTTAGTATCCACTTGCAACCTTGGCTAGTTTGGGACTTGTAAGCTCCTAAAGCAGGTTCTTTATTAGTGCGTGCCAATTGTTGTCAGTATGTGATGCTAACCTTGGATGTCAGTTTTGCAATTGCCCAGCTATTACTAGAGGGATGAAGAACCATTAAGTAACAGTGCAGTAAAGCAAATTTACAGTAAGCTCCTGTTCATTAGAGAGGTAGATGTTGTGCACTACATTCATTAGCAATCCTACCAGGTTTCATCTTCTTAAAGAATAGCTCTCAGTAAAAGCTGTTTCATCCATTATCAAGAATGGAATGTGTTGTCCTCACCAAGTGCAAGGCTTTTGGCACCAAGTGCAAGGCTTTTGTTTTCTGACTGAAAATGATTCAAAGGCATAATCTGTGTGGTGCTAATAAATAAATGAAGCAAACCCTAAAACCATGCTTGTTTCTATGCTCCCTTACTTGGTTCTAATAATTCATCTTGATCTATTCTTCCTCCAAGGAGTTGATGGTCTACATTTGTTTTACCTTCACAGCAAGTATGTGAAAGGAGGTTCTCATTCTTTCTGTCTCTGTGAATCTGTCTTTGTGTGTGTGTGTGTGAGAGAGAGGGGGGGGGAGGGAGGGAGGGAGAGGGAGAGGGAGAGGGAGAGGGAGAGGGGGAGGGGGGGGAGAGGGAGAGGGAGAGAATTATTTCAGACAAGCTTTGTAAATGAAGTTTAGAAACTGGAGTGTCAATCTATAGCATGTGCTATAAAATTATCTTGGCAACGTATCATCACTGGAGTGTGAAACAACAGATATTATTTAAAAGCAGATCAAAGAAGGACTTTATCTTGGAATATTCTTGTTATTCAGATTTGACATCCTCATAACTAGTTATTTTGAAATATTCATCTTATTTAATTTCTAATGGCCACATTTTTTCTTTCTTTCTTTCTTTCTTTCTTTCTTTCTTTCTTTCTTTCTTTCTTTCTTTCTTTCCTTTTCTTCTTTTCTTTTCTTTTCTTTTCTTTTCTTTCTGATTTCCTTAGAAACATTCACTAGCAATCAATTGATTAATCAACCCTTAATTAGTTCTATTACAAACTGCCTTTTAACCAGCAGAATATAATGTCAGTTCTGAGTTCTAAAATCTTTATCCAGGTACATAAAAAGAATCCAATGAAACAAACAGAGTGGTACTTTTAAAACTGATTTGCAACCTTTTAAAAATGTATCCCTGTGTTTCTTATCAAATACAGATGAAATAAATCATAACGAACTAACTAGCAATCTTTGAAACAGTTACTGCACGGGTAGCTACCTGGACTATTTCAGATTAGCTGAAATGCGTTTCAACAGATTAAAGTCTTAGGAATATAGCCTTTGTTATAAGCATACACTAATGTGAATTCTTCTTGAAGGGACAAGACTTTTAAAGGTTATCTGATGCATTTGAGGCACCCCCTCTCACCCACCTGCTGAGGCCAATGAGAAACACTCCTGTCACCAGCATTCCCCAGTAAAAAAGACAGATGCCCAGTTGGCTGTAGAATAAATGTCTTTACCTGTGATGTCAGCTGTTGGAGGCTATGATCATGCAGTACCAGATGCTCAGTTATGGCCCCAAAAGGACATTTATTCCTCTCCTAATCTTAAACAGGAGCAAGAGAGAGTGGCACTGGCCACACACAGAGTTTGATGGGACCCAGTAACTCAGCAGGAGGCCGTGAGATCCAGATCATGGCCTGTAAGGATTAGAGGTCAGGTGAGAAAGGTTGCAGCAAAGTAACAGTCAGTTTCACTTCTTTTTTCCCAAAGGATGATACAATTATAAGATCAATTAATTGATCTTACCTAATTAATCAATCATTTAGGTATTAATGAATGAATCAATTAGGCGTGTTCACCACTTTGACTTGTTTATGAAGAAAGATTGGATGATAATAATAATAATAATAAATTGGTTTACTTCAGAGCTTGGAAAGAATCTATATGTATGAAGGCCTGCATCAGCTAAAGAACTGGCTTTTGTGATTCCACATTGTTGTGTAAGTGATAATAATCCATTTTCTCTTTCTCTAATCACAGTAGAGTTATTCAGTGAAATAGTTTGCCCACAGATTCAATTAGACGAAAGAAACTACTTCTTCCCAACATGCACTAGAATTATTTAAATTCATCAACTATACAAAATCTATCAAAAGCCATTAACCGTTCCACGGGGGAGGGTTGTATGTGGAATGGACCTTTTCATCTTAAGCAGGGGTCCCCAAACTTGGCAACTTTAAGACTTGTGGACTTCAACTCCCAGAGTTCCTCAGCCTGGAGAACTCTGGGAGTTGAAGTCCACAAGTCTTAAAGTTGCCAAGTTTGAAGACCTCTGATCTTAAGGCTTTGAATAATGGGATTGTGATAAATAAGATCAAGTAGTCTGTTCTGTCTTGGAAAACCCTCATATATCTTATCTCCAAACAGGAAACATTTGTTCTTTTATTCTGAAAGTTGGCATATCTGATCGTTAGGAATACTAATTAAATATCTGAAATTTTTCATACCCTTTTTTCTGGGAAAATGTCAGCAACGCAGAGAACAGAACGTTAGCCAAGACTCCCCTTTGTAAACTTTAAAGGAGGAAAATAAAGTAAATGCACAAGCTACTTTTTCCTCATCAATCCTCCTGTAAAAAGCAAGAATCTCATTTTAGGAATAATAGAGAGGCTCATTATCCAATTTCAAAGGCATATCAAAAATATTTCAGTAAAACATGCACTTAAGAAAATAGTTGGTACACATATTCATCTAAGGTTAATGGTTTGATTAATTATTATTTGTTGAATAGACCACAACTGGCTGAATTCACAAAATTCAGTAAGCAATATTAGAATAGCTGAATTCTCAGAGAATTCTAAGCCAACACCCAAAGAAAACACACAATCATTGGTGCAATGTGTGATTTCAATTAATACTTGGGCAAATGCATGTAGGCAATTTGGCCATTCATTTTGGAGTGGAGAAATCACAATCCTCTTTATACCACTTAAGGCAAATTCCTGTCCAGAGCATCTCAAAATCTCAACTTCAACACAACACAGTAAAGGAATGGGGGGGGGAGTATCAATCAACAAAAGGAAAAACAAGGAAACTAAAGATAAGAAGAGAATGAATGTGTGTAAAGTGGGAACACTGAACAAAAGAGGAGAGACTTCCCCAAGGCCATCCAGTGAACATGTATTTGACATACCCAGCATTGTACACTCAGATCCAATCTACCATCATGTCACAAGAACTCAAGAATCTAACACTCTTGTACAGACATACAGTATTTTATCTATGAGCACAAGGAGGATAGCATTACATTCTCCTTTGGGGTTGTTTTCAGCTGCCAACTGTTAATTGCCAGAATTAGTTAAGGACAAACTCAAAAGGGACTTTAGTTTCACATCTATTTTAGAACAGTATTTGCTTTTAATAACCGGGGTCGTCGTCTTTGTCTAATCTAATCGTTTTTACAAGCACAGATAGGAGGGAAAGATTTTGGATCCCAGATGTTGACTCTGCATCTTTGTTCCTCTCATAAAAGTCAACGAGAGCTTCCTAGCAGGCAGAGGGGTAAATCCAGCTGTCCTAAACTGTTTTATTTGAAAGGTTTCTTTCGTTCATACCTTCTGCTATGGATGTTTTTATTAATAAAAAAAAAAAGGCAGCCCACAACATGATTTTCAACTCAAATCCAAGGTAGATTCAATTAAAATTATATGAATGAGCAGCAATTCATTCTGCTGAGTGTGGGTGTGCACTCACATACACATAAACGTAAAAGTGCAAATGGTAGATTAATTCATTTAAAAGACTGTAGATTGCAAATTCACACAGCCCTGTGGATTTTAGCAGAGCGGCATTAACTTACCACAGAGTTCATTGCCATAAGGAATAAGTAATGGTACGGGCAGAAGAACTATTGATAGTTGATTATTGCAAATCCCATAGACCCTTTCACATGGAGACCTATTGATGAGCAAGGTTGTTATCAATCCCTTGAACCAAGGATCTGCCGAGACCAGAAAGAGAAGCAGATTCTTTGGCCCTGACACAAATGAGTTGGGAAGTTCACCTAATGGGCCATTGATAAGGGAGCAAAGGGGAGCAAGGGAGAAAAATCTCTGACAAGAACAATCAATCCATTTTAATAGGCATTATTAATTTGCTGCAGAAATTGAGCTTTAATGACAAGGAGGCTGGTGCAACTTTAGATTCTAGCCATCAATCATCCTGTTTCACAAGATTTTAGCCAGCACCTATTCATTAATCTTATGCTCACTACCAAAGCCTCCATTTGTAGGGGATGGGTGAATGAATTTAATGTAACCAAGTCATCCATCTACTTTTGTGAAATCCAAAAGACCATCCACAGCTAGAAGAAAAACATAAGAAGCATAAAGAAGGAATAAGATGGGGAAAAAAAACCAATGTAATTCTGGACTTAGCTGTTGCTGTAAAATGTATCCAGATTGTCTGTTTCTGTGTCTGACAAGCTACGTGATCTTTTATACTGTTTGCGCCAATGAAAAGCAATAGAGCTTTCTATTAAGAGCCTAGACTCTATCTTTTATGGGTGAACATAGATTAACATGTAGACAGTGGCAGTTGGTGAGTTCCAGATGTTTTGAACTTAAGTTACCATCAATCTACCTATGGGCAAAGATAGTAAGTGGAAGCTACGGTCCAAAATTTCTGTAAATTTTTGATACCAAATGTAATTCTCTTTATTTGCAGCATTTTTCTATACAAATTAAATATATTAAATGATATAAACAGGATGTGAAGAAGACTTGTGTAGATGAAGATAATGATGGCAGTCAGTCAGTCAGAGATTCAGATGGAATACAGTAGTAAAGAATGTATTGAATCTATGTCAAGATTGGCAGATTTATTGGCATAGGTTTTTTCTATGATCTACCAGGCTATCTGCCCCACCTTATTTTATTTTACTTTTTGGTAAACTTTCAGTTTAAAATATTAGCTGGTATCTCAGCTTCCTGCAGTTACCTTTATTACTAATAACACTTCTGGGACCCACATGACACCCAAATGCACTCATAAAAAGAAACATGATGGATGACTATAGCCTACTGCTTTATTTGCAGATGTTCTCACATAAGATACAATGAAGGAAAGCATACAGGGAACTAGAACAGATTGTAGAAAGCAACCTAGGGAGCTGAGGGGAATAATGGTGGTTCAGGAAACTACTTTACATACAACTCCATAATTGCTTTTTTTTAGCTGGGCCCACCTATCATTGAAACTATTTAATGAACAGACAATTCTGTCTCCCTATAGTTTTAAAGTGGTTCCGTTTCCCTAGATTTGAAGTCCTCATTCAGGAAACATAATGTGATTAGGAGAGCTTTTCTCTCTCTCTCCCAGTCTTTTTAAGAGAAGGAAGGAAGGGAGGGAGGGAGGAAGGAAGGAAGGAAGGAAGGAAGGAAGGAAGGAAGGAAGGAAGGAAGGAAGGAAGGAAGGAAATTTGCTTGTTTTCTGAGTGAATTCCTGAGTACAGAGTCCCAGAATGTTTTTTTTTCCTGACATTCTCATTGCCAAGCAGTGGAAATGGCTTTATTAAGTTTACTATATTTTTCAAGCAGTTAAAAACAGAACTAAGGACAAAAATCCAGACATTCCAAAGGCTGCATCTTGACTAAGGGAGTTGCTTCCTGAAAAATTGGTCACCACCAATGCCTGCCCAGTCCCACTTCCCTTCTGCCAGGCCAGGGGCTAGGGCAACAAAATAGGACCCTTGCCTAAGAAAGGACCACTTCCTTTCTGTCCACATGGACTTCACTTTGATGGGAGTAACATCTGTATGTGAGCAAGCAGGCCCAAATGCTGGATATACTGCCTGAGTCAAGTACTGAGGTTTTGAGAGATGGTGTTTTAATAGAAACACCTTTCGAACTATCAACCTTTTTTGTAAACCATACGGATGCCCAAACTAGAACATAGAAACAGGAAAATCCTGGACAGATTGGGCTGTGTCTTTGATTATAGTGGCAGAGTATCTCGAAATCAGTCTGCTACTATGAAGTTTTCAGTGGAAAATAATGTAATTCTCAGACTACGTTGTAGACCAGAGTCAAGCCAGCTTTGTGTGACCATGCTTCTCTTTAATATTGTTTATTTTACTGAGCTTTGACTCCAAGAGCCAGGAGACTATAGTGGTGTGCCAAGAGGGTACAGAATTAGAATTGTAAATCTTCTTTCCCCACATTTTTTCATTATTTTAATAAAATGGGTAGGCTTAGTTTTTGTTTTAAAAAGAATTGGTTAGCAGTTTGAGAGCACGCTGCTGTAAATTGCTGGTGGCTACCCCTGCCTTAGGTCTACTGTGTAGCGGGGGGGGGGGGTTTCTGGTTTTCTTCGCTGCCGGTTCGCTCAGTGTCGCGCCGCATGGTCGCGCGTGCACTTCGTGCATGCACAGTGCTTAAAAAAAGTTTCTGCGCATGCGCAGAAGCAAAAAACAAGATGGCGGTCTGGGTCGCTGCTGGTTCTAGCGACCCAGGCCGCCAAGTTAGTACCAGTTCTATAGAACCGGTCTGAACCGGGAAGAACCCACCTCTGCTGTGTAGAATCAGTTGATCTTATGATGGGGTAAATTATCCCTTATATCAGGGGTATCAAAATCGCATCATCCTGGTAGTGTCACATGACGTATCAGGACTTTTTTCCTCTTCGCTAAGCTGGGCATGGGCATGGCCAGCGCGTGACGCATCCGGCCCGCGGGCCATGAGTTTGACAGCCCTGCCTTACATGATCCCTCAGATTGACCATGCTCAGTTTTACATGGAAGACTGTAAATTCTATAGCCTCGCTTTAGCCAAATGGCTAAACACATGAGTAGACCAACACCCCTTCCAAAAAAAAAACAACCAACAACTGCAGCCCCCAAAGCCCATAGTGCCAAATCATACCAAGTTCCATGTTTCCTTTGGCACTTAAAACAAGTAGTAATCATGCAGTAGAAGGCAGTAAAGCCTTACTGTCTATTAATAGCAACCTATGAGTAATTCTACTGAAGTGCTATTCATCATATCCAAATGAGTGTCAACTGGGGAAATTATCACTTAGCCTTTAATCAGCAGCAGGCAGGACATGTTCACACCAGATAACGTAGCAGCCATAGCTCAATATGTATAGAAAAAAATATTTGCCAGAATTATAGAACAAAGACATATTTTATCTTATTTTGTTTTGGAGCAAATTTCCCCAATCGGTATCCTTTCGATATGATGGGCTTCAGTTCTCATAATATCACTAGTCATGCTAGTGTGGGATGAGGGGAATCCAGCACATCTGGAGTTTGTCAGATTGAGGAAGGCTGGTTTTAGGACCTCGGAGTACAAAAGGGTTTAATCTGAGTAGTAGGAATTTCCCTTCTGTTCCTCTTTTATCTAGTCCCAACATTTTCTTCCTTTCTTATCTCAGATCTTGAGCAATGGCTTAAGCAAAGGAATCTTTAACTACCTTTCTAGTAGTGAAAAGAGGCACTCGTCTTCTGCGGTCTGCCTGTTAACAAAGCTTTAGCACATGGATCTGTGCAGCACCTAAAAGGAAATGCTATCCAAACCCTTAACTCTGCCCTGCACCTAAGAGGAGGCCATTCATAATCTGAAATCACAGCATCTAGTTTAGCCTTATTGCAGTTATGATCCTCATTTGGCTATCTTTGAAGACTCTTTGGGAATTCCAGTTGTTTCAGAATGCAACTGTACAAAAGATGTTAGCCCAAGGGATCGTATTATAGCACTTAGCAATAGTACATAGACTTATATACCGCTTCACAATGCTTTACAGCCCTCTCTAAGCGGTTTACAGAGTCAGCATATTGCCCCCAACAATCTGGGTCCCCATTTTAATGTCCTCGGAAGGATGGGAGGTTGAGTCAGCCTTGAGCCTGGTGAGATTTGAACTGCCAAATTGCTGGCAGCCGGCAGTCAGCAGAAGTAGCCTGCAATACTGCATTCTAACCACTGCAGCAGTACTGTTCTTCTGCCCTGTATGGCCACCCTATGTATCCATTTGTTTGGGGCATTTGGAAATGGCTACCGTAAGTACTGTGTCACCTTCTATCAGTATGCTTGCTCCTACACATCTATACTCCAACTAAGATCTGTTTTATGTCATCAAGTGTAGCAAAAGCTCAGTTGATAGGGACAAGAAAAGAGTAAGTTTTCAGATCATGGGCTTCTTTGCACCATTAGCCTCACTTGGCCCCTTCTATTATTGTTAGTTTCTCCAGAAATGAAGGACCTTTGGGAGATATATATCCAGTATCTGTTTCTCATTTTACCCTGGTTGTTCTGAAAGTAAAATGTGACCCTGTTGTTTGCTGCTGCACATACCACTTGGTGTAAGTTGTGGGGATCATATATTTCCCAACTAATTTATTCTGAAGCTTGCCAAGGCCAACTATGGCAGAATGCTCAGAGATCAGAGTGAGAGAAATTCTTGACAATCCCTAGCAATGCTGATTTGTCTAGTTGAGCGTCTAGAGTAGGGGTGTCAAATTCGATTTCATTGAGGGCCTCATCAGGGTTGTGTTTGACTTTGGGGGGCCAGGGTGGGTGTGACTGGGATGGGCATGGCTAGCTCGACGTCACTCGTGTCGGGGGTGCCTGGGGTGGCCCAAGCACTCTGCCAGAGAAAACAGGCTCCTGAGCTCCGTTTTCGCTGACAGAGGCACCGCGGGCCAGTCCTTTGCTGTTTCCAGGGAGGCCCCATGGGCCAGATCCATCCTGCGGGCCTTGAGTTTGACACCCCTGGTCTAGAGTTACCTATGAGGCTGGTACAAAATGGGTGGCACTGGATTTCTTTTTGAGGATAATGAAAAATGCTCTAGTACAGTGGTTCTCAACCTTCCTAATGCCGCGACCCCCGCCCCACTGCCGCAACCACCACCCTGCCCCCTCCCTGCGCGTGCGCGTTGCCAGGTGAGAAGCGATGAGGTGACAAAGGGGGCGTGGCACCAAGATGGCGGGCTAGCGCGCATGGCCCTTCTGTCGGCACCTGCGCATTCGAGGGCCGCCCGTGCGTTGCACCGTCCCCGGGTACTCATATGTGGACGGATAGAGGAGCGGTGTCTCGGTTCCTAAGACCATTGGAAATATGTGTTTTCCGATGGTCTTAGGCGACCCCTGTGAAAGGGTCGTTCGACCCCCAAAGGGGTCGCGACCCACAGGTTGAGAACCGCTGCTCTAGTAGCAAAGGCAAACAGAAACCAAAATGATTCCAACCAGGAATCATAGATACATATATAGAACCTTCAAGCAAAAAAGTTCAAAGTTAATACACCTGTTCTTAAATTCAAGCTGCCCAAACGCCAGAATATTCAGAAACAAGTGTTTTAAGTATTCTTCAGATCAGAAGCTTAAAGGGTATTTATTTGTTTGTTGATCAAATGTATATGCCTACCCATCTCACAAAAAGTGACTCTGGGCAGCCTATAACCAGTAATTAAAACAGTAAGTATATAAAAACAATCATTATTTTTAAAAAAATTTAAAAACACATGGCACAAGAGAGAATATCAACCACTGTAGTGAAGCCATTTCAGGATTTCACTAGCCCCATGGACCCTACCAAGCCTGATGACAGAATCAGCTCTTGAGAAACCTTTGGAATATTATTACAAGAATAAGGACAATATTATAAGACTAAGCAAGTCCTGTTGGAGATAACAATACTTCAGCCCAATCAGGGAATGCTCTAAATACATGCAGTGTAAAGTACCCGTATTTTTCGCACTATAAGACACTCCGGACCGTAAGACGCATCTAGCTTTTGGGGAGGAAAACAAGAAAAAAAAATCTGCCTCTGCCTCCCAGCATTTTGCCTCCTTGCAGCAAACAGCAAAAAGCCTGGTCAGCTTCAGCACAGCCTGATTTAGCACGAGCAGCTGATTGGCGGTTGGATGGGCCTCCCAGAATACCACCGATCAGCTGTTTCAGGCTGCGGGGATTGCCGCCGCCCATCGCCACCGTCGCCACTGCCACCTATAACCGCCTCCGCACCCCCCATTTTCGGCCTCCCGCATCCCTTTTTTGGCCCGTTCCAGGCAGCGAGAATCCCCGCCACCGCTGCCTATCGTCACCAATCGCCTATTGCTGCCAAACGGCAGCAGCAGCAATCCCCGCCACCTGGAATGGGCCAAAAATGGGACGCGCAGAGGCCGAAAATGGGGCATGCAGAGTCTGAAAATGGGGCGTGCGGAGGCGGCAATAGGCGGCAGCGGCGATGGACGGCGGCGATCCCGGCAGCCTGGAACAGCTGATCGGTGGTATTCCGGGAAGCCGATCCCACCGCCAATCAGCTTCTCGTGCTAAATCAGGCTGTGCTGAAGCTTACCAGGCTGTTTGCTGTTTGCTGCAAGGAGGCAAATTGCTGGGAGGCAGAGGCCGAAGGGTGGGGGCTGGCGGCTGGGCGGTGCTTTGGCAACATTCGCTCTATAAGACGCACAGACATTTCCACCCACTTGGGGGGGGAAGTGCATCTTATAGACTGAAAAATACGGTATATGTTTCTCAGGACTCAGTGTATTTAGCAGTTAAGAGGGAGATATAAGTCCTCCTGCTACTAAAATCTACTTGGAATTGAACCAGAAGTGAGTTCCTACCAGTTCTAACCGGTTCTTTAGAACCGTTAGTAAACCGGTGATGACGTCACCGAACCGGTTCTTTCGGTGTGTTCTGTGGGCGCCGCCATCTTGGATTTTGCTTCTGTGCATGCACAGAAGCGAATTTTTGCTTCTGTGCATGCACAGAAGCGAATTTTTGCTTCTGTGCATGCACAGAAGCTATTTTTTTATTGCTGCGGGGGAGGCACGTACAAAGCGGGGGCACGCGCACAGCGTGACCCTGAGCGAACCGGCAGCAAATGGATCCAGAACTCACCCCTGAACTGAACTCAACTTCTGGTAACTACCGTATTTTTCGGAGTATAAGACGCACCTTTTCCCCCCCTAAAAGAGGCTGAAAATTTGGGTGCATCTTATACTCCGAATGTAGCTTTCCCCCCCCCCTCCCGAAGCTCCTTCGGCCTCCGCGCGTCCTCTTCCTGGCTGCAGAGATTGCCACTGATTGTCTGAGCTTTTTTTTTTCCAGCCCTAACGAGGCGCTAACGATCTTCCCAGGGCTTGCAGGCTATTTTCATTGCTACTCGCTCTGAAGATTTTTTTCCAACCCTAAGTCTTTGCAGGCTTTTTTTCATTGCTAACTCCCTCCGAAGAAGTTTTCAGCCCTAACGAGGTGCTAACGATCTTCCTGGTTCTTACCAGCTTGCAGGCTTTTTTTCATTGCCAACTCACTCCAAATAAGGTTTTTTCCAGCCCTAACCAGGGGATAAAATGATGTGCTGAAGCTGACCAGACTAAGGACACTAGCCAGATGAATACCTGGTAGGCAGATTTTTTTTCCTATTTTCCTCCCCAAAAACTAAGGTGCGTCTTATACTCCGAAAAATACGGTATATGGGCAATTCCTGACAGTAATACAAAATGTTTGCCATGGTTTTCCTCCAGATTGTTTTTTCTTCAACTTTCCCATACAGCATTTAGCTTTGGGTCTTCCTGGTAAGTACTAACCAGAGGTTGACCATCTTCAGGTTAAGATTAGCTAAGGTCAGCTAAGTGCTGCCACCTGCTGTGTCCCCTACCAAGACCAATGTATTTATGAGTGGTATGTACCATACTGCTAATAGCAGGAGCTTTTATTACAAGGTGAAGAATGCTTTTACTATAAAAACAGCTCCATTCTATCAGTGTTAATCTATTGGAGAGGCCAAAAGTAGATAATAACATCTGCTTGTCTCCTTGACACTCCCTTCTCTTTCTAATAACCTTTCTCTCTTTTCTCTTCATCCAGTAAGCTGCCAAATGGAGGACAGTTTATGATTGCCAGATGTCTAAACCAAGAGCCTGCAGACAGCCACTAATCTTCTGCTTTACTAAATGTTGTCTGTAAAATCATTTTTAAAAGGCATGCATTAATGTTAATCTCATACATAAATATGACTATGGATGAACTAGAATGAAATATAGAGAAGGAAGGAAGGAAGGAAGGAAGGAAGGAAGGAAGGAAGGAAGGAAGGAAGGAAGGAAGGAAGGAAGGAAGGTTTAGCATAAATTTACATACCTTCCACAAGAGAAAAAAAATTAGCATTTCAGGTAACTTATAAATAACTACAATTATTGTTAATTCCATTAAATCTTCTTGAAGCCCTCAGCATGGTACATGTTAGCTAGCTGTGTCTCTCAAGCACAAGGGCCATTCTACCATCACTCTTCATCTCCCCTCCCCATCATCTGAATCTTTTATTTTCACCCCCCCTCCTCCCAACATGTAATGCATCAACCCAAAATGGTACAAAGGAGTAGCAAAGCTGCTTTCCAGGTTTTAAAGCAAACTTACCCCTTTCTATTATGGCCTCAGGAAAATCAAATGCTACTGACCACTGATGGGCTATCTGTATGTGCCATGCAAAGAAAAGAAAAGCATTAATCAACCAATTAGATTAAGTGTTCCCTTATATATTAACAATAGTTCCCCCCCCCCCATTAGTCCTCTGTCCTTCCTAAAATAAAATAAGACACTACAGTTTACGGCCTCTCATTATGAATATAAAAAAATTAAAGGAAAAGTTATCAACAGGAGTGTGTACTTTAGTCTGATAATGACCTTTAAATAGTAGTGCTTTTTAAGAATGGTATTTAAGAAGGAAAGAGAGAGCCAGTTTGGTATACTGGTTAAAGCCTCAGGCTAGAAACCCAGAGAAGATCAGTTTGAGTCCTACTGTAGGCAAAGCCAGCTGGGTGACAGTCCCTCTCCCTTAGCCCTGAGAAGGAAGCAAGGGCAAACCACTTGTGAAAACCACTTGTCAAGAAAACTGCAGTGATTAGTCCAGGCAGTTGCCCAGATCAACACACTGATTTGACACATAAAAAAAGGAGGGAAACATCCTGGTAAGTAGAGGAGGTGGGCAGGACTAGCTACAAGAATGCATTGAATTGGATACCTCTGCAGAGATGCCTGGCCTGACTTGTTTGATCACACCAATAATAAAATATGCTAAAACATACAATTTTAAATACAACTACCTCACATTTATTTTGCTAAGTACAGAATTCCCATTTTGCACAATCCAGGGCCATAGGGAAGTGGCAATGGGTCATACAGGTTGAAGTCCATACCTGTTGGAATTGCTAAGAATGAAAAAAACTGCTCCAGTTTTTGGTTATATGGTTATAGTTATATTTATAATAAAATGTACAGTTACAGTTATCTACATAAGTAGATATGACTTAGATAAGGGTTACAGAGAACAGTAAAATGTATAATAAGTATATAGAAACTTATAAGAAATTATTACTAAATGTATAAAATATAATAGCCAGAGTATGGAAACTTGTAAACAAGAGTGAAACCGATACTGAAAAGCTGTAAAAGTGAATATTTGTTTTTGTTTTAATGGTGGAAAAAACTTAATTAAAAAAAAACTGCTCCAGTTGCTTTCACAAGTAATACATTCACCTACATTCTAAACATTTGTGCAGATTTGTTACCTTATTGGGCCACTCTTAAGTACCAAGTTCTGCATGGATCAACTCCCTGGGTTTTTTGAAAAATGTATTGTTAAGGGACAAGAATAAACAAGTTGTGGCCTCAAGGCTGCATAAAATTTCTAAATCCATTTTTTCATGAGGCCTCTCCAAAATTCACCACTGAAATTTCAAAAATCAGTGGAATAATTGCCTCCTGTTTTAAGAGGGAAGCACACACTTCAAAGAACTTTGACAGAACTTTCAAAAGAAAGATAACCTACAGCTCCATGGCCCTAAACTGGAAAAGAAAGTCCTACCCACACACATGATGGAACCACTCCCATTTTGCACCATAGCCTCATTCATTGTAGTCTTCCTCTCCATCAAACATATCATGTGGATATGTGGTTTCCAGGTAGCAAAAGGAAGTCAATTGTGGTCTGTTAAAAAGGCTGTTCGCTCCAAGACTGGTTTAAGGAAGATGAAAAAAGGCAGAATAAAGGCTTTAGATTGGCTCATTGACACTGTAGGGAGTAAGGAAGATAATATTAGTGGTAAAATGCTAGAACTTAGGGAGTAAATCAGATTTGTAAGATTATAACCAAAATAGATATAGCTTTCTTGTGGATGATTTCATGGCCTCGTTTACCTAGCAGGAATGACAACAATCTTGCAGGTCTACCTCATCCTCCTTCCCTGAATCAGGAGATGCCTACCTGAGCTGCTTCGAAATACTATCTCATTTCTCAGGATTTAAAAATATTTCAACTCCTTTAGCTTAGTTAATGGTTCTTACATATTTCTATCAAGTTCATCTTCCCGACTCTCTACAGACCTATGGGAAACAAGAACAGGTGTCATTCATGTGATGCTTTGCATGTCTATTTCAGCTATAGTAACCGGAACTTTAGAAATAAATTTCAGTTTACTATTTCCAAACATGACCTAGATATATTAACTAGCATGGATGAGTTTTATGGGAATATTCCCTCCTTTTGGATAATGAATTTTCTTAATAGCAATGCATATAACAAGTCCCTCTAACTAGCGTATGTATTATTTCAGTTTGGCCAAAACACTTGGGAAAAGGACATACAGAATGCTCTACCAAGATTTACCAAGAAGATACTTTCAGAGAAGATAAACAATTAGGAAGAAAATAGGGTGTCTTTCAGTCCACAGAATGATATGGAAAGGCTATCAGGCCCTCCTTTGTGCAATTAAGAGTAAAACAAAGATAATTTACTTTTGGAACTAAGTCCTGACCATCAACTGATAACCAAAATGTAGCACAGTGGTAGGACATCTAATGCCCTTCAAGTATCTTTTATGTCAAGCCCAATCAGCCTAGTTGCCATGATTAATGGCAATGGTTTATAGAACTTGCTTGTAGTCTAAAACATTAGACCAGCACCAGGTTATAGATAGACAGACTGATATAAATCTGATCCTTTTATTGCCACTTTGCGGGCAGATTTTTGTTCTGGCAGATTTATATCTGTTTTTTAATAAAATGCCTCAGCATAAATCGGCTGTTTCATTTAAGGCAGAGGGAGTTGAATTTTTTTCTGAAAATATATGAGGTGTTTGAGATTTGTTTCTCTTTTTTTCCCCCTCAACAAATACACCGCACTTACTCAAGACAGAGTGGGACACTCCTTAGAGGTTGCTACTTGTTTGCAGTGGTCCCAGGAGTAACTATACAACTACTTAATTGCGTTGACTATATTAGTGGCACAAGGAGGTAGAAAAACTGTTATAGCACAAAACTCTCAGGAGGGAACTTAATAATTTCATAGAGCTGTTATAAGAGACAAGAAGCAATATTACAATGAAATATATAAAGACACTGGAGATACAAACAGATGTAGAAAAACAAGGAAAGGCTTCAGAAAGAATCCCAGACTCTGGAGGAAGTTCCAACCGTGAATTGATATGCTAAAGGATGCCAATAAACAGATAGTAACTGAAAGATGATCAAACAAAGATGGAAGGAATAGATGAAATTCTGTACCAAAGACATGCCAACGTCCAAGAGCTTAGAAGCAGTGGTGGGATTCAAAATTTTTTACTACTGGTTCTGTGGCCGTGGCGTGGCGGGCATGGCATGGCTTGGTGGGCGTGGCTTGGTGGGCGTGGCAGGGGAAGGATACTGTAAAATCTCCATTCCCACCCCACTCTAGGGGAAGGATACTGCAAAATCTCCATTCCCTCCCCACTCCAGGGGAAGGTTACTGCAAAATCCCCATTTCCTCCCCACTCCAGGGGAAGGTTACTGCAAAATCCCCATTTCCTTCCCACTCCAGGGGAAGGTTACTGCAAAATCCCCATTTCCTCCCGATCAGCTGGGACTCGGGAGGCAGAGAACAGATGGGGGTGGGGCCAGTGAGAGGTGGTATTTACCGGTTCTCCGAACTACTCAAAATTTCCGCTACCGGTTCTCCAGAACTGGTCAGAACCTGCTGAAACCCACCTCTGCTTAGAAGATACTCCTTATTTACAAGAACCTCTAGTGTTAGAAGATAGTTTGATCGGCACTCAAGTTGGAAGGCTATAGGAATTGATGGAACATCTACAGAAATACGCCAAGCTAGAGAAGAAGAATCATTAGAAGAACCAACACTGCGATGTTGCATTAGTAACCTACATTTGATTAGTCCCTTTTATGATATTATAACTGCCTCACATTATTCAAGCCATCCTGCCTGCCTGCCCCAAGTCTAATCTAAAGTTTGCTGATACACTGCGGACTTGGGGGCTGTGCCCATGACTTTCCCCAGACCTATCTCCTGGATGCCCCCCTCCTCCCCACCAAACCAGATCAAGACACCAAACCTTTCAAAATCACCAAGTGGCCTCTGGTGGATTTAATATATTGAAATGATTTATAGCCAGGCTTTCCTCTTGAAAGTGGATTTCAGAAGTTATTTGCTGTCGATTGCCATTTGTTATCTAACCCAAGATATTAGGAGCTTCTATTTTCCCATTTCTTTCCTTAGAAGGTCCTGGAAATTCGGTAGGGTTCCGAGGAAGTAGACACCACATGAACTAATGAATGAGGAGGCAGTCACCTCCTTTATTTCCATTTGACTGAACCAACTCTTGTTTGCCTGACCACATTCTTTGCACACACAAAAATGCTCACAGATCTTTTGGAAGCCAAATTCGAGCTGAGGTGCTGGTAGGGGGATAAAAGAGCCCACAGCCATGTTTTGTGCTGCTGCTGGTGGTGGTGCTTGAAAGTGTAGCTCCTTATTGCTGGTGACATTTGAATTTGGCGTTTGAAATGTTTCAGTTCTTTGTTTTGACACATTGATGTTTGAAGCAACTGGGGAGGGAGTTAACTTTCCCTCCTGTAATTGCTGCCAGATTGAGAACCTCCTTCTCTTGCAGCCCTCCAGGGGATCCTGTCACAGGCTCAGTGGAAATCATTAGCAAGAGATGCGGGAGCGCAAAGCCCTGATGCAGTTTGGGTAAGGGAGGAGGGAAAAGTTGTAACACAAAGCCAGGCTGGGCTGGGGAGACTCTGATTCATGGGTCACGTTAAATTGAAGTGGTAGCACTTAAGTAATAAACAGAAGTACACAGCAAATTCCAGTAACCAACAGCTAAGAGTAAGGGAATTTTTTTCACCATGGGCTTCAAAAGAACCTGAATTTGTTTACTATTAGCAGAACGTTGGAGAAGGGCTTTAGAGCAAAAGCCTAAGCAAAAGTCAGCTCAGCAGAACATCTTCAAGAGCCTGCAAATGGACCAAGACTGGTTTGGACCTTTTTGTTATGGACTAATATACACTTTTATCTGGGGACAAGGGAGCCTGTTGTGTGAAGCTAGTTGTTAATTAAAAAAAATATGAGTTTTTTGTTGTTTTTTTGTCACAGCATATAGTGCAAATTCAGCAGTAATTTATTCAGTGAACCATGGCTAAGTAAATTATGGCTTGGTCTTATATGGGAACCTAGTCATTGTCAAATGCATTGCTGGTGTTAGGGTGCTGGCAACCTCTTCAAGTAGCACTTGAGTATACTCTGTACGGTGCTGTGGCCAAAAAGTAAGCATGCTGAATTTTGGTTATTGGGAATGTTAAAACAGCAACAAACAAGCCAGCATTCAAATATGGCATTTGATCCATTGCGCCGTGTGTGGTGTGTGTGTGTGTGTGTGTGTGTGTGTGTGCGCGCGCGCGCGCGCATCCCCATTCCTGTGCATGAATAAGAGAGGACAGACATTTGGATCTGTCTTAGGGCAGACTCTGCCATTTTTTTCTAGTGATGGGATGACGCCCTTTTCTTAGCAGTGTCTTCTGGTATGGGAGGATAATGTTATTCTGGAGTCTGTCATATGTAAAGGGAGAAAGAGAGAGGGGGGGTTCCTTTTATCTCTTTCCGCTAGAAAAACCAGGTGGGGCAGCTGAGAAATCAGAAGGAAGTGTATTATTTCTTTTTTTTAAAAAAAAAATAGGAAAAGGTTTTTAGGAGTGTAATGCCCATAGTCCAAGTGAGCACTGTGGACAATTAAAGTTGATAAGTTTCAGTCAGAAAATTTAAAAAGTTGCAATAAGAATAATGATCCCCCCAACTTTCATTTATCATGCTTAGTATCTCCACTTCTTTTTCCAGATAAATATCTCTGAAGGACGATCAATATCCAGACAAAAATAAAAAAAAATTAAAATAATACCTTCCACTCGTAGGTTTTATGATTAGAAAGGTGAGACCAAGCAGTGAAAGGATGTAAAACATACTTGAATAAATACAAGAACACTTGCTCAGGGTATGGGTTAAATCTCTCTATAATCTGCATAGCTTGTCAAGATGTAGGTAATCCATGAATTGGACTCTGCTAGGCTCTTGATCTTTCTCTTTCCCACAATATTTCCATGGGACTCAAATTAGGATTTTTATTGGGAGGGGGATTTTTAAGACCCAGAATCACATTCTTTGGCAAAAAATTGGGTTGGACGGGAACAAAAATAATAGGTTACACCTTGTTGCTGTGGAAGTGGGAGGTGAAGATTTGCAAACACACCCCCACCCCCCAGCTACCATCTTCCTTTCCTCCTTACCCTCCTTTAGGGGCAGAGTTTTAAAAAAAATCCAGAAGGAGATTTATCTGAGACTTCCACAATGTGATGGGGCTTATCCAACATTGTAGGATTCCTCACTATCCTAAAGAATTTCTGTTGGGGAGCATCAGAGATGATTCATACATGGCAAGCTGGCTGCATGCTATTTACTATAAGATGTTGTTTAAAAGCCTAACTTAAATGCATATTTAAAACATATTGTTACTTGACCCACTGTAATTTGTTGGGATTTATTTGATTGTTTGTTGCATTTGACTCAGAGATGGGATTCCCATAATTTCCCTACTGGAAATTTCCCTACACGGAAGGCGCGCATGCCCATGTGAGCGTGCGCGCCTTCCGTGCATGCGCGCGGCCTTCTGCGCATGCGGCTTGCGCGCAGCTTGCACGCATGCGCACGTCTTGAAAATGTGGCTAAATAGGATGGCATTAGTGCCGGGGCAGGTGGGCAGGCAGATGGGTGGGGCGGGTCCACCCGCAGGTCGCTACTACCGGTTCGTCTGAACCGGTCCGAACCGGCTGAATACCACCTCTGATTTGACTCCCTTTTTCTTCAAGAAAAGACTTTAGATACCGTAGGATTCTGAGGGAGAGAAATCCAGGTGAGCAGCTGAGATTGAGGTAGAGAATTAAATTACCTGCCTTGCTATAGCCAACACCTAGGCCTCATCCACAGGGCTGCATTTAACTGCTTTGTCAACTGTCACCATCAGCTCTTCTTCATAATCTTTTTCAAGCAGCCATGTAGAAATTGGAATGGTCTATTTTGAGGCAGGTATGTTGGCTGCATAGAATAGCTCTATGGAATAAAACAAATAAATTTGGCTTCATGTTTGTGTGATTGAAAATGAAAGGATTGTTTTCGCTCATCAGTTTTCTCTCGTCATTCACTTTTGTGAATGAGAGATTGTTTTGTATGAAAGAGAAAAAGTCACTGCTGCCAAAAGAGTAAATAGAAAGATTTTATAACAAGTGATTTGTAGATTTCACTCCAGAACAGGAGGCAAAAATATTTAAATAATTGTTTAAATAAATCCATTAGAGTCCCATATCTGGGCTTTAGACCATCAGAAGGAGCATAGGTCAGTAAGTTCTGCTTTCCAAAAAAAATAAACAAAGCAGTTTTGCATCATATTCCTTATTAAACAATATTCCCATTATCTGTCAGCTGTTCTAAACTATAATTCTCAGACAAATCATTAAAGAGAAGAAGAAGGGAAGTAAACCAAAATGGATAAACAGTCTGATGTAGATAAAGCAATGTCTTATTTTTCTATAGAGCTGAGATGGTGAAACATGTGATTTTGGACTAAATTCCAATGGTCTTCTGCAAGATCATTTATTTATTTAGCATATGGCAAAAATGTTTAAAAGCACATCACATTTACATTCTCAATGAGCAAAATGAAACTATTTACTCTAAGATCAATCCTTGAATCCTTTGAGACGGAGTCTGTTTCTGAGGAGCAAACAATTGCACTTGATTTCAGATTTTCTAACTCCTGGGTTGTTTTGAGGCAGTATATAGGAGAAACATCTTTCTTATTTTATTCCCTTCATAATTCCAGTGTTGGATTAGAGTTTTGGCCCCCTCCCCCATCCACAGACCTTTGATCAAAGCAGCAGGCTGAGTGCACAACAGGTTTAGACAAGCATCTCTGGTTTGCGGGAGGACAGGCACCGGTACTTGGGGGCCCCCAGAAGGTAGAAAAAATGCTGCAAAGATTAGGTGGAGAGAAGCTGAGGAAACCCTAGGTGATACTGAAAATCAGACAGTGGGATGAAACACACAGAGCTCTGTTATTAAGTGAGGCAGTGATTTAAAAAAAAATACAGCCCACTTTATGGACACATGGAAAGTTTCAAGGTGACATCAAAGCTCTGGAGAAGATTTACAGAGGAACAGGCTGGATTAAGTGGAAGGCATCTGTTTTGTTGTGCTGGTTTCTCCTTCATTAGGCCCAAACCATCCTGGTCACTTTGCTCTTCCCCCACTCCTGCTCTGCTTTCCTTTCAAAAGAGAGCAAACAAAATATAACCACATGGCTGAGCTGTGCAAAATATGGCAGGAATGAGAGGGTCAGGTTACAAACTCTGCATCTTTCTGCATGGCTTAGAGTTAGTCAGACCTGTACATCCTCTGCCTTGTTACACTCGGGGTTAGCTAGTGGTGAAACAGTGGTATGCCTTTAAAAAGGCAGAAGACTATTCTCACAACTTCCTTTTTCGCATTTATGCATCCCTTTCACTGCATAAGGGAGGTGGATAGCCTACAGATGGAGTCCTTCTATGGAGATTTGGGGCACTTAACAAATCTCCAAAGGGTGTCGGCGCCCTTCTAAAAATCAGTGACAAAACAGATTGAAAATATACACATTCTCTGTCAGTGATGCAATGGCACACGGGTGTCAAACTCAATCACGTCACGTGACGTATCGTGATGTATCACAACGTTTTTTGCCTTTGCGGAGCCGGGATGGGCGTAGCCTGCATGTGACGTATCCAGCCTGTGGGCTGCCAGTTTGACAGGCCTGCGGAATAGCATGAAGAACACATCTATTTTTCTGCATTTGAAGATGGATTTTACATCTGGAATCTTCCAATTAGAAGAGAGAATTCTCTCTTTGCATACCTATATGCGTATATCTATGTATCAGAGGGGATAATGCATTGGTGGCTTAGCAATCTCTTCCCTTCCCCTCCCCTCCCCTCCTGCCAATAACAGTCAGTCGGATTTCAGGGGAGCAGTAGCATAGATAGCAAGAAAGAAAATAGGATTGTGGGGAGTGATTCAACGCAATTTTTTTTTTTGCATTGTCTGACCAACCAGCTGCAGGAAGCACCATTTGGCCCATCATTTTCTCAGCATTTCAGGGGCAGCTGCCAATAAAGATAATTATGTGTTGGCTTCTGACTGGTTTTGAGGAATTTGGGCAGTGGACATAGTGGCAGTTTGAAGGAAGCAGACCGCTCTTGCTGAACCTGCACCCTAAGAAAACCATGTGGATGATACCCTCAACCCCAGGAGCAAATCTTAAGTTGGTTTCTTTTACCCAAAATTGGGTGTCCTGCTTTACTTTAACCTAAGTAACCTAAACAGCTGCCTGGTTCATCTATGTGGATGAGCCAACCTGATGTAGAAGCACTTTAGCCAATTCCGATACTCAGACATGGAGTGCTTACATTTTTACAATGTATATATATTTTCTTACTCATCTATGTGCAAAGCACTTGCTTTCTTCCATGTTCTTCCCAATTTACTTAATCTCAGTTTCTTCCTACCCTATTTATAAAGGGTTCACCGAATATTATTTTAATAGGATTCATTAAACAATACATAATACAATTAATCCTAAAAAAATAAGAAATAAATGTTGATAAGTTTGCATCAAAAACAATGAACTTCTCAATAATCTACACCAAACAAATTCCAATAGGAGCAATTATCCTTGGGTTTTACCATCCTATTTTGTAATTATTAAAAACAAGGTGGATAACAAACTGGGAAGAGAGATAATTTGCTATCTTACTGGCAGACCTAAACAAACCCTTTCGTCTCAAAGTCCCGTTATGACGGATACATCATTGTCTGCCACCACTCAGGCTGAACCCTGGAATACTTCCTAGTCTAAATTTCTGGCAAGAGTTTAGCTCTTCTATCAAGAGTTTCTCCCTTCATCCTAGGCTTAGAGAAAAATAGATGTCTTAAATCTCTGTCACCAAAGTCCAAAAATGCAAATTTGAAAGGCATTGTGCCAGTACTGAAGGCATAGGTATAACTATGAAAACATAGTTATGAAGACATGCGCCCTTCCACATGTGAAATATTTTCAGAGAAATTATCTTATTAAAGGTGAAGCTCTACAGTAGATATTAAAATGATTTTATTTTATTGGAGAAACGGAAATACAAAAAAAAAAAACACCCTATGGAAAGGCAACAATTACACACAGATAGTTACAAAATTCATTGTAGCCTGTCTAGCCAAACTAACTACCTAGTGTCTACCTGCCTGAGAACTTGGGATTCAGCATTCAGTACATCGCAGACATCGAAGCCAACATTGCCAAAAAGGCACTAAGAGTAATCAACTTAATCCTGCGTAGCTTCTTCTCTGGCAACATTACACTGCTAACTAGAGCATACAAAACATTCGCTAGACCAATTCTCGAATACAGCTCACCTGTCTGGAACCCGCACTGCATATCGGATATTAATACAATTGAGAGAGTCCAAAAATATTTCACGAGAAGAGTCCTCCACTCCTCCACTCGCAACAGAATACCTTATTCCACCAGACTTGAAATTTTGGGCTTAGACAACACTACCTGACTCTGTGGTTTCTTCCCCAAACCCAAAAAACTTTAACCTTAGACTGTCTACTGTCGACCTCACCCCATTCCTAAGAGGTCTGTAAGGGGCGTGCATAAGCGCACCAGCGTGCCTACCGTCCCTGTCCTACTGTCCTATTGTCCTCATCTATCTGTATTCACCTTGATTATGTTTATGTTTATACCTATACCTGCTATCTTGTACATGTTTGACAAACAAATAAATAATAAATAAATAATAATAAAGAATGGCTGGAAAAGGATCGCTTGTGCATTTGGATATTGTTAGGCAGGTCATCCTTGCTGCTCCTTCTCTTTTCTTTTTCTCTTACCAATATATATTTAGATCTAGATCTAGATAAATCTACACACACACACACACACACACACACACACACGGTGTACAGGCTATGAATCTTAAAAACTAATAATAGGACGGTCCAGAAATGTAAGATATGAGCCTTGCTCCTGATGTAGAAAAAGTGCCACAGATGTCATAGTGACCTAAATCACAGATTTACAGAGTTAATACCATTTTAATAGAGATTATTTTTATAAATAGATATAGAAATACATTAATGCAGATGTGATTTATTTTCTTCCTTCTTCCATTCTCCTGAAAATGCTACTCATCCTGGATGGTTGATCAACAAAATCAAGCAGCTGTTTAGTACGCACTTTTGTTACTATAAAATACAAAGTCCTTAGTGTATGCCATTGGTAATGTGTTACCCTGAGGATTTACTGTATAGGAAGAAAGACAAAGATGAAAACATGACAGAATTTGATAAAGGAGCAGTGCAAATTAGTTGGGGAGGGGGAAGAGGAATTAATTGGAAATCAGCAATGCAGAAATAGTGGTACTGGTCCAGGAAAGGTTTTCCATAAGAAGTGGGGAGGAGGAGGAGGAGGTGGTGAGCATGTACATCATGGTCAAAGAGAGAAGTAGAGGCTCTACCAGGCATAAGTATCAGCACACTAAAAAGCACAAAGCAAGAATGGAAAAGCTGATAGCGAATGAAGAGCTTGTGACTGGTGCTGCTCACCAGACAATGTTTCTAAGAAATTGCAACTTTATTCAGGTTTTGGTTTTCTTTGGGAAAATCCAAGGCAGCCAAAAGGCTGGAAAGTTTCCTTGAGGCAGAGAAGATGGCAAAACCACTACTTCCACTAAGTTCTGGGAATAGTTTAGTGGAGCTCGCTCATATATTCTATTAGAACAACCCCAGAAATTATTTTAAACATTGTAAAAGGAGAGCTGTAAAAATATAGAAGGTGTCTGGTAATGCTTTTTCTCTTTTTAATTATTATTAGAAGTACACTATATATATTATGAGCTATGGTTCACAAAAGCCTATAACATAATTCATACTATAACAATCCTATGAAGTGAGGTGAGGTGAGGTGAGAGAGACGGACTGGCCCATGTCACCCAATTGGCTTTCATGCCTAAGGCAGGACTAGAACTCACAGTGTGTGGGTTTCTAGCCTGGTGGCTTAACCAATAAACCAAACTGGCTCTGGTAAGTATGAAAGCTGAAAGGATGTACCTAATGGATTCCCAGCAGAGGAACAGTTTGAACAGTTTCCCAGCTCCTAACCTACTCATGACTGCAGCAATACACCAACTCCAACTTCAAGAACTAAACAGATTCTAGTTAGAAATGTGCAAGTGTGATAATCCACTAGATAAGGGATAGGGGGTGAAAAAGCTATTTGCAGCTTCCAAATAAACTCACAAGATCCAAATGCCTAAATGTGAATTAAATAAATTGTGGGGTTAATTGGCCATATCTGTCAGGCTCCTCAAACCAAGAACAACCCATGGAGTTACTTTTGAGTAGTTTCTTTATTGTTGCTCACCTTCAGACAGAATGTCCCAAAGGTGCTTTTTTTTCCAGAGGTAACTGGACTTTCTGGTTTTTCTTTGAAGAAGTTTCGCTTCTCATCCAAGAAGCTTCTTCAGCTCTGACTGGATGGTGGGGAATAGAAGTACAGTATTTATACTCCTTGCAGACAGCTGGACATCTGCATTCTTTTAGCAGGTCGTTAAGGTCACCTGGAGGTTTATCTGTGTCCTCAGGGTCACCTGAGTGGTACAAATTGGTGTGGAGCCTTCTTGGAACTGTTGAAAGGACTGTGTTGTAGATTGGAGATAGATGATGTCTTATCCCTCCCCCTCTGTTGAGAGAGGCTGTTCAATTTTGACATAGATGGCCTCTTTAACCCCTCTTTCAGAAGAAGAAGTTTCTTGGATGAGGAGAGAAACAAACCTGAAAGTCCAGTTGCCTCTTGAAAAAAGCACCTTTGGGACAACCATGACCTGGATGACTGAGAATCTCCATAGACCTTCAGACAGAATCTTACCAGGCTAAAACAACTATATGCATAACTATAGATGTACACTGTGAACTGCTATGGGGAGGGGGGTCCATCCTTACTCTCTTCCTGCCTACCAGACATTCCAAGCTCCGCTGCCTCTTCGTCATCTGTGAAGCAGCGCCTCCCTCCTATGACTCCAGACTACATTTCACCATATGATCATCATATAGAGTTACAAAGATTTCTGAGTGGACACTTCAAACTTTCTTATTTCTACATCACTTACTCACATGCTATGAACGGCGCAAGATCCACAGTATGGCAATCACAGCAGAAATCTGAAAGGCACTATGAATGTTGACAATAAATATGTGGATTTTATTTGATAAATATCTCAAGTATCTAATGTATTTTTACACTGTTCTGGTTACAAAAACGATACACATTTTGGTGAGTGCTGACATTTGTGATGTATCATTCAAATGTTGGATTTGGACTCGGAACTCCCCAAATTCAAATCTGTTCCTGACTATAGAGTCCACTGGCTGACCCCCAGGTCAATGACAATCTGTACTTAACCTATTTTATAGGACAGTCCCTGTGAAAATCAAGTAAGACACACACCCCCACTCCACTGTATTATCTTTGATTAGCTAGAGCAGGGGTCGGCAACCTTAAACACTCAAAGAGCCATTTGGACCCGTTTCCCACAGAAAAGAAAACACCGGGAGCCACAAAACACTTTTGACATCTAAAATGAAGATAACACTGCATATATCATTTTTTTACCTTTATGCTATGTATAAAAAAACTATAGTGTGTTGCATTTATGAAATCGATGACCTGCTACAGAGAAAACACGTTTTTATTTCTGCATGCAACAAAAACATTTTGAACTCCGAAAAAAAAAGATGGGTCGAAAAGCTCAATAAATCACGTGCCGGTGGGTGTTGCACATTGGTGGTTGTGATGCATATTTTGAGTGACAGAGCCGCAGCAGAGGGATGAAAGAGCCACATGCGGCTCCAGAGCCACAAGGTTGCAGACCCCTGAGCTAGAGGAAAGAGAGGATCTAAAATATATCAGAATATTCAAACATTCAGAAATATTATTATTATTATTATTTATTAAATTTGTATGCCGCCCAACTCCCAAGGGACTCTGGGATAGAAGCAATCAGCAATGCCATAAAGTGGGAAAATAATTCCAATCCATATCGTCTGTTATGAGAAATACAATGTTGAGGATATTAATGAAAAATTGCCTCAGTTCTTGGAATCGAGCACATTAATTAAATTTCAAACTTGCCTCTCAAATAATGGAAAGAAAAGTCAGAAATTACTACTTTCAGATCTACTGCTGATGTCAGCTTCTGTGTAGCTTAAGGTTCCCTGAAGGGGCTTGTTAGGGTATTAAAATCAAAATAATAGCACAAAGGCATTAGATAAATGAAACAAACAATAGTGAGCTTCAAATACAGTGGTACCTTAGTACTCAACTGCTTTGAAACTCATTGAATTTGATACTCAATGCATTTTGATGTGAAAATTTTGTCCCAATACTCATCGTTTGTTTGATACTCCGCGCGCAAGCTAGACTGTGCTTGTTGGTGTCAGCTGCTTTGTAACTCACTACATTATTCCTTATGGGGAAAATTTGTTTGGTGCTCATTGTTTTTGTACTCATCGTGCCTCCCAGAACCAATTAAGGATGAGTACTGATGTACCACTATACATAAAAACATTTTTTTCTCCTCTGTGTATTTCACCGCAGTCAGTAACCTGAGTATCTTCCTATT
Organism: Thermophis baileyi; assembly: GCA_003457575.1. Classification (NCBI taxonomy): domain Eukaryota; kingdom Metazoa; phylum Chordata; class Lepidosauria; order Squamata; family Dipsadidae; genus Thermophis; species Thermophis baileyi. The sequence goes on from QLTV01001849.1 coordinate 2,587,338, forward strand.
TCTGTGTAAAATATTTGCCTAGCACCCATAACTAATTCTTTATTAAACTTGGCATATCCAGCCTACCAAAGCCAACCTCTTCAAGGGTGAGTGGTAATTAATTAATTAATGCTAGAGAGTCAGAAAAGTCCAGAGAAGCTGACCCAAAATGCATGATTGTTTTAGATGCTAAAGCTAAATAAAGAGCAGAGCATGGACATGAGGAATCACTGTAGAAAGAGGAGATTTCACAAGGGACCATCAGTTGATCGATCCAGGTTCCTAAATACAGCAAGTCTCTTGCATTAAACCCCAGTGTAAATCTTAATCCTTAAATTATTGAAAAGGAATCCAACTGTTAAGTACATAAGAGGCTGGAAGATCAGCTCGGCAATTGCAGTATATGAGAGAGTTGAAACATCTGCAAATGGCATTGATATTGGAATTAATATTATGGGCCATGAGTGATTAAAGCTTGTTAGACACATATCACTGGGGTGAGTGGAAGCAGAAAATGTGAGATGATAGAAATTGCTCAACAATTTCATATTTGCACCCGTGGAAACAGTTAGGAATGCTTCTTTGCCTTAAATTTATCTTGCTACTAAAACAAAAAATAACACAACAGCCATGTGTATCACGCCCCCTCCCTTAACATAATGGATTATTTCACTTGAATGGAATACAGGTATCCTCCTCTGGCAATGTAAAATAATACAATCCATTGTGTATCACATTTCTAAGCAACCCTCTGGAGTTACTTTTCTGCTCTGGGGAATTGAAACCTGATCCAAGGCTGCCCACGGTGTCACTGTGGACTTAATTCTGCTTTGAAACAACTTGTTCATTAGAACAGTGCAAGATGACATCGTGGTTTCAGATTCTGATTTATTGTGAAATCATTATTGAAATCAGATTTCTCCCAACTTTGTTGCTTTGAAGAATTTTGGAAGTTGCAGTCACAATACATCTGGAAGGTGGGGGGCAGGCTCATTTAAACAAACATAACCCCCTTAATGTAGATGTTGTAACAGAGAACTGTTGTTTGTTTAAAAAGTGAATGCAAAAAGTTCACTTTTGCTGTGTAAGGGAGGCGGGAGATGACAAGCCTGTCCCTGTTCACTTTATGCTCGCATCCTGGAAAACCCTCAGATGATTTGCAGCCTATTCTAATGTTGCATTCATTGGGATCGCGTACCTCAGATCGTGTAAATATTTGTCAAACACAGAAGAGAGTCTTATCAAGGGGATCTCTCCCAGCCAGGCTCATGTGTTTTATCTCTTGTCTTCCCAGCCCTCTGTACTTTCAACCAACCAGTCAAGCCAAGGGCTTTTTCTGGGTAACCTGAATTTAGCTATTTGAGTAGCTAAGAAAGGGGAAAGCACCAGCTATTCCTCTTAGGCTAGTCCGGCATCAAGCTAAGCAATTTGTCTCCACCCACCCCCGCCATCTCCAAAAGCTACAGATCTACAGATTAACAGAGTTGGAAGGGATCTTGTAGCAGGGGTGAAATTCAAAATTTTTCCCTACCGGTTCTGTGGGCGTGGCTTGGTAGGTGTGGCAGGGGAAGGATACTGCAAAATCCCCATTCCCTCCCCACTCCTGGGGGAAGGATATTGCAAAATCTCCATTCCCACCCCATTCTGGGGCCAGCCAGAGGTGGTATTTGCCGGTTCTCCAAACTACTCAAAATTTCCGCTACCAGTTCTCCAGAACCTGTCAGAACCTGCTGGATTTCACCCCTGCCTTGTAGGTCGTCTAGTCCAATCCCCCGCCCAAGCAAGAGACCTTACACCATTTCTGACAAATGGCAGTCCAATCTCTTCTTGAAAGCCTCCAGTGATGAAGCTCCCACAACTTCCGAAGGCAAGCTGTTCCATTGGTTGATTGTTCTCACTGTCAGAAAATTTCTCCTTGTTTCTAGGCTGAATCTCTCCTTGATCAGTTTCCATCCATTATTCCTTGTCTGGCCTTCAGGTGCCTTGGAAAATAGCTTGACCCCACCTCTCTGTGGCAGCCCCTCAAATATTGGAACACTGCTATGGCTGTGTTAGGTAGTTAGCTAGGCTGTGTTTTTCAGAAGTAGTGAAGATGGTCCTGGAGTCAGATTGTATTTGCTAATTTACTAGCTTTGTGTTTTAATTGTCATTTATTTATTTTGATCTGTTGATGTTGCAGTGGTTTGCTCGGTTTTATTTTGTTGTAAGTTGCCATGAGCCAGTTACGATTTGGCAGCGTGTGAGTCCTACCGTGAAGTCCGATGACTCCTCGGCTTCAGGAGTACTTCACTGCAAGCAAGGCAGGAACAGGATCTCTCCTTCGGCTTGATATTTCAAGTTGGGAAGGAACTTTTCTCTGCAGTAACACTAAAGGAGGAGCCATTGGTTACTGATGTCGCTCTCAGAAAAGGTAAGCCTTTGTGTTCTGCTATACTGGTAGCCCTGGACTTACAACCATTCATTTAGTGGCCATTCAAAGTTACAACGGCATGGAAAAAAGTGACTTAGACCATTTTTCATACTTACGATTGTTGCAGCATCCCTGTGGTCACGTGATCAAAATTGAGGCACTTGGCAACTGGCATGTATTTATGACGGTTGCAGTGTCCCGGGTCATGTGATCACCTTTTGCAAAGTTTCTCACAAGCAAAGTCAATGGGGAAGCCAGATTCACTTAACGACTGTTACTAACTTAACAGTTGTAGTGATTCATGTAACACCTTTGGCAAGAAAGATCATAAAATGGGGCAAAACCCACTTAACAACTGTCTTGCTTAACAACAGAAATTTTGGGCGCAGTTGCGGTCGTAAGCCGAGGACGACATGTATAGAGCTACAGTTTTCTGGAAACAGTAAGGTTGCCATAGAACAGCTTTAGAAGCAGGGGTGGGTTCTAACTTACCTTGCTGCCAGTTCGCTTCCTCCCGCGCCGCATGGCCACGCCTCGTGGGCATGTGCGCGCTTTGCGTGCGCGCACATGCGCAGTGCCAAAAATTCCAAAAAAAATTCCCCCAAAAAAGCGCCAAAAACAAGATGGTGGCACATGCACAGTGCAGCAACTCGGCTTCTGCGCATGCACAGAAGGGAAAAAAAAATAAAAAAAAATTCAAAAAAAAATTCCCCCAAAAAACAAATTCCAAAAAAAAAGATGGCGGCGTCCATGGACCGGGACCAACCGAACTGGCTCCGTGACGTCACCAGTGGGTTGCTACCGGTTCGGGCAAACCATTCCGAACCGGGAGGAACTCACCTCTGCTTAGAAGGATAGTCTTTCTGAAGTGGTTTCAAATCCAAGATAAAAGATTGTCAGAGGATCTAGTGTCTTAAAATCAACACCATCTGGAGAGTAAATGGCAAGAGATATAGTTTCTTTATCACCATTGTTATTTATAAATTTCCCATTATACTTCTAAATTAACATGCAGAAATCATATACAAATGTGAGTTCTTTTTCATCTTTATTTATCCCATGGGTGTCAAACTCGCAGAGTCACATTGCCGTCACGTGAGGTATCGCGATATTTTTTCCCTTTGCGGAGCTGAGGTGGGCGTGGCCTGTGCATGACACATCTGGCCTGCGGGCTGCCAGTTTGACATCCCTGATTTATCATATTTATATGGCTGTCTATCTCATAAAACATGATTCTGGGTGGTGTACTATAAAAAAAACCCCATAAAGTCACAATATTTTAAAAAATCCACAGTTAAAACATTAATATTATTATTAGAAGTCTTGGCGAAAGCATTAGCTCTTTCCGGTCATGCGCTCCTGCATTTTTGATTAGGCATCTTTCTACTTCCATGGCACTAGTGCCGAGTACTGATGCTCATTCTCAATAAAATGTGCGATTGAACAGGGACTAACAGAGGTTCACGGAATTACAAGCAGCCTTCTTAAAGGTTTTTAAGGCAACTCTGCCACATTGCTCATACTCAAATCATCTGGATGTTTGTTTACCAACCTTATAGTCAAAGCAAAAAAACAATCTGGGGAAATTAAGTCGAGGCTTTGAAGTCCCATAACATGCGGCCTCATTTCTGGCATCATTCTCTGCCTGCTTTTCCCCCTGCAATTATCCATCAGGGCAACCAGTTTAATAATATTGGCCTGGCCAGTTTTGTACTGACCCACAGAAATGTTTCTAGCTTGATGGAAAACAGAAGCTAGATTGCAGGCCACAAACAGAACTGAGCATTCACATCAGTGATGTTAGTTTATTTGTTTATAGCTCCACTCTCATCCCCGAATATGCAGGAAACCCATAGAAAATAATGTCCTTTAAATGGTTTGGGGATCATGACGGATCTTGTGTTTTGTCTCAGCCATGTTTAGTTTAAAGAATCGGGGAAGGCTCGGAGAAGGTAGGCTGAAAATATACTGCTGACAAATCAAGGAAGAAGAAAAGGGGAGTTACGCGTTTTTTACCCTTTTACTTCACACAGATCATCTGAAATTCATACCAGCCCTTCTTACTTTATTTACGAATCCTGATGAATCTACAACATGATGGAAATAGGAGAGCACAGCCAATACCACCACCCCCAACTCCATTGCTGGCAAGTCACTGATCTGTGATTGCCTCTCTTTGCAATGGGCAATCCATCTTCTTTATAGGGACTATCTGCAGCTGGCCCCATCTGTGACATCAAAAATACAATTATTATAGCCAGAGTCCTCCTTCCCTTTCTGGATTTCACCACAGCTTTTACTCCTCTCTGCTAAATTACTCAACCTTCCCCATCCCCCATCATACACACATATGGGACCATGTTGCAGGGGGGTGGGGACTCTCTCTCTTCCTCTTGTGTGGTATAATCGTGGCTTTAGAATTAGCAAGTGAAATGGTGCTCTTATACGGAGGGAAATTGAAATTGATCATTTGACTTCATTGGTTAGGCAGGTGGAATTCAATCAGCAAAGGGCATGAAATCAGGGAAGGGGAGGAAGGAAGGAAGGAAGGAAGGAAGGAAGGAAGGAAGGAAGGAAGGAAGGAAGGAAGGAAGGAAGGAAGGAAGGAAGGAAGGAAGGGCTGAGCTAATTGTTTTATTATGAATATTACTGTACTCTCCTTCACTCAGTGAACTTAAGTTCACTGAGTAAGAAAACAGGCATTTCTGAGGACTTTGTGCCTGAAAGGGAAAAAAATAAGTAATGTAGTCTATTTGCTCTATCAAAGTGCTCTAAGTGTTTCTGAAGTTTTATCAGTTTGGTCCCAATAGATGACAGGCCTATGTCAGGCTTAACTGCATCAGCCGCCCCTTTTTATTAAGAAAAAAAAATGTGTCTGTGAGAAACATCTAATTTTAAAAAGTGGACCATACAGCGTCTCCTTCCTCCCCTGGCATTTCTAGAAGGTCAGTTCTCAAGATGGGAGAATGCTTTTTAACCCTGAATGTGCAGGAGCACAAAATGCAAAGGTGATGGCTCCCCTGCTTCCTTGTTTCCCAAAATTAGCTCCCAGAAAGTAATCTGTTAAACCTGTTTAAGACTCTATTCCTTTGCTGCCATCTACTAATCTGGATTCTGCAGCCCGGATATGGGTTGCTTCATTTATTAAGCACCTGCTTGAGTGATCATTCGTCCCACACAGGCAAACAATGCTGAAGGTTTTTTGAGCCCTCCCTATCCACCCAAACATGTAACTGAAGGCAAGATTCAATTTGGTGGGTTTCAGCTTTCCTTAAGTGTTGTGCAAGCCACTGTTAAGTAATGGTAGATGATAGATCTGAGGAGCCTATGGGGTGGAGAAAGTCTCCTTAGATGACAATGGACATTGCTTTACTTTCCAATGGACATTGCTTTATTTCCCAATGTCTACATTTTCATAGGGTTTGAATGCTTAGAAGTGAAGGGTCTAAAGACCCAGCTGATAAAAATGTTCATTTAAGAAAAGATCACTGAAAATTTGCTGTTTTACCTGTTTTTGTTATGTTATTATTGTTTAAGTGCAGATGCAGATATAGGGGCTGGATTAGAAGACCTCCAAGATCCCTTCTAGTTCTGTTCTGTTCTGTTCTGTTCTGTTCTGTTCTGGTCTGGTCTGGTCTGGTCTGGTCTGGTCTGGTCTGGTCTGGTCTGGTCTGGTCCTTTTGGATATAATTCAAAGGGCTGGGTTTGGCCATTGAAGTCCAACATTGTAACCAATTTATTTCGAAAAAGGGATTCTCCCTTCCCTATGAGCCCACACTGAATTTTAAGATCCTTTGAAAGGGCCTTTCTTTCTGACCCCTGAAATGGAAGGCATGTTTAGTGAGAGTGTAACAAGGAACCATTTTGCTGGTCACGATTTAATTCTACTATATATATCACAGTAGTGGATTCTAAATCCCGTCGCTACCGGTTCGCTCGTGTGCGACGCTTCTGTGCATGCGCAGAAGCATCCTGGGTGAGTGGGCAGAGCCTCCCACCGTCGCTACCGGTTCACAGAACCGGGCCAAACCGGGAGCAACCCACCGCTGATATATATGTTATAATTATATAGATGTTATAATTATATATAAAATATATAGGTTATAATTATATAATAACTATAACTGATAATTATTAGTTATAATAATTATATATAATTATTAGCTCCCTTGAGCTCTGTTTTAAACTACAGTGACACCAAAAATGAAGAAACATGATATGTTTTATACAGGTAAACTCTGTTTTATACAGGTAGTCCTCGACTTACATCCACAATTGAGCCCAAAATTTCTGTTGTTAAGCGAGACATTTGTTAAGTGAGTTTTGTCCCATTTTATGACTTTTCTTGCCACAGTTGTTAAGTGAATCACTGCAGTTGATAAGTTAGTAACATGTTGGTTAAGTGAATCTGGCTTCCCCATTGATTTTGCTTGTCAAAAGGTTGCAAAAGGTGATCACACGACCCCGGGACACATCAATGGTCATAAGTATGGATCATTTGCCAATCATCTGAATTTTGATCACATGAGCATGGAAACGGTACAAAGGTTATAAGTGTGAAAAATGGTCATAAGTCCCTTTATTCAGTGCCATTGTAACTTTGAACGGTCACTAAATGAACTGTTGTAAGTCGAGGACTACCTGTATTTATCTTGTGCAATTGCCATTAAAGTATGAAAAGGGGGAAGTTTGCATCATGATGTTGGGACCCACATTTCATCACTGGCCCCCTTTACTCTCCTTATGGAGAACTGTGATAATGATTATTAAAAATAGTGGGATAAACTAGTATAAGAGACTTACAGTTTTGCATTGGGCAAGAAAAGCTGTTATCTCTAGAAATCTCAGGAGCTAGTCATCTCTAGAGCATCCATATGCTCTAGAGATGACTCCTTATGCTTGTTTCTACTCATCTGGTAAGAAGAGCAGAGTTGACAGTGCCCTGGAGGGACCTTGGAGAATGATGGACCATTCTGTACTTCTTTTCCCCTGAAGTCTATACAGTCCTGATTGACTTTACCATAAAGCCATGAGTTTCAGAAGGACTTATGTCAGACTGGAATATGATCTTCTCCCTGAAATGCCTTATGATTCAGTGTTTGATTTTGTTGTTTCCCCGGTATGGGTGCTTGATTAAATAAACAAAAAAGAATGGAATGGAATGGAATGGAAGGGAAGGGAAGGGAAGGGAAGGGAAGGGAAGGGAAGGGAAGGGAAGGGAAGGGAAGGGAAGGGAAGGGAAGGGAAGGG
>QLTV01001849.1:2605434-2618434 GCA_003457575.1 Thermophis baileyi
AAAAAAAAAAGAGGGGAGAGATAGACAGGGGAGAGAGAGAGAGAGGGGGAGAGAGAGAGAGAGAGAGAGAGAGAGAGAGAGAGAGAGAGAGAGAGAGAGAGAGAGAGACTTATACCCTCTCTTGGGCCCCACCTTGGAGCTTCCTGTTCCTGTGAAGAAATGTATTCTGATTGGTTGTCAGACTCCCATGCTTGGTTGAATCTTGCTGAGTGATGCAATCTCCCCAGGTGCCATGTGGTGAGTTCTGTTGCTAGATGGGTAGAGGGCTAATCCTATCGTGTCCTGAGGGCCATGTCTTAATCCCATCACCCTGGAGCTGAAGTTGGGGGGGGGCAGGGAGCTGCAGGGAGCTGCTTTGTCTTTAAAACATGTTTCTCCTTTTCTCATCCAGGGAAATATAACATTCTGCCTTTTTAATATTTCCTAGAATATTTCATTCTTCTTGGAGGTGGGTGGGTGCTAACTTTCTTACAGAGTTTTAAAAACTGCAAGCAAATCCTGAAACAATTAACAGTTAGCAATTAATAGAATCAGGGAGTAACCAGGAGACTTCTAAAAATGATAGCTACCATCCTGTTAAAAATATGGCGACCCTATTAGAGGTTTCTGTAGAGTGGCCACCCAAAGTTTCTCTTCAAATTGTGTAATTTCTGCCTGATCTTCTGCCTGCTTGTCTTGTTCTTCTGATTGCCCAGGAGAAGCTTAATCTAATGTTACTACATTTGCCTAGATTCTACAAAACATAAGACAGCATATCTACTTTTTCTGAGAGGGACATTCTTCAATAGAAAGAAAGGTTCCCTAAGAATATTTTCCTAGGAATAAATAGAAAGGAACTTATTTTGAAATAGATATGTGGACATGTAGAATTTCAGATAATTAAAACCCATTTTCATACCATGTTAAATAAGGCAGTCAAAACAACAAAGAAACAGTGGTAAAGACCTAGCATGAGTTACGGTAGGACTGATGGACTATGTTCTCATAGAAAGCAGCAACCCCACCAAAACCACTAAAGGGCAGATGATGAGAAGAGACATAAGACAAAAGAGGAAGCTGAAGGGAATAAAACAGCAGCCAGGCTTGAAGTGGCATTTAACACAGAGAAAACATAGTCCCATTCCACTAGTCCCTTATAGCATCTTATAGCACCATCCAACATCATGGTGCCAATCAGTGATGAGTTCTAAATCCCATCGCTACCGGTTCGCACGCACACTTGCGCATGCACAGAAGCATCCGGGGCGGGTGGGCAGAGCCTCCCGCCGCTGCCACTACCGGTTCGTAGAACTGGACCATACCAGTAGCAACCCACCGCTGGTGCCAATATAACTGTAGCAAGGTCAGATTTCATAATGACTCAACAGTGATGCTATAAGATGTATAGGTTACAAGTGGGATGATGGTCTAAATGAGAGAGAAGGAATGAAAGAGTGAAGTACCATAGTCAGATTTCCAGAAAGACAATATAGTTTTGTGCATTTGCCAGCTGATACATCACCTCTTTCATCAATCACACAGCCCTACCCCTTTTAAACATCCAAAATGTAAGGAATATGGATCCATACTGATTTAATTTTGGAATTTGGCTGGTCTGCACAGTTTGTTTCATTTCAAAAAATGGATGAAATCCACATTTAAAAAACATTCTCTCCTTTAATTGTCAGTCACACATCCTCCACTATCCAGCTCTTTGTTAGCATTTGAGTTGATCCAGTTAAATCATTTGCCCCCAGAATCCTTGTTCCTGGAAAATGCCCTTGAATACATTTTTGCTTCTACAAGTCTTGTTCAGCAGTCTATATCTGGCATTATAGTGAACTATAAACCTTGCATTTGTTAAGAGTTATAACAGCGATCATTCCCATAAATGGCCAATTCATGGAATATTTTGCAAATCACCAGGCAAATACCGTAGGTCTAAGTACAAGTGGAAAAATATACAGACCTGGAGGTAGGGATGCTAGTAATTTGGTGTGTGTGTGTGTGTGTGTGTGTGTGTGTGTGAAGAGAAGGTAAAAGGATCTTCATTAATTTATGTATTGCTTACTACTCCGGGACAGAGCACTCAACTATTGAAAGAAAAAAATAACACTAACTGACCAGCATTCTCTATCATCACTACTAGCTAGTTCAAATTGATGCAGCATTAACAATGATTGGTTAATGTTGTTCCAAACTTGCAAACCAAAGACAATACTTGCTGAAATCATCTGAGTTCGGCAAATACTGAGGACAATTAGAAAAGTCAGAGGTTGCTGCTTTCAAAATGTGATGTGAATAATTGGCAAGTGGAAAGGCTCATGCCGTGGCCATATTTCAACTTGGCCTATTTGTATATTTCCCATTACCTAGTAGGTAGCTTTGCTGATGTACTCTGGGGCAGCCTTCCCAAATCTGAATATTTCCAGATAGAGCAGGCTATAACCTCAAGAATTATTCTGGAAGGCGTGGGACTGAAATCTAGAACCAGGCAATGTGCTAAAGTTTATAACTGATCAACATCACTGATACATAATGCTTTTTGCAGATGCTATTTGAGAATAGTTTCCAGATATTCATTATAATCAGTATGTGCGTCAGCCCTGTTACGTGTACTTAGCAAAAAGTACTGCTGCTTCTGATGTGATGCATTTAGATGCACACCATCCTTTTTGTTCCTTATAACCATAAAATGGCCACTTAGCAAAAACCTCAGTATTTCCTCTGGGCAGGAGCTGTGAGCTCAGGTTATGAGGTTTCACTGACCTCATAGGGGCCCCCAGCTGGAAGAGGAGTGTCCAAGGATGACAAAGGGAGCCAGACAACATGACTAGTCCTGCAACCAGCCAGCCAGAGTACTAAATGTAGAATATCAGAGCTGATCTTAATCTAAGGTTATTAATCCCATCTTTCCTACCATGTTGGCACTAATGGGAGTCTTTCTCCTCTTACTGGCCACATACACTTCCTACATTAAAATGGCAATAAGTGGTCCAGCAACTACCATCTTGGGTAGCATCTCGGAGCTCCTGAACACAGAAGAATGCCATGAGCTCTATCTTCTACTTGCCATCACCCAGAAAGATGCAGAACTATCAGAGGAGAAAGAACTCGTTCCTTCTAGCCAATGGCAAGACATCTCCAACATGGACCAATGCAAAGAAAGTCTAGGCCACTGGCTAGAGATTCAAAAGGGCTTCATTGACTGGGACCGCCTGGCTCGAGCTCTCAGACAAATTGGGCGCCCTGATGTTTCCAGGGAGTTAAAGAAGAGCCTCAACAAGAACAGGAGTTTGGAACCGAAATGGAATACGGAGGAAAATCAAACAGGAGCGGCCCCTAAATCACTTTTAGTGATTGAAAACAGGGCACCCATCCGTAGAAGCCGTCAGGGCCCCATCCAGAAGCCCAGGAAGGCTTTTCTGAAGGAGAAGAGTTGGAGCTTGAAGACTTTCTTTCAGAAGTGGCTCCCGTTTCCTTTATACCACTTCACTCTGCACCAGTATATTGGCCCAGCTACGCGATTGCTGATTGCCAGTTTCCTGGCTGGACTGATCCTGTGGCTCTTTTCTGTCTATTACATCATTTGCTGGAACTTACGGCAATGCCTCTTTGCCAGTGGCGTTCATTACAATGGAACCCCAGCTCGGCAGAACATGAACCTGACTGTGATTTGGAATCATCAATCTGGAGAAGATTCTTTGGAGGATCCGGATACCTCAGAGGATGATGAGGTCGCTGAGGAAGAACATTAACCAAGAGGCTTTCAGTGAAATCTGCAGGAAAGTTGATTTCATTAAATAAATTGCCATGTGAATCTTTTGTTTGTGCCCAACTCAGTTGTCAACCCTGGGGATTCTACAATGTGATGCTTTCTAGACGTTTGGTTTGGGATGGCCGCAGCCATCAGCTCCAACCACCACAATAGGATAATAGGCAATATAATTTAAAACATCTGAATGGCACCAGGTTTGAGAAATTACAGCTACAAAATCAGAGCATACACTGAGGCTGTTTTGTGACGCAATCGCAGATGTAAAGTCAAGGCAAGTGGGGTACGAGTTTTGACTGCAACACAGAGAGAGTAAGTTATGTAATAAGTATTCAGTATCAAATTTGGTGGCAGTAGAAAGATATTGTTGTCACATTCTTTATGCTTGCAGCCTCACTTTGCTATTCACATTCTACTATTATTTTTACTTGAGAAGGGAAAAACAACATATAATATGTCATGCAGAAAGTATATGATTCTTTGCATATTTTTATTATCTATCTATCTATCTATCTATCTATCTATCTATCTATCTATCTATCTATCTATCTATCTATCTATCTATCTATCTATCTATCTATCTATCTATCTATCTATCTATCTATCTATCCTACCATGTTTCTCCGAAAATACAACCTACCCCAAAAGTAAGTCCTAGCTTGATTTTTACACGTGCGCCCAATATAAGTCCTACCAACAAAATAAGCCCTAATTAAGACCCCACCCACTCCAGGGTACACAGGTAAAAATTAAGCTAGGGTGGGAATGGGGGGGTGGAGCTGCCCTACTACTTACCTTTGGATAGTTGCAGCCAGGCCTCGCACACCTCGGCCCATTTCTTTTGCTGTAGCCGGCAAGGCTTTCCTGAGGCCTCTGTAGCCGATAACAGAGCTCCGGATCCATCCAGAGCTCTGTTATCGGCTGAAGAGGCCTTCAGGACAGCCTTGCTGGCCTTGCCATCGGCTGCTGAGGGCTTTCCGGAAGGCATCTGTAGCGGATAACAGAGCTCCGGATCAATCCAGAGCTCTGTTATCGGCTGAAGAGGCCTTCAGGAAAGCCTTGCTGGCCTTGCCGGATGAAGAAGTTCCTGAAGGTCTCTGATAGCGAAAAAGAGGCCAGGGGTGACGTGCACAAGCGAGGTGAGTCGGTGGACGGCATCCCCCCCCCCAAAATAAGACCTGGTGCCTTTTTTGGTGGCAAAAAATATAAGACTTATTTTCTTATTTTCGGGGAAACACAGTATCTATCTATCCATCCATCCATCCATCCATCCATCCATCCATCCATAAATCTATCTATCTTATATAGCAGAAAGATAGACTGCAGAAAGTATGTAATTCTTTGCATATTTTTAATCATCTGCCTGCCTGTCTGCCTGCCCGCCCACCTGTCCGTCTGTCCATCCATCCATCCATCCATCCATCCATCCATCCATCCATAAATCCATCTATCTTATATAGCAGAAAGATAGATTGCAGAAAGTATGTGATTCTTTGCATGTTTTATCTACCTGTACAGGGTGCAGGACATGGGTTGGCAATGGGGGCAGAAAATCTCATGCCAGAACAACAGCAGCAGCTCAACAGAGCAGTGGGGGGATGCCTTATGGTAGCATTTGCGGCAATTCAGTTAGCTATAAATCTAAGTTAGTGGACAAGTGCACACATACACAGAGATACCATCATTTCATGAAGGTTTTACTGTTGTCATTTATCAAAGAGTCACTTGTTGAGATGGGTAGCTTTGCAAAATTGATTACACACAAAAAAAAAGTTTAATCCAGAAAAAGCACCATCCATCTTGGATCTCATTAATCCAGATGGGATCGTACACCAGGGATACAAAGTAGTATCCATTTAAGGGTTAAATGGTGCATGTTAGGGATCTGTAAGGCAATAATCTCAGGTAAAGGGCAGGGGATGGAGACAGATGTTGAAAATGGCACCATGCCCACTAGAGGAAATCCACAGCTGAATCTGACATATGAACCTGGCTTACTGGGACATTTGTTTTGTTCTGCGTTACTTTTCAGAGTTTTCAGGTTCAAGAGACTTGAGTTCAACAAAGCAGAGATATGTCCCTTCCTCACATAGTGTTTTCCTCATCATAATCACTTTTCCTGGGGCTGCTGGAAAGTCCACAGGAATGTAGTATAAGGCAGGGGTGGGTTCTAACTTACCTCGCCACCGGTTCGCTTCCTCCTGCACCACGTGGCTGTGCGCGCATTGCGTGCTATGTGGTTGCACCGTGTGCTTTGTGCGCGCAGCCGTGCATGCACAGTGCCGAAAACTCGGCTTCTGCGCATGTGCAGAAGCAAAAACCCGCAAAAAATTCCCAATTTTTTCCCCCAAAAAATAAAAAAAAATCCAAACAACCACTTTCTTCAAATCCCCATTTTTTCCCCCCCAAAAAAATCCAAAAAAAATAGATGCCCCCCCCCACAATTTCACAAAAAAAAAGATGGCAGCGTCCATGGCCCGGCACCGACAGAACCGGCTCCGTGACGTCACCAGCGGTTTTCTACCGGTTCTATAGAACCGGTGTGAACTGGGAGGAACCCACCTCTGGTATAAGGTGTGATCCCCTATATACACAGCTCACAACAGATTCAGGGGCAATTCAACTAGGAAGATAATATGTACTTCCTGCAAAGAAGAATGCTATTTCTCCTACTACCTGTGACTTTGCTCCAGTCATTCAAAGCCCTCCTTAGAAACCCCATGAACATCAGCAGCAATAAAATGAACATAAAAATATGGAGGCTACTGCATCACATGTCATGTGGCCTTAAAAGTCCAACAACTTTCTTCTTGGAGTGGCTGGTGAAATACCTTTCCACATGGCAGTACTCCCCATGGAGATCACAACAATGGCTGAAATCTAGCAGGGATGCTGATCACATGGGATCTTGTGCATTGTGTAGCATGAGGGAAGGACAGCTGGTAGTTGCCAGAAGGACAGACTCATTGGAGGAAGGCAAGATGTACTTCATTCCGCATTGTATAAATAAGCAAACAATGGAGGAAAAAAGACATATCAAATTCATAGGGGAATTGTGCAACAGTCTGTCATCCTCCTACACTTATTGTGCTAGTGATTTTTATGTGAGTCACATGCTTCGGAAGCAACTGCAGCCCTTGTGCATTTTCCAAGATGTGGCTGACTCTAAGAGATTTATAATCAATCAACTCCACCTTGTGGTATCTCACTATCCAAAGATATTGTTCCATTCTTGTGGCATTTCACAAATGTATAGTTCTTCACTTCTGTACCACATCAATCCTAACAACTACTTTGCCATCATAATGGTGATTATCAACTTCAACAGTCTTTCTTGCCTTCATAAGTTTCAGTTAAATCCCAGGCAGAAATACCATGAAGAAACCCCTTTCATGCAGAGTGAGGGAGAGACTAACAACAACGTGAAACAACAGTGGCAGCACCCTTACTGATTAAAAGAAGCTCAGAAATACCTTCAAAAGAAATCCTAAAACACCTTGGAGAAAGGTTAGAAACATGATGAGATCTCATGTACAGGAAGAAAACTTTCTGGTTTTTCAACATGTACCCTTGGTGTATATAGGCACCCTCCTTAGATGCTCTTTATATGCTTTATGTGCTCTTTTACAACAGCATGTTGGTTTGCAAGATAGCCTTTAGATTAGAGATCCTAATATAATAGTCTAAACACGCTTGGAAGGTTTTGGTTGTGCTTGTAGCAAATATGCCTCAACTAACTTTGTCCTTATCGTATGTGTGTGTGTGTGTGTGTGTGTGTGTGTATGTGTGCACGCGCATTCATATGTGCATTTTTGTGTGTGTGTATATACACTGTATATTGATACATAGTGATATATAAACTATGTGACAGTTTTAATTGATCAAAGCCATAATTGGGAATGGAAATCAGTATCCATGGGTCCATCAGGTAATGGCTATGACACATGGAGGACTGTGATCTGAAATGTAAGATGAGTAAATTATAAATTAGCACATATAACTTACCATAGGAAATGAATAAAAGAATAATAGCTACATATGCCATATGCCTTTGAAATGAAATGAAAAGGAACAAAAGAAATGGCAAGATGTAATACAATAGATCTGAAGGATCTGATCTTGTGGCATGGAGTTTATAAACATGTGAAAATATTTTATTTATTTATTAACACACACACACACATACACCTCAAATAAGTGAAGGTATAAAATGTGTGTTAGTAAATTTGACTTGGGACCATGTGACTTTTATGGATGAATAGGGAAATAGGATCTGTAGGCTGCTTGTGGTTGTCTGTTAGCTCCAGTGAATGGTCATAATAAAAGAAACTGAGAGGAATTTGGGGGGAAATTGAATATAGGTATTCCTTGACTTATGACCACAATTAAGCTCAAAATTTATGTTGCTAAGTGAGAAATTTGTTAAGTGAGTTTTTTATGACTTTTTAATGACTTTTTACGACATTTTATGACTTTTTTTGCCAAATTTGTTAAGTGAATCATTGAAGTTGTTAAATCAGTAACACCGTTGTTAAGTGAATCTGGCTTCCCCATTGACTTTGCTTTGTCAGAGGGTCACAGAAGGGGACCACATGATCCCGGGACACTGCAACCGTCATAGATATGAACCAGTTGTCAAGCATCCAAATCAGTAGTGGGTTCTAAAACCCTTTATTACCAGTTCGCATGCACGCTCGCACGTGCGCGCCGATCCCGGGCAGGTGGGCGGAGCCTCCTGCCGCCACCGCTACTGGTTCTAAGAACTTGTCCGAACCGGGAGCAACCCACCGCTGATCCAAATGTACATCACATGACCATGGGGATGCTGCAATGGTCATAAGTGTAAAAACGGTCACAAGTCACTTTTTTCAGTGCCGTTGTAACTTCAAACGGTCACTAAACGAACTGTTGTAAGTCGAGGACTACCTGTAATGCTCTCAATGAATGCATCCAGGGGAAATAATTATTCTACTAGGTGACGTGAATAGATAGGTAGGAATGACATGACTTGGTACAGAGAAAATTACTGGGCTATTTGGTGACTCCAGAATAAATAAGAATGAGGACTGGTGAGTATTTGCTTTAAAAAAACCCTGCATAATAGAAAAAGTTCAGTTTAGTTCAAATTCATGGTTTAAATTATACCCATGATAAAGTGCCAAATATACATCTATGACCGTGATTCAATTCATTATGATGAAAGATCGAAAGATTTAGTGAAGGATATCAGGGTGACGATGATAGTTTTGAATGGGGCAGGGTTTTTTTTCCCCAATAGTGCCAAGATTTGCATCTGGGGAAGAAAAAGAAAGAAATGAAGAAAACAACAATGGAAGAACAACAATGCAGGACAAGAAGATGTATGAAAAAGTATTAGAAGATAGTTTCCCAACAGAATGAATGGGAAATGGATATAAGGAAAAAAAGGATGCAGAAGCTGTTTGGCATAGAGTAAAAAGTATCCTACAAAGAGCCATAAAAGTGAGTGGTGATGTGCTAACGGGAAGTATGAAAAAAAGAGGATTGTGTAGATAAGGAAAAAAAATGTGTGTAAGAGAATCAGAAAATGCTGACATAAAAGTTTTATAAATAATTAAAAGCAAGATGAATGCTGTAAGAATGATTACTTAAAAAAGGTGCGTGGTAAAACAAGAAGATATAAACTCAAGCGTGAACGGGTGTTGAATGCATGTAGACTGGTGTAAAAGGATGACCCCTATAGGAAAAAAAGTATATTGAGATGGTTTGCTCATAGAAGGAGAATGAATGAGGAACAAAAGACAAGACAAAGATAGGAAGGAAGAATGAGCCGTGGTGGCACAGTGGTTAGGATGCAGTGTTGCAGGCTAATTCTGCCGACTGCTAGGAGTTCGATCCTGACCAGCTCAAGGTTGACTCAGCCTTCCATCCTTCCACAGTCATTAACATGAGGACCCAGATTGTTGGGGGCAATATGCTGACTCTGTAAACCGCTTAGAGAGGGCTGTAAAGCACTGTGACACGATATATAAGTCTAAGTGCTATTGCTATGAGAATAGAGAAAGACAGAGAAGGTAACAATCAGTTTGTATTGATGAGAACCTGAAAAAGGAGAGGAGAACAGAAGTAAATCTTAAGAAGGGGGATATATATGTGGTATATGTATGCATGTTTTCAAGGACAAAAAGTATGAACTGATCTGGTATAAATTCATTTTTTTCAGGTGTTGTGATTAAAGGCACTGGGCTAGAAACTGGGGGATCATGGATTCAAGCCCCACCTTAGACACAAAGTGACCTTGGCCCAGTCCTTCTCTTTTAGGCCTAGGAAGCAGGCAAGGGCAAACCACTTCTGAAAAACCTTGCCAAGAAAACTGCAGGAGCTATTCCAGGCAGTCGCCAAGAGCCAAGACTAAGTTGAAGGCTCAAAACAATAATAACACACTAGTTTTAGTTAAGTTTTTGTTTCATTTTCTTATCTCATGCTTTTCATTTCTTTGGCTTACTATGTCTTATTTCTTTTCTACACAGTGGATAAAATTGCTTGAGCTGTAAGAACATAATGTGACGGATATATATATATATTTCATATATATGTGTGTGTGTGTGTCTGTGTCTGTGTGTGTGTGTATATATACAGATTTCTGCACAATATTATTATTAACCTTGCAATCTGTAGCCACTAATCTTATTACACATGCTTTTTTAGTCTCACAGTATGGCAATGAATCCTAATCTGATGCTCAATTGGATCACAGCCCACCATTCCACGATTAAGAAACGCTATTCTATGTCACAGTAGGAAAACGTACAGAAAAGTTTGCATATTTATGAAGGGGGATTACTGATATGGAAGGAACCAGAAGAGGGAGCTGTGAGCAAAGAATGAATCAGAACTAGAAAAAACGTGATCCTTATGGCAATTTTGCATGCATTTATTTGTCTTTCTTTGCGTTTTTCCACACATAAATGTTAACATGAGCTTCTAGACCCTGAGTATATCTAGCAATGATAGTGTAATAGTCATCAAGCATGTTGAAACATATGAAACGCCCTCTTACATATTAATAACAATATCATTACATTATGGGATCTCTAATAAAACAGCCCCAGCCATACTCAAGGAGGAGGACCGAGTAAGCCCAGAGACCATATGTACACAAACAAGCACACAGACATACGGCATGCACACCAGTGGTGGATTGCTCCTGGTTCGGCCTGGTTCTTAGAACCGGTAGCGGCGGGAGGCTCTGCCCACTTGCCCAGGACGCTTCTGTGCATGCGCAAAAGCATCGTGCGCACACGCAAGCGCGCGCGTGAACCGGTAGTAAAGGGTTTTAGAACCCACTACTGATGGGCACAAGCATTCAAGAAACCCAAAGCAATTCAATGGAGATCAGACTCACAGTGGACACAAAATTCTGCCTGCCTCAGTTCAGGAGAGTGCAGGGAGCGAGAAGGAATGAGTAGGAAATGGTGAAGAAGTGAACACTATATCCTAGATTAAGGCATGACTATAACCCCCAATCAGAAGTCTTCCTTGACCAGATTTATTTGCCTGGTCTAAAGATAAATGTTGGCGGTTCATAGATATTACAGTTATATTGAGGAACTGCATATGCGCACTCAGAGAGAGGGAAGGGGAGAAATTGCCATGCCTAACCTTTGGTCTACAAAGATTTCAGGAGCAACTAAACCTCTCAGGATCTTTGAGCCTATAAGAAAGAGATTATGAAGCATGGCTCCCTGAGGTAGTCGTCAGAAGCCATACGTTGCTCCAAAGCCACTCTTTCGGAAAAGAAAATTACAGTAGCTAACAGCACATGGATGGCAGACCTCACTCTTCCTCTAGAGTTCCTCCACAGAGACTAGCTTGGAAAGGAAGGACCATTAACAACATATTGCTTTCCAAACAAAGGTATATAATATTGGTTGAGGAAATGTTTTGCTCCAGTCACAGATTATGTAACTGAAGGAAAACATGAAGGCAAAAGAAACGTCAAGCTCTCTTTGAACCCACAACAGCTTTACAGTGAATCTCTTAGGATTTATTTGCCTGCAGACTTAACAAATTACAATGGGTTTTTTTCCTTTTTCACCTACTCGATTGTTATTACCAAGTACCAATTCATTCTTTCTTTGTCTGCCTCTCTTCCTTCAATAGGATAGGCAAAAAGCGAAGGCAGTATAATTATCCTGCTATCACAGATTTGCTAAATTGCAACAGAAACTACAAAGGCTGGTAAACCTGTGTTGGGACTCAACCAATTTCATTGTATACATGATGTACAATGACAATAAAGGCTATACTATGCATGCTGTTGTACAGTATTTGGGTATATTGTGTGTAAATGGTGGGAGGCCCATCTGGAACTAAGAAGGACATATTGAAATTATAACTAGACATCTTGGAAACTTTGGTTAAAAAGGTGAAATAAGTTTACTCTTTATGTTCCTATAACACGCAATAAAATAAGGTGATGGCAAGCTGTCTCACATGGGTTCCTTGAAAGAATTTTATTAAACTAGCCTTCCAACAAGGCAGATGGAAAAATATAAAGCCAGCTCCAAACACTTTTTTCTGATGTCTCCAGAGTGCAGATAATGCTCACTTAACAACCACAGCGGGAACCAGCAATTCCACTGTGACTTAGCATCACATGATTGTGATGGGCTTACAACCTCATATCCACCATCGTTGCTAAGCAAGTCACCTGCAGTTGTTAAGATCAATAATATTGGGGAGATAATCTTGGTCCCTCACCCTTTGCACATTAACCAGTTGGGCAAACTAGCCAGGTCTTCTACTTATTGCTCTATCAGGACCCCTCAAATCCAGGAGGACCCCAAATTGTGGACCTGCTCCTGCAGTGGGAGGGTGATCCTATTCAAAGCCAAAATTGGAATTAGATTCAAGTCAGATTAAGCAGATCGGCAACATCCCTAAAAGGACCTAATGGTAAAGACTGTAATGATGAAGCCGTTAAAGCCAACCTTTTTAACACATTCTTCGGCTCAGTCTTTGTAATCAGCAATGGCTCATGCCCCACATTTCCTAGTCGTACCACAACTAATTATAACGACCTAATACATATCGATTTTACAGATGATAACACTGAAAAGGCACTACACAGCCTAAAACCATCTCTATCTATTGGACCTGATGGACTATGTGCCTACTTCTTGAAAAAGCTTTCCACTGCCATAGCAGAACCTCTAAGCATAATCTTTGAAAAATCTTTCAGAACCAGCTCTTTACCCAACTTAT
>QLTV01001849.1:2620669-2639040 GCA_003457575.1 Thermophis baileyi
GCCTCTTTCTCCCACATAGCCCAACCTCTTTCCGCCGGCGTCAGTTTCCGGGATGTATATGCACAAGGTCGTAATGTCTCGGTTTCATCTTTCTGCAACAAGACAGCCCCCACAGCTACATCGCTGGCATCCGCTTGTACTGTAAAAGATAGGTCGGGGTCTGGATGTTTTAGGACTGGTTCTTTTGCAAAAAGCGATTTCAGCTGCTCAAACGCTTTTTGGCACTCCTCTGTCCACGGAATCAGCTGACCCGGTTGGGGTTTTGTTAAAGTGTGTTTTGTTTTTAACAGGTCTGTTATCAGCAATGCGACACGGGCAAATGACGGAATAAACTGCCTATAGAAATTAGCAAACCCCAAAAAACTTTGCACCTGTTTTCGTGTCTTTGGGGCTTGCCATTCCAAAACTGCCTTCACTTTGTTAGGGTCCATCTCCACCCCGCTGCTTGATATCCGATAACCGAGATAATCCAGTGTCGTTTGATGAAAGTCACACTTCGATAGCTTAACATACAATTTGGCCTCTAACAATTTTTTCAGCACCTGTCGCACTAATCGGACATGTTCTTCCATGGTGGCGGTGTAGATCAAGATGTCGTTCAGGTATACAAGGACCCCCAGATACAGGTGTTCATGCAGCACTTCGTTAATTAATTGCATGAAAACCGCTGGAGCTCCCTGCAACCCGAACGGCATCACTTGGAATTGGTAACTGCCCAACGGTACCCGGGGCCAGAGTACCAGCTCTCTGGCTCCCCGTTCAATCAGCTGGCCTTCGAAATATAGGGCCCTCCTATACTCGACACCTACTCTCTAACAAACAATTTGGCTTCAGAAAAAATTTGTCCTGTAATCTGCAACTCCTACACTGCAAAAACATATGGACTACAAAACTCGACCAGGGCAAAGCAATAGACACAATTTACATAGACTTCTGTAAAGCCTTTGATTTAGTGGTACACGACAAACTACTTCTAAAACTAAAATCTTATGGCATTTCTGGACCCCTGCATAATTGGATAGCTGCGTTTCTGTCAAACAGGCAACAAGTGGTCAAAATAGGGAGTGCCCTATGAAATCCTGCACCTGTTAACAGCGGTGTCCCCCCAAGGCAGCGTTTTAGGACCAACACTCTTTATACTTTACATAAATGACCTTTGCGATCATATTATAAGCAACTGCGTTCTCTTTGCTGATGATGTAAAACTATTCAACACCACCAACAATGCTGCTACCCTTCAAAAAGACCTTGACTATGTGTCAGAATGGTCACACAATTGGCAACTTCAAATCTCAACCAACAAATGCTCTGTCTTACACATTGGCAAAAAAAATCAGAACACAAAATACAAGCTGGGCAGATACGACCTCGTAGACGACCCTCACTCTGTCAAGGACCTTGGAGTACTCATCTCTAATGATCTAAGTGCTAGAGCCCACTGTAACAACATTGCCAAAAAGGCATTAAGAGTTGTTAACCTAATCTTGCGTAGCTTCTTCTCTGGTAATATTGTACTGCTAACTAGAGCATACAAAACATTTGCTAGACCAATTCTTGAATACAGCTCATCTGTCTGGAACCCGCACTGCATATCGGACATTAACACAATTGAGCAAGTCCAGAGATATTTCACAAGAAGAGTCTTCCACTCCTCTTCTCGCAACAGAATACCTTATGCCACCAGGCTTGAAATTTTGGGCTTAGACAACTTAGAACTACGCCGCCTTCGGTCTGACCTAAGTGTAGTACATAAAATTATCTGCTACAATGTCCTACCCGTCAATGACTACTTCAGCTTCAACCACAACAATACACGAGCACACAATAGATACAAACTTAAGGTAAACTGCTCCAAACTCAATTGCAGAAAATACGACTTCAGCAACAGAGTGGTCAATGCCTGGAATGCACTCCCTGATTCTGTGGTTTCTTCCCCAACCCCCCCAACTTTAACCTTAGACTGTCTACTGTTGACCTCACCCCATTCCTAAGAGGTCTCTAAGGGGCGTGCATAAGAGCACCATCGTGCCTACCGTCCCTGTCCTAATGTCCCCATTTATTTGTATCTATTTCATGTATTCATAAACATGTTTCTACTTATATCTGTTATATTATACATGCTTGACAAAATAAATAAGTAAGTAAATACATACATACATACATACATACATACATACATACATACATACATACATACTGCAATTTTGTCTTGCAAGGTTTTAATCTGAGCTTGTTTCAACCCATCCAGGCCTTTACAGACCTGAGGCAGCAAGCCAGGACTTTTCTAGCATTCCAATCTGGCCCAAAGTAGCAAAGTACAGTTGGGTATCATTAGTGAATTGATACTCACAGATAACTTTGATCAGGAGCATCACATAGATGTTACATAGCATAGAGAGACAAAAGCAAAACTCATCAATCCTACACTGAAGGAACCATGGGTGTAACATTTCTTCCTTCACACACCCCACCTGGAACCACCCACTTAGTGGTAATATAGTACCTCAAAGCCCAAATCTTTGCAGGTGTTCAGTAGGATACTTGGTCAATGATTTCAAATTTCAATGAGATTTCTAATAGGGCTAGGAGCAATCATCCATCCAGGTCCTGTCAAAAATCATCAAACAGTCTTCAAACAATGTTGTTTCCATCCCATGCCCACACCTGAATCCTGACTGCAGCAGATCTAGAAAATCTATTCCCTCTGTGATCCTCTGCAGCTGGAATCCAACCACCTTCTTCAAAACCTCCCATGAAAAAGAAAGACTGAAGATTGGCCAATAGTTGTCTAAGCAGCTATACTGAGAGAAGGCTTCTTCAGGAAGAGGCATACCACAAACTTATTTAGGAGAATGGACACCAGCCCTCAAGAAGCATTGACCACCTCAAATCTAGTCACACATGCCCGGCTTGGCTATACCAATATGTCAGTGTAACATGGATCAAATGCACAACTGGTGAAGCTAATACTGCAGAAGGCTTTATTCACAATCTCAGTTTTCCCAAACTTAAAAGATCTCAGATAATATTTCAAAACAGTATCCTGGTCCACTCTAGTGGAAATCTCCAAGTAGAGACAAATTCAGAGCAAATGCAACTGATTTTGTCTCCAAGCATGTCATAGCAGCCTGCAGGAGGAGCTTCATTTCCACTTTTCGAGAAGAGGAAGTAAGCTACCCTGAACAGAGGTGATGGATGTGATTCTGTAAGAGCAATAAGAGTGGAGATGTGAGAGTACTTTGCCACTGTTATGTCTACCATACACTTCTGAACATGGATACACAGCCACGATCAGTCAGGTTCATTCTTTGTTTTTTTTTCCCACTCTATCATTCAAGGCCTCACACATTTCATCTGTGATATGATAGCAGTGTTCCAATATCTAAGGGGCTGCCACAAAGAAGAGAGGCTCAACCTATTTTCCAAAGCACCTGAAGGCAGGACAAGAAGCAATAGATGGAAACTAATCAAGGAGAGAAGCAACCTAGAACTAAGGAAAAATTTCCTGACAGAATAATCAACCAGTGGAATGAGTTGCCTTCAGAACTTGTGGGTACGCTAACACTGGGGGTTTTTAAGAAGAGATTGGACAACCATTTGTCCAGAATGTTATGGGGTTTCTTGCTTGAGCAGAGGGTTGGACTAGAAGTCCTCCAAGGTCCTTTCTAACTCTGTTATTCTGTTATCTTCTGTAGCAACTCAATAACTGAACTGGCTGAGATCTACAAGGGAAAAGAGGCAGCTTTGGGACAATCTTCCCCATTGTCGTTGTTATCTTCACATTCCAAAGATCAGCAAGACATATGTTTTTTTGCAAGACTGAAATCCTGAAGCTCCGCTAGTTACCTTAGAATAGATATCTGAGCCAGTCCAATGTCCAGTGGAGAAAATCCTACTGAAATTGGAAGTAAATACTATTAAAAAAACAATATATCCTTTCTAAAAATAAAAACTGCTAGAACAAATCTAACTGCCTATACAGGTTCATTTATATATAGGGGCATGGATAAAAGAACAGTATGGCTACAAATGCAGAATTTAGTGGAATTTGTGATTTGTCTTTAGGTGTGACTGCTCTAACTACTTAGGAATAGGCATTTTAGCTAGCATTGGCAATTCAATGTAACAATTCAAGCAGTTGGGATTGTTTCTTAGCATTGATTTGCATGGGCAAACGAGAAATTATATTTAATGGCTAGTAGAACATAAGCCATTTTATTCTTCATCATCCAATGACTTCTCTTCTCCAAGACAGAACAACATTGTACTGCTGGTCACAGCAAGGAATGAGCCCACAAAAGATTGGAGGCTAAAATTAACTTCGGAGTTAAATACTCCAAATCCTGCTCAGGGCCATTTTAAGCAATGCCACAAATTAAGACGTCTTCCATAGCTTAAGCCTAGGGCAACGTGCAAGCTGTCACAGCTTGGGAGGTTAAATCCCCAAGGCCGAAAGCTTTCATCCTTTGAAGTGACCAGAAACAGTGTCAGAAAATTTCCACGTGTCCTAGCATCTAGAGCTATGCCATGTCATGCTGCAATGGAAGTCAGAGGATGCAGCACAACAGCCACTAATGGAGTGTTTCTGGAAAAGTCTTGGTTAAGTGAAGTAAGGGCAGCCCTAAAGGACATCTTCTAAGACAGGCTAAGATACTTGATCTCCAAAAAAAAGGCTGAGTCAAGGTATTTTCATCAGATATCACCTTCAGTTAATGAGACGAGTTTGGACATTTTGGCAACCTTTGATCCCACTAGTTCTCCAATCCTCACTTTGAATTACCAAACAATGGAGCAGCCATATCATCCTCAGGTATATATTTTCATTTCCATATAAATAAGGCCATTATGAAGGTTCTTATTTAATACATAAGATGCCAAGTAAGTTAGAAAATAATGTCTGTTTTTTATGTTGTATTTTCTACCCAGGATAGGGTATGTTTCTGTGATGTTTGATAATATCACATTTTATAAATAGTCTATTTGCTGGAGGGGGAATACATTGTCTTATTGTTTTTATGATGATGTGACTTTTCTTATGTTATTAGTGGAGGCAACTTTATAAATAATTGTTAACAGATAAATACATTCCCCTCCTTGTCATCATGATTAGAATGTGATTTGGGACTACATACTCTTTTTCAGATGCAAGAATAGGAATGACCAGTAGATGGAAGCAGAGTGCTAAGAGTTTTCTGTATCTCTATGCTGCCATCTAGGGGTCATTTGGACTTTTGCAATTTTGATCTGATACGTCTAGTGTATTGTATTGTTCTCACAACAGAAAGGAAATAGATTTAACTATAAAAGGAAGGAGTTGCTTAGCAGGCTATTATGTTTCAATTGCACAATAAGATAAGGCTGTAAACGTATGTGTGTGTGCATGTACATATGTGTATGTGTGCAGTTTATAGTGTTTGCCTAGTTCATATGATTTTTAAGGTTTTTCTGCTATTTTTGGATTTAAACCGGATGTGTTCTAACTCCCATTTTGCAGGTCATTAAAAGTTGTTGAGTATGTATGGTTTATTCTGCAACTATTTTATGATGAATTAGAAAGGTCCATACCTGGATAGTCAGGACTTTCTTATTAAATAGGTCTTCAAAGCAGGAAGTTGCAACCAAGACATATACTGGGCATTTTCAGGGGTCTAATACATTCCACCAGAATGGATTCATTTGCAACAGAGAAATATTAAAAAGAAATGCATATACGGCTACAGGAAACAAAGTGATATTTCAAAAATAGATTTAATGGAAGAATTGTTTTCAAGAGGAAGCTCATTCATAAACTATTTAACCATGTCCATGTGGCTTTGGTTCTTGAAAATAGTTTTATGATAAGAAAAAAAAGGTTATCTCTGGGAATCTGCTAAATAGGACATTTGGCTTATGAACTTCGACATTAAATATTTCTTACGGAATGATACTAACCCAGGCCTACCATTTTTGGGATATAAAAATCCACATGATTATGTGATGACAAGTAATTATTAAAATCTCAACAACCTCTAGATCTTTATTACCATCTCTAGTGGTCATTTGGGGTGGGTGGGGGTGGCTTGCTGTCCGGACATGGGTCTAATAAACTGTTGTGGAAAGATTGGGAAAAAAAACCAATGGGCAGGTCTGTTGTATACGTAGCTGATATGCTAAATGCAACCCTGTATATGCCCACTTAGAAGTAAAATGAATTCAATTACTGCCACGTAACTGGTTTACCATGTTGTAAATATAATTCTTCTTATGAGCATCTGCCCGATAAAAATCAGTGAACACTATTAGTCTTTATTCTCATTGTAAAATATTAAGAGGGATGGAGGGAGAGAAGCTAACATTTCCTATATTTTTAATCCTTCTAGTAAATCTGGGTGAATAGCATATTCAGTGCCAAGGAATATATCAGGAATATATTTTATACCGCCAAACTACATGTGAAATAGGATTTGATTGCTAGAACTTCTGAAATCTTTGCCAAAAGTAATTGAACGGTCCAAGGTAGTCAAGAAAGGAAAACAGCCTCAAAGCTTATCTATTCAATTTTGATCTAGGCCAATACCAGAATCGTGCATCTATATCAGTAGTGGGTTCTAAAACCCTTTACTACCGGTTCGCGCGCGCGCTCATGCGCGCACGCGACACTTCTGCACATGCACAGAAGCGTCCCGGGTGGGTGGGCAGAGCCTCCCGCCGCTACCTGTTCTAAGAACCGGACAGAACTGGGAGCAACCCACCACTGAACTATATCTCTGGATTATTTTACCATTAAGTTGAGAAGGACTTTTTTCTGAAACATCATTACATTGGATTGGTGATAATGAGAACAAAGATGTCTGGAAATCTTAGGAAGGAGAGAATTTTGCAGGACCCAAATAGCCAGTTCCTGCTAGTTCAATGAAAACTAAGGTATACACAGTGGTGAAATCCTACCGGTACGCTCCGGTTCGGGCGTACCGGTAGCGGCGGCCATCAGTGGTTCGGAGAACCGGTAGCGGCGGCAGTGCGAGGCTCCGCCCACCTGCCCGGACGTCACCATTTTCTTGTTTTTAACCCTCTGCGAATGCGCAAAGCCTTCTGCACATGCGCAGAGGGTGAAAAAGTGTGTGCGATGGCGCTCGCGCTTGCTTGCAAAGTGCGCGCTTCCGAACCAATAGAGAAGGTAAGTAGATTTTACCGCTGGGTATACATGCTATCGATAATAACCAATGTCCAATTGCAAATATTGGTGGAAGAAACAGACTTGCCTTGTAGGAAGGTAGTGTATGTTCCAAAGGTGTTTTTTCAGGAGGCAACTGGACTTTCTTGTTTTTTCTTTGAAGATGTTTCGCTTCTCATCCAAGAAGCTTCTTCAGCTCTGACAGGATAGTGGGGAATGGAAGGATTTATATTCCTTGCAGACAGCTGGTCATTTGCATCAGTGGTGGGTTGCTACTGGTTCGCCCCAGTACGGCGAACCGGTAGCAGCGGCGGAGGGAGGCTCCGCCCACCCACCCGGACATCATCAAAAAACGCTCTGCGCATGCGCAGAAGCGTTGCGTGCATGCCCACGCATTCCCGTTCCTGAACCGGTAGCAAAGGTAAGTGGAACCCATTACTGATTTGCATCCTTTTAGAGGGTCGTTGAAACACGGAGGTTTATCTGTGTCCTCAAGGTCACCTGAGTAGTGCTCCTGGTTCTGCTATTTTTTTCCCTCTGGAAATCCATTCCTACTCCCACACCATTCAAAGGGTGTTCATCCCAAATTCTATAGCTAAATGTCTGTAAAGATTCTCAGTCATCCAGATCATGGTTGTCCCAAAGGTGCTTTTTCAGGAGGCAACTGGACTTTCTTGGTTTTTTTCTTTGAAGACGTTTCGCTTCTCATCCAAGAAGCTTCTTTAGCTCTGACTGGATAGTGGGGAATGGAAGGATTTATATATGAGAAGCGAAACGTCTTCAACGAAAAAACAAGAAAGTCCAGTTGCCTCCTGAAAAAGCACTTTTGGGACAACCATGACCTGGATGACTGAGAATCTTTACAGAAAGGTAGTGTATGGCTTCACATTCAGCCTGGGAGAGTTTAGGACAAGGGGAAACCTAGAAATCTCAGGGCCAATATATTTTATGGTTACGTTCATGTTGATATTGATTGAAAAGAACCCGCAAAATTTTACATCAAGATCCTAAAGCAATGCAGTCAAGGATTGTTGACACAAAAACTGGAATAAAAAAATTATAGAGTTGTACTTACTGCATGTAGTTAGTGTTTGGAATTGGGTCAATGCTAAGCTATTGTGTTTTAAGGAGACTATAGACAGTGATCTTGAAGTATGAAATGGTTTTTAAAATATCGGGGTACAATATGAACATTTTCCTAAATCCTTGATGTGTAGCTAAATATGTATGAAAGTATTGGAGGAGTCTGGTGGGGGGGGGGAAGAAAGCCCTTGCTTGCTTTGTCTTTTTCAGGCCTAAATTTCGGTGGGTTGTTTCTGTTACAAACCTACTGCGAGGTGGTCATTTAGGGAGACATAGGTTGAAAACAACCCAAACTCAGATTACGCATATTCGAATCTAGGCCGCTGCAGAAGAAAAAGAACATTTCCCTGTAAGACCTTTGGACTAGTTCAGAATAAGCCGTGGACATTGTCTGATCTCCTGTCTTTGGACTGATTTGCACTTCCTGCTTGCCCAACATCTCAAGGACACACCACCTATGGTGGCGCAGGGTAAGAACGGATGATGTCATCCTCAGTCTGCCCTTAATATGGGAGGCCACCTCCCCGTTCGATATTACACAAGCGCTCTGATCTTACACAACTGTTCGGAGTGGTTGTTATGTACTTTGGGAGACGCCCCAATTTCACTCTGGGCACCATTTTGTTCTAGGCTTTGAAGCGGTCTGACATAGAAGGTTCTTTTCCTGCGAGTTCAGGAGCAGAGTGGTGAAATGCCTTTTGGATGGGAGGAAAGGAAAGAAGGAAAGGGAAGGGAAGGGAAGGAAAGGAAAGGAAAGGAAAGGAAAGGAAAGGAAAGGAAAGGAAAGGAAAGGAAAGGAAAGGAAAGGAAAGGAAAGGAAAGGAAAGGAAAGGAAAGGAAAGGAGGAGGAAAAAAGGAAAGTCCAACAATTAGAACTGAGTTAATTGTTGTCCAGGCAGAACAGTTGATCATCACTGTAGCTAAAATAGAAAAAAACCATTTCAAGTCTTAACAAGAATTTACAGTTGTTTATGTGCAGGGAGATAAAGACTGTTTTGTGGAAAAGCTCATAGGCTGTTTTGTGGAATTTTGGCTGACTGCCGGCCATAACCAGAGACCCCTTTCTCTTTACCATCATTTTTTTTCTTACAGCATTATCAGTTGAAAGGTTTTCTTTCTTTTTTCAAACTCCTATTAGCCAAATGCAAACTCTGGTCTTAGAGAAAAAGGTATTTTCCTTTGTACTCCCTGCTGAATCCCCTAAGCTACTCCTGTTAACTTTCCTGTTCACTTGCTATTTTTAATCAGGAGTTGAATGCACAGTCATTACTATTCCATACTTATTGCAACTACATCTTGAAACATTGCTCTGTACGGGTAGTTTTTGTTTAGTGACTGTCTTGCGCAGCAATTCTTCGCAATTCTTCTTCTTCTTGTGCCATATCCGTCATCGGACGTTGGTGATCATGTTAGCAATCGTATTTTTATCAACAGCTGCACGAAAAAGTGCTGCTGAGTTTTGTCCAAACCAGTCCCTTAAATTTTGAAGCCATGGTGTTCTTCTTCTGCCTGGACCTCGTTTGCCTTCAATCTTTCCTTGGAGGATTAAGTGAAGGATGCCGTATTTTTCCGGGTGTCGCATCACATGTCCAAAATATTCTAACTTTTGCTTTTTAATGGTTTTGATGATTTCCCTTGGCTTTCCCAGGCGGCTTATCACCTCCTCATTTCTGATTTTGTCAACCCAGCTTATACGTAACAGCCGCCTGTAAATCCACATTTCAAATGCTTCTAGTCTCTTCAAGTAGCTTTCTGTCAGAGACCAACTCTCTACTCGTAGAGCAGGATAGAAAAGATATTCGCAATTAGGTGATGAAAAAGTAACTTTGCAACCAGTCCTAACATTTCTGATCTAAAGGAAAGGAAAGCTGAAGTAAGATCATAAACCAGGTCACGGTTTCCTCTAGTGATGACTTTGCTTAACAGCCAAATTGCTGGTTCCAACTGCAGTTGCTAAATGTAGCCTTCGACTTACAATCACAATTGGTATCAGAACTTCCATGGCTAAGCAAGGCAGTTATTGAGTCATGCCCGATTTTACCTCTTTTTTGTTATGGTTGTTAAATGGATCGCCCTAGTTGTTAAGTGAATCGAATGATTGTTAAGTGAATCAGGCCTCCCCCCCCCCCCCACATTGACTTTGCTTGTTGGCAGTCACCTGGGAAGGTCACAAATGGAGATCACATGAGCCCAGGACACTTCAGTTATCATAAATACATGCTGGTTGCCAAGTGCCTGAATATTGATCGCATGACCCATAGGGATACTGTGACGGTTGTAAGTGTGAGGACAGGTTGCAAGTCCCTTTTTTCAGTGCTGTTGTAACTTCAAATGGTTGCTAAATGAATGGTGGTAAGTCAAGGACTAACTGTACCTGTATATTCATCTTAGCAACTGCCAAATAGAGAGCTACAGTGGTTTCCAGTTTCTGTTCAGAGCAGAATATCTGTTTATTTTACTTTGGGAATATAATTTATTACAGAGAATATTGGGCAAATGACCAATACAATATACCCATCCCTACAGAACAATAAATATTAGTATAATTCTCTCAAACCCATGAACACAGATCTTCTTCTTTGCACTGCAGATCCCCCGCATGTAATTGAGAAAGAAGACAAGAACAGAAATAGTCCTTTCCAGGGAGAAGAATATGGGCCACCAAAACCACATCAAAAGCTACTTTCTGTGAGCAGGCTGGATGAATAATGACGACAATGGAAGAGACCCAAACACATCACCCACCCTAAGCAAATCCAGTCAAGAACTAAACTTTGAGGATGAAGAGGATGAAAGGCAGGAGAAAGATTCAGATACTTGCAGCCTCCTCTCCGATGACTCTGTCTTCCCAGACTATGAAGATGCTCCATCTGACAGTGAGGACCACCAAGCGGTCACATTGTACTGGTGCTGTGTCAAGAATAATGCAAAGCTATTGCAGGATAAACTTGACAGGGGGGTGACTAGGGAAGAAGCCATGGAGTTGGATATCAACGGAAAGGTAATTAGACCTCCTTCCTGACCTGACACAGCAGATGTGAACTAGAGATGAAATGGTCCTATGATGGTATAGTTCAACTGGGATATACAGTATCTAGAACAATGTTCAGCTTTGTAGGTCTTCAATCCCTAGTTTTACTGATCTTAACAGGTAGTCATAGTCAATTACTTGAATACCACCTGCAAGCTTCTATTGCTCCAGAATCATTGGTCTATTTGTGGTTAGCACTCACTGCCATGAACATATTACTCCATTGCTCCAATCCCTGTACAGGATTCTGATTAGCTTCCAAATGCAAGTCAAAGTGTTAGTGATTATGTATAAAGTCAATATGCCTTGGCATGGAAGTATCTTCTGGCCTTTTTCAAACACAATTGTTTATCCCAGGAGAAACTGCTGGCAGTCCCCCATCTCCACAAGGTATTTACAAGAAGGCTCATGTGTTCTGTTTTTCTATGGGACCTTTTCTTAGACTTTGGGACAACTTCCCCTTTGAATTGGGACTAGCCCCTAACAGAATAACAACAGAATAACAAGAGTTGGAAGGGACCTTGCAGATCTTCTAGTCCACAGGTGTCAAACTCGCCACGTCACGCCTTCACGTGACGTATCACGACATTTTTCTCCTTCGCGGAACTGGGGTGGGCATGGCCTATGCATGACGCATCTGGCCCTCGGGCCGCCAGTTTGACACCCCTGTTCTAGTCCAAGCAAGAAGCCCTATACAATTTCAGACAAATGGTTGTCCAATCTCTTCTTAAAAACCTCCAGTGTTGGAGCATCCACAACTTCTGGAGGCAAGTCGTTCCACTGATCAATTGTTCTAACTGTCAGGAAATTTCTCCTTAGTTCTAGGTTGCTTCTCTCTTTATAATTTGGCCTTCTGGAAACTACTGAAAACAGAGCTGTCCCAGAGCACCTACAATGATCCATGATACTTAGGATGGATGACTGTACTATGGTGTTTAGATTTTATGATTTTATACTTGTGTAATTTATATTTTTACCATCAGATATTTTTATTTATAATGTTTTATTGCACTATACCACTGAGAGTCTAGGGACTGTAGCTGGTAATTTCTCAAAATAAATCAATGAATCCAGTCGTTCCACAGATTCAACTTACCTTAATATGACTGCTTCATGAAGCAATTATCAACAAACTTGGATAATATGATGTTTGTGCCTGGCTAGATGATAGGGGGAACCAGGACTGAATGGCACAAAGACACACCCTTTTATCCAGCTGAATGAATAGTAGTCATCTGGGGCAGATCATTGGCCTATGTTGCCATTACTTTCAAGTTTTAGTCCTAGAGTGGAATTTATTCATGGTATTCCTCACCACCATTGCCAATTCAGCCAAGAACTAAAGTGAATACTTCTTGTCAGCTGCATATGTGCTGCTAGATAGACATACAGTAGGTTCTCTTCATAATTCTGGGTTATGTGCAGTGGTGGAATTCAATTTTTTTTATTCCCGGTTCTGTGGGCGTGGCTTGGTGGGCGTGGTGTGGTGTGGATTGGTGGGTATGGCTTGGTGGGCGTGGCAGGGGAAGGATACTGCAAAATCTCCATTCCCACCCCACTCCAGGGGAAGGATACTGCAAAATCCCCATTACCTCCCCACTCCTGGGGGAAGGATATTGCAAAATCCCCATTCCCTCCCCACTCTGTAGCCAGCCAGAGGTGGTATTTGCCAGTTCTCCGAACTACTCAAAATTTCCGCTACCGGTTCTCCAGAACCTGCTGAATAGCACCCCTGGTTATGTGGCTGCAATTTTCAGGTTTTATACACAGAAGTGGAAGAAATGCAACACTTGTTTGGGCTCTTAGGAGATTAGGATGCTTGCTCAGGGCCACCAGTCCCACCCATCATTCTCCCTTGAACATGTTATGTTGCTCTACCTCAGTTTCTTCACCATGCTCCACCCTCATTCTCCTTTCACAATGTTTCCTGGAGTGGGGGAATAACACCTCCATATGCACACATCTTAGAAATACCAAGAGGGGAGTGCAGGATGAAGCTGGAGTTCCTACCAAGGGAAAACGGCCCATCCCTCTGCTGTAGGCCCCTTCATTCTCTCCTGCAAAATAATCACTCGTTTATACTCATATAAGAAAAGGTGTTTTGCATTCTGATTATTCACTCTGAGAAGCCCTAACACCCTATCCTCCAGGGTTTAAGAGGCTCCCCCTAAGCAGCTTATGGTTTTTGCAAGCCAGCCAATTGTCTTATGTGCTCTGGGAGGATCTAAGGGGGCAAATATAGTAGACTAGCTACAATATAAAAAATGTGCCTTATACATGAGAAAATATATGTCTAATCCCTGCTAATATAACTACCATGTACTGATTTCCACTTTCTACTCATGGTTAACCAGAGACTCCTATCTCCATTGACACAGATCGGGATGAACAGAGTCACCAGGGATGGTGATGGAAAACCATTTTTGCTACATGGCATCCAGTCCCTGCATGGTATTCAGTTGGCCATTGAACAAGCTCAGAAGTAGCAATAGCAATAGCACTTAGACTTATATACCGCTTTTACAGCCCTCTCTAAGCGGTTTACAGGGTCAGCCTATTGCCCCCAACAATCTGGGTTCTCATTTTACCGACCTCGGAAGGATGGAAGGCTGAGTCAACCTTGAGCCTGGTGAGATTCGAACTGCCAAATTGCAGGCAGCCCAGCAGTCAGCAGAAGTAATCTGTAGTACTGCATTCTAACCACTGCACCACCACGGCTCTAGTATGATCTTATTGCATTGGGGTTAGCCACGATGATGCAGCAACCATCAAGATATTGGGATCATAGACCTTAAAACTTGAAAGGATGGATGGGGAAAGATCTTGTGTGCTCTGGAAGATGGAATCTTAACATTTTCCCTCTTGCTCTCCAGAACGGCCTCTTGGTAGCATGTTTCCAGGGTTTCAAAGATATTGTCATTCTTCTCAGTAAATGCTCCTACATAGATGTCAACCACCAGGATAACGATGGAAACACAGCACTTATGGTGGCAGCCCAAGCAGGTAGGAAAAGTTACTATTTTCATACACCACATTACACCAGGCAAGACACAGGGGACTTCAAGGAACATAAAAGATTGAAACATCGGCGGGATGTTTGATCAGAATTTTAAAAACAGCGAGCTGAAGAACACAGTTCCAAATTATGCACCCAAAAAAAGGACTTTTCCCTTCCTGTCATTCCCTTGTTTAAAATCATTATCTGTCCAGAACAATGTTTAATGAAAAAAACACCACTGTTGGATCTTTATGTCCTGCATCTCTCATAGGATGCATTTACCAGGAAGGAGGGGGGAATGGGTTTTGAATGTACACTTGGGAATATGTGGGTTGGGTTGGGTTTCCAGTTTGTGCGCTAGCTGGTTCTGATTGGGGCAACAACAACAAAAAGGAGCAGAAGAAGATATTTATTTTGGGGGCCTTCCCTACCATTTTCCTTCAGTTTCAACATAGGCAATGTGTGATATTTTAAAGTGGTATGGGGTCTTAGAATTTAACATTAAGGACAGTGAATCCATTTGTTACAACCACAAAGGATCTCAGATTAGGGGTTTGTCAGTCAGTTCATTTATATACACATTGATGATTTGTGCCTATGGAAAGGAACTAGTTATAAACAGTCTGCAAAGCAAAAGTGATGGGGATCTGCACAAAATGGGGAAAAAATGAAGAATATGCCCCTAGAGTAGAACTGTGGATTCTTTGTGATCGATGCTGCCTTTAGAATGTAATGAGTATCTTTCTTTGGAGAGTTCAGTGCATTCCTAACACTGTTCCCTTTCTCTCTCTGTTGCCACAAAGGACACATTACTATTTTGAACTATCTTCTGAATTACTATCCAGGAGTAGACATTGAGATGCAGGATGACAGAGGCCTGACTGCACTCATGAAGGCTGCAATAAGAGGGAAGAACGATTGCATTGCAGCCTTGCTCATGGCAGGTATACGATTAATTGCCGCTGACTTTCCAGATGTTGATTTTAATGTTCTTGGAATTAACATAATCTGGTATTTAGAAAGTTAGTTAGAAACATTAGGGGCATCATCTCTTTTTTCAAGGAGAGAAGGTGTACACCCCCCCCCAACTGGAATTTGAGTGAGAGATGTACTTTTCAAGGACAGTTTAGAAAACAAAACATTGCTTCCGGACAGTCTTCTCTTCTATATCCCTAAAGAGAAACCTAGAAGAACCAAATTGCAGTTGTTCCAGGATGCTAGAAATAAAACTAAGAAGAAAAAGAGGAGCCATAACTTAGAGCGTTTTATTGGAGTAATCCTCATAAAAAGATTTGCCACCATAGTGTTTCCATGGGTCCCTTCCATTCGCACACAGATATTGTAGGCCAGGGTTTCTCAACCTCAGCAACTCTTAAGATGTGTGGATTTCAATTCCCAAAATTCCCTAGCCAGCATGTTCACTGCGGAATTCTGGCAGTTGGTCCACATATCTTAGAGTTGCTAAGGTGTTTTGTTTTTTTTTAGATATTCCAGGTTTGGCCATTCCCATGACTTTACTTCTTTTTACGGGCTGAATCAGTGTTTTTCTAGCCCCATGCTATTCATCTGAAATTGGAGCAAAGCTAGACTGCTTCCTTTCCTTTTGATTTTTTTTTTTTCAGCGCTGGGGCTTGAAAGGAAAACTGTTAGTCCAACTCTAAGCCTTTAATACATTTGTAGTCAGTTTCACACACTGATAAGCAGGCCTGCCTAGAACTCCTGCCTTAGCCCTGGGGTCAAGGAAGCCATTATTCTGCACACAGGGACATTATACCATGATTAGAACTATTGGGAAAAGAACCAGGTTGCTATCCTTCTGCGACAGTTTTTCCTCAACCTTGCCAACTTGAAAAGGTGTGGACGTCAAATCCTAGAATCCCCAGCCAGATGCCTAGGATCACAACTAGCAGAGCCTTTTAAAGAAAAAATCAAAGGAAGTTGATACTGCTACTACTCATATTTTTACATATGTAATTTTTTTTCACATACTTTCTATATTTTTGCATAGAATGTATGTTGAATATATTGGGGGGCATGGAGAGCAATTTATATTCTTCTACATGTAGGGGATTTTTATCATTCTGGAAACCATGGCAGCTTAGTGTGCCTTTAATTTTTGTTGTTGTTGTTGTTGTTGTTGTTTTAATTTTTCTGTTGATCAGCTGGAGGGAAAATGGATTGGCTCATAATGTCCCTTATCTCTTCTCATATTTCAAGGCCAGCAAAAGTTGGCTTGTGAGGGGAGGGAGGTGAAAGCCGAGTTGGGGGGGGGAATGTTGTTTGGAAATATAGACAGCTCTGGGAAGGCAAAGAGCCTCTGGATGATGGGGAATGTCTACTTTTATTTATTTTTTTTATTTATTTGTTTGTCAAACATGTACAAGATAGCAGGTATAGGTATAAACATAAACATAATCCAAGTGAATACAGATAGATGAGGACAATAGGACAGTAGGACAGGGACGGTAGGCACGCTGGTGCGCTTATGCACGCCCCTTACAGACCTCTTAGGAATGGGGTGAGGTCGACAGTAGACAGTCTAAGGTTAAAGTTTTTTGGGTTTGGGGAAGAAACCACAGAGTCAGGTAGTGAATTCCAGGCATTGATCACTCTGTTGCTGAAGTCGTATTTTCTGCAGTCGAGTTTGGAGCGGTTTACATTAAGTTTGTATCTATTGTGTGCTCGTGTATTGTTGTGGTTGAAGCTGAAGTAGTCATTGACAGGTAGGACATTGTGGCAGATAATTTTATGAACTACATTTAGATTGGTTCTAAGGCGACGTAGTTCTAAGTTGTCTAAGCCCAAAATTTCAAGTCTTGTGGAATAAGGTATTCTGTTGCGAGTGGAGGAGTGGAGTTGTTGTTTTGTTATGCAAAACAACAACTTCAGTTGTTGTTTTGCATAAGCCAGCCAACAGTCATAGGATCACCACAAGTTCAACATCATGATCTCTTCCCCATAACTCAGTAAAGTACTTTCTACCCTCAGTGGGCCTATGGGAAACTAAGCCAATTATGATGTTGCTGTTCCTTTTTGCTAGTTCCCCTTGCCTCTGTTCTGGCTAGCAGCTGGAGGACATGGTCCTCATTCCCCATTAGGAGGAAGCCTGTCTTCCTTGCACCTTCTCCGCTTCACCAGCCACCCAATCACAGGACTGCTGAGATGGTGATGGTTTTAATAAGATACTAGATCTCTGCATTTAGCCATCTGTTAGAAACTGCAAGCAAAGGGGCAAGGGAAGTTGAAAAAGCTAAATTCATTCTCACCGTCTGCATGAGCCAGAAGGAGTTTAGACATTTTCAGAATGTGTTCACTTCAGCTGTCCAGAAATGGCAGAAAACAGAGAGAGATGGCTGAAAGGGCTGTTAAGCCCAAGGGCAGGGATGATAGAGCATAGCAGGAAAGTTCCCCTGGTTTATCTATCTATCTATCTATCTATCTATCTATCTATCTATCTATCTATCTACCTACCTACCTACCTACCTACCTACCTACCTACCTACCTACCTACCTACCTAATTTTCTATCTCACAGAGGGACTTTCATTGCACAGCTCTTCAAAAGCTGATATGAATGGCAAGTCTGGCTACATTCCCAGCAGATTCTCCTGCTACGCATTCCATGTGTACGCAGTGTTGCTGTATTGTGTGAAATAAAAACAGCAACTAGGCCTAATTATTCTGGATTCAGTACTCCATCAGTTGTAGACTCTACCAGGATTCTGGCGGTTGCCCAAAGATACCAGGTGTTGAGAAAGTATCTTGGAACATCTTGGAAGGTCTTACTTAAATCTCTTTGATCTCTTTGGCGAAAAAATAAAACTGGCTACATTGCTAACTTTAAAAGCCGCTACAAAAATCTATGCCACCAAATAAAGACTGAATGCACCAATTATCACATTAATCAAGAAGAAAAACTTCTACGCACGAAATCCACCCGCGCCTTCTATAACTTTGTAAATAACCAACTCAAAGACTCGAGATCCATCCCACCCCTTAAAGGACCTAATGGTAAAGACTATAACGATGAAACCATTAAAGCCAACCTCTTTAACACATTCTTCGGCTCAGTCTTTGTAAACAGCAATGGCTCATGCCCAATATTTC
>QLTV01001849.1:2639922-2655892 GCA_003457575.1 Thermophis baileyi
CCTACCTTTCAATTACTACTTCAGCTTCACCCACCACAATACACGAGCACACAATAGATACAAACTTAATGTAAACCGCTCCAACCTCGACTGCAGAAAATACGACTTCAGCAACAGAGTGATCAATGCCTGGAATTCACTACCTGACTCTGTGGTTTCTTCCCCAAACCCAAAAAACTTTAACCTTAGACTGTCTACTGTCGACCTCACCCCATTCCTAAGAGGTCTGTAAGGGGCGTGCATAAGCGCACCAGCGTGCCTACCGTCCCTGTCCTACTGTCCTATTGTCCTCATCTATCTGTATTCACTTGGATTATGTTTATGTTTATACCTATACCTGCTATCTTGTACATGTTTGACAAATAAATAAATAAAATAAAATAAAATAAATGAACACTTTGGTTGCTTGGTTGGTGGTTCTCATCTTGCTAATTAATCTGTGAAACATACACAACAGTACAGTTCTCTTGATTTAAAAAAAAAGTTATCAATTAAAAACAAGTAAAGCAAAACATCCATCCAAATCTAAGCTCAAAAAGATTCCCCCACACAAATCAGAAGCTTTTGATAGAAATTTTGTCAGATTAGATAATCTACATTAATCAAACTCCTGACTTCCAGAACCTATCCCAATCCAGCTAATGATAAAAACCAGCAGTTCTGTCTTCCATTTGATCTCACTCTCCATATGTCATTTTTTTTTAAAAACTTACACCTTCTTCCATCTGCTTGCAGGCAGGAACCACAAGAATCCCCAATCCTTTTTACCATATTGTTTACATATTTATATTTGATGACCTCCACAAGGTGTCCTAATGGGAATCTTTGGAGGAAACTGGGCCTACTATTCAATTCTAAACATGATAGTATCTATCCTTTTCTTGAATCTATGTTATGAGGCAAGGGATTCTTTTTTCATCAGTTCTTCTCCATTGTAATCCTAGTGATAACACATGCTCTCTCACACACTTTCACATATAAACATACATGTTCACATATGTCCCTGTAGAAGCTGCTTTCACCCTCAGAAGGAAAGGTGGGCAAGAAAATGCTACAATCCATGTGTTGTAAGGAATATCCTTCTGGGTTCGGTTCCAAGTGGGGAAAAAGACACTGGAAGCATGGAGGCTGTTTGGAAAGATGGTTTAATTTTGGACAGCAGGACCACATGGTTTGAGGTCCTGGGGAAAAGGGGGATCACATGCCTCGAAGATGTTGAAGAAGAAGAGAAAAAGGGGGGAGATGCTGAGAGTGCCTATGTTTTATACTCTCTGTTGGGCCCCACCTTAAGAGTTTCCTGTTCCTGTGTAAGAAATGTATCCTCATTGGCTGTCAGACTCCCATGGGGCCATGCAGGGGCAACTCTGCAGGCTGTCCTGAATACCAAGCTACTTTGAGTGCTGGCTGATGCAATCTTCCCAGGTGCCATGTGGTAAAGGGCTAATCCTATCTTTGTTATGTAGAATAGACTGCCCATTGACAAAGGTGGGGGGATGAGTGAGTTTACTCTGGTCTTAATGGTCCATTGACAAAGGTGGGGGCTATTAAGAGTTAGTCTATTTTCTGCCTAAAAAACTGTTTCTCCATTTCTCAGCCAGGGAAATATAATATTCTGCCTTTTTAAATATTTCCTAAAATATTTCATTCCTCTAGGAGGGGGGTAGGTGCTAACTTCCTACACATGTTTCTCTATTCAATGCACAACTCAGTTGTACAACTCAGATGTGCAAAAACTATACGCCTGGAGAAAAAAGAATTAGCACAGGATGCAGAACAGCTTTCGGGTATGTAAAGGGGCCCAGCTTCTCCTCCCTTGAATCTCAAAATGGGACGGTCAAAGCAACTCCAAAACCAGACTTCTGGGGCAGCAGCCGGGGGGGGGGCGATGATATGCAAGTGTGGACTTGGGAATGAAATACCG
Organism: Thermophis baileyi; assembly: GCA_003457575.1. Classification (NCBI taxonomy): domain Eukaryota; kingdom Metazoa; phylum Chordata; class Lepidosauria; order Squamata; family Dipsadidae; genus Thermophis; species Thermophis baileyi. Next base: position 2,641,844 of record QLTV01001849.1, read on the forward strand.
CTGAACTTCCTCATCGTGTGTGCTTTCTCTTAGGTGCTGACATTGCCGCTGTGGACCCCGTGAAAGGAAAGACCGCACAGGAGTGGGCAGCCATGACTGGATGCTTTGAAACTATCATGCGGATCAGAATCCTTTTGCAACGCCCCTGTGCCCAGCAATTCTCTAACAAGTACTTGCCGGAGTGGCCCCATCTGCCTGAACTGGTGGCCCAAGCAACGGCTACAAAATCCAGAGCCAAGCGTCTGTCTGATCACATTTGCTCCATGTTTACCATCCGTTTCCCACAAGACGCTGAGACGGATGGGGTGATGGATCACATGGTGCGCATGACCACATCCTTGGCCAGCCCGTTTGTGACCACGGCTTGTCAAACGCTCTGTCCTGACAGCCCACCGGAAATAGGCAAGCAGAGACACTCAGTGCCAGAAATTCTCAACCAATATGTACCTGATCCCGATGCCAAATCAGTAAACAGCAGATCGTGCAGCAGCAGCCAGTTCAGGACCCAAACCCTGATACCATATCAATCCCCTAGTCCCATTGTGAAGTTTCTGTCCCTTCCTATGCGATTCAACAGCGCGATTCCAAAAATTAAGCTCACCAAGTCTTCTGCCCGGTCAATTCCTGAAGAGAACAAACCACCCAAGACTAAAAACAAGAATGCACTGCAGGTGCCTAAGTGGCGATACAAGGAGCTGAAAGAAGAGAAGAAGAAGAAGTCTGAGGAAGCAGCGGGGCACAAGAAGAAGGCAGACAAGGCTAAAGGAAAAGACTAATAGTTGTAATGTTTGGGGATGCAAGAAGAAAATGATACTCAAAAGACAAAGTAAAACTCTGCCTCAGGGTGGTTCAGAAAAATATCATCACCCTTATGGATACTTTCTCAATTTTTGGTCACGCTAAGGAACTAAATCTAGAGTTACTTGCCAATATTGGTAATAGGCTCTAATCCTCAGGATAGAAAGTGTGGGTGTTACAGAAGAAAGAGTATAAATTTAATGTCTCCCTTGCATGGAATATCCCAACTCCGGTCCTCAAATGAACCTTAAGAATATGCTTAGCGTCTTTTCCTTGCAAGCTTTGGTGAAAAAGCTGTGGAAGAGAAGCAGATGGGGAGAATTAGAACTTGAAAATGGGCAAGATTGGGAAGAAACACCCTCTCGCTCTTTTTTCAATGTATACTTTCTTTCTTCCCAAGAAAGTTACATTTAAGATGCATAAGCTTATAATGTGTATTATTTTCCCAAGAGCATTGCCTCATTGGTGATCCCAGCCCTTAGGTGGGCAAAGGAAGAGTTGCTGGGCTGTCCAGATAATATTCTAAATTAAGTCAGGGAGAATCCCCCAGCATCCATTCTGCAACTCCCTAGCAGCTCCAGAAAGTATTGCTGAAAACAAGTAACAAAATAGCTAATTTTCAACAGTGTGTTTCTTTCTTTTTTCTCCTCTCTCTTTCTCTCTCTCTTTTTTTCCCTCTCTCTCTCTCTGTCTCTTTCTTTCTTTCTTTCTCTTTCTTTTTCTTTTGTGAGAGGTAGAGTCCGAGGTCATATGCTTTATTTCACATTTAACACACATACACACACCATACAAAAAGTTCTGAATTGATTTATTATGTGCCATCACGTCAATGTCGATTCTTAATGGCTACATATACCGGTAGTACATAGATTTCTTCCATGATGATCAACCCTTAATCTGATCTTTCAGGTCTTCAAAAATAAAAATCAACAGAACAATTTTGGATAGTTTCCACTTTTAAAAAAATGAGAAGGGGAAGTAGTTTACCTTCCAGTGCCCTCCTACCTCTCATTCTTTATCCTGCCATCTAAAATATGAAAAAACAAGGTCTCCAGCAGCCCTCTAGACTTGCGCATCTCAGCTCTACAAAAAGGGCCACCACAGCTAGATTTTACAATCGTTTCTCTGAAGTTGAGAGCTCTACAGATGTGACAGATGTTACATCTGTAGAGAAGGGGAGTGATTGGTTTTGGATGTGCTATTACCAACTTCAAGAAATTTATGAAGCTGGGAAGATGTGAAGATTATATTTATTTAGTTTAAAAAAATTAAAACATGGGACTTGTCTTTATTTCTTTTTTTCACTTTCTGAACTAGGATCAACTTACCTTTCATTTCTCTGCAGCATACATTCAGTTCTCGTAGAGCAAATAAGAATAAATCGTTTCTTGATGTTACCAAAAATAGAAAATTAGAAGATCATATAGAATTGCTAGAGAAAACTATTTTTAAGATTAAGGGGGGGGAAATAAAATAGAGGGTATTACTGTGACAAATATGACTTCAATGTTATTTCAAAATAATTACAGTATATTAGATATGGACTGAAATTAAGAAGGACATGTTAAGCTGGGAGAAATTAAAATATGTCACTGTTGGGGAGAATTTCTATGATAAAAATCAAAGTTTTGCTAAGAATGATGTTTTTGTTTTGTGCAATATCTTCTTTATCAACAAATGTACCATTTAAGCAATAGCAAAAGATATATCTAAATTTATGTGGTGTGAGAGGACAGGCTGCCTACAAGATGGCCAGCATTTATTTTGCTGTGGTCTTGTTAAGGCCTCTCTCTAGCCAACAAAGCAACTGTTGGCTATAAAGTCTGAGCAGAGAGGCAGCTTGGGTATGTATTCATCTGTGGAAATAAAGCAGCCTGAAGCAGCCTGAAGCAGATAGATAAGGATACTGTTCTCCAGCAGTAGGACTCACAAGTAGTAAGAGAAGGAGGAACAGTAGGAGGATATGTAGAAGTGGGAAAGAATGGGGTAGTGAGCAATGAATACTAGATTTGAGTGCTTGTGTGTCTGCTGCTTAGGTCCTGGTTTGTTGTATTGGCTGTCTTGTGTTTTGGAGCCTACTAATTTGGGTATATGTGAAAGAATCCATGACAGATGGAACAGGGAAAAGAAAAACCCCAAGTTAAAAATAATGTGTTATAAGATTCAAAGAAATGAGAAGGATTGGGTTTACGAAATTTGAAATTGTATTTCCCTACTTCTTGTTCGATCTGGATGGGGGGGGGGGGAATGATGCAGCTGAGAAACAAGTCTTTTAAGTTAGAAGATCATGGACCCGAAGTTTGGATATTTATCACATGATAAAATTAAAATTAATGTGGACTTTAAAAATCATGTTATTAGATGTGCCATATTGAGAATATGGAATAGATACAAACCCAGGTTGTGCCTAAAAGTACCTTTATGGATCTCAGCACAAGAAGCATAAGAGAACTGGCAGATGAAGCTGCTGAATGGTTGATGTACCAGGACTGACTGGAAAATTAACAAGAGGAATTCAATATCAAATCAAGAGAGCCGTTAATAGCACAAAGATACTAATTATTGTACTTTTATCTAATTAAATATTAATGAACTAAGAATTTTGGTTATACAGACAGATCAGTGGGAAAATGTGTGGTTAAAAGGATTGAAATTTACATTGTGTTATGATCTCAAAGAGATTTTTTTTCTAAAATGATTTATTGGTGGTACGCAATGCCAGAGAAATACAGAAGTGGTGGGATTCAGCCGGTTCGCACCGGTTCGAGTGAACTGGTTGTTAAATTACCCCTCCCCCACTATCAAAGTGGAACCTGGGTCCTGCGCTGCACTGCAATGGAGAAACGGGCAACGGAGCGGCCGGCACGAGGGAAGGAAGCCGCTTTCCCTCTTTCTTCTCCCTGCTCCTCCTCCTTCCCTCATGCCAGCCGCTCCGTTGCCCGTTTCTCTATTGCAGTGCAGCGCAGCGCCCCGGATCCACTTTGATAGCGGGGGGGCGTAATTTTACAACCGGTTCACCCAGGGTCAGGTTGGCCATCGCAGGAGGCTCGTCCCACATGTGCGGCGCAGCTGGAGAACGGGGATGGGTCACCCTCCCACGACAACCAACCTGACCCTGGGCGAACCAGTTGTTAAATTATTTGAATCCCACCACTGTACAGAATGTATAAAGGCACTTCAGATGTATGTTAGAAATGTGAACAACATGAAGGGACATTTTGCCATGCATGTAAAAAAAGCTTTAAAATTGGATTCAAATACATACTTTTTTTTATACAGAGGATTTTAAAGATCAATATTCAATGCAAGCCAGCATTTTCTTTTAGGACTAATGAATAGAGTGTTAGAAAAAAGTCATGGAAGATTATTTCAATATATGATTACTGCGGTGAAATTACTATGTGCAGCGGTGGGTTGCTCCCGGTTCGGCCTGGTACTTAGAACCGGTAGCGGCGGTGGGAGGCTCCGCCCACCCGCCCGGGCGCTTCTGCGCATGCATAGAACCTTCTGCGCATGCGCAGAAGCGCAGCAGTAAAGGGTTTTAGAACCCACTACTGACTATGTGCACAGAGATGAAGACATTCAGCATTACCTACTATGAAGGAAGGGCTGGTGAAGTTGATAGATTTTGCTGAAATGGGTAAATTGACTTTCTTTGATTACAAAAGAGACATTGTCTACATTTATTGAAAGCCTCTTATGAACTTTTTTATGTCTATGATGATTGCACAGGACAGATTATAGAAAGAACAGTAATATGATGTAACTTTAGAGAAAGAGGTTAAAATATATTTGAACTTATAACTGCTGTGATGAATATTGGAAACTGTTTCTTTACATGCTATTTTTCTTCAACTTTTTTCTTTTCTTGCACTTGTTGCTTTTTCTTTTATTTCTTTTTTCCTCCTACTAGTTTGTATTAGTTTTTATCTTCTTGTTTAAAAATTTTAATAAAATTTATATATATAAAAAAAACGATGAACCATTTCTTCTACTTAATGATGCATCGTAATGTGGTAATCTCCTCTATGTGTGGTGTATGAAGTACATTTAGAACAGGGGTGTCCAAGCTTGGCAACTTTAAGACCTGTGGACTTCGGCTGTCTGGGGAATTCTGGGAGTTGAAGTTTACAAGTCTTAAGAGTTGCCAAGGGTGGACACCCCTGATTTAGAAGCAAGCAGAACCCCCCCCCCAAAAAAAACTAGGGCTAGTAAACCACACAGTGATGGTAAATGAAGCACTAGGAAATAAACAAGCTCTTCTAGCCCTGCATTTGCCTTCTATGTGGACAACAGCTTCTCAGAAACTAAGCAGCCATTCATCAAGACCTACAAATTCAGAACCTGAAAAGAATTCCCAAACTGCCCAAGCAAAACTTTTATTTATGTTTAGCTCATTTTAAAAATATATTGGCCATTCAATAGCAACAGGGCTAAAAACAGTGGTGGGATTCAAATAATTTAACAACCAGTTCGCCCAGGGTCAGGTTGGCTATTGTGGGAGGCATGGCCCATCCCTGTCCTCCAGCTCCACCGCACATGCGGGACGGGCCTCCCGCGACAGCCAACCTAACCCTGGGCAAACCGATTGTTAAATTACCACCACACCCCACTATCAAAGTGGATCCTGGGCGCTGCGCTGCAATGGAGAAATGGGCAACGGAGTGGCCGGCACAAGGGAAGGAGGAGGAGCAGGGAGAAGAAAGAGGAAAAGCGGCCTTCTCCTTCCCTCGCACTGGCCACTCCGTTGCCCGTTTCCACATTGCAGCGCCCAGGATCCACTTTGGTAGCGGGGAGTTGGTAATTTAACAACCTGTTTACCTGAACCGGTACGAACCGGCTGAATCCAACCACTGGCTAAAGATGATGTGTCAGAAAAAAAAGTATTAAAAATAAAAGCTTCCTCCATAAAGGAAAGGGGAAATATATATATACTGATCTACAGCTTCATAAGAGATATTGCAAAACTGCCTTTGTGGATTTTTTTGAAACGAGTTTTTTGAAGCAAAAGTTAAACTCTTCCGTTTCCCAAGCCTATAACACCATGGGAAACTGGAATATTAGATCAGTGCTGCCCGCTGCCCCCATATGTGAAATAATAATACTGTAGAAGGAAGGGGGGGGAACCAAAGACCCTAGGATAATTAAGATAGTGAGGATAATTTAAAAAGGCGTGCCTTGCAACAAAAACATATTGCATGTCAGGCCTCTCTTCAGTGACCAGAAATCTACTTACTAGGACGATGAAGCATGTTGGATCCAATTCCAAAAATAAATTTCAGAGGTTATGTGATACAGACATAACATCTGTCTGCAACATTTTAAAGCAGTGGCACCTTTTAATGACTCTACCTTCATATAATTATCTTAAATAGGAAATAGAAAGTCTGGTCTTTTTTTTAAAAAAATCAAATTTTTTATTTTATATTATTTATACATCTCAATGTGTGAATAGTGTCCTGAATATCATACATTTCAATACAAATAAACATAATAGTATTATTACTCATGATTACATTTCATTTTCATTTTTAATTTTACTAACATAACTTTTACTATCATCCTTCAGTTCTAAACCTTCTCATAGTTCTTCCATACATTGTATCATTTTAGTATCTGTTTACTATTATCACACACTTATATTTAATATTTCTTCTTTTATTTCTATCTTTATTTTAACAGCTTTCTCCCCCTTACGCTATTCCATTCACAGATGTGATAATAACATTTCTTTTTTCTAGTATCATCATTCAAAGTCTAATTTTCAATTAAAACTTACTTGTTATTCATACCACTATTTATATTCTTTCCAATCCTCTTATCCATATAATTCTACTATTAATACACATATATATATCTAATTAACACACTACTTATACAGTAATCATATTTTCTACGTTTTTGATAATACCATCATTCAAACTCTCATTTTCCAATTAATACTAAATTCTTATTCATAATTTTTCCATAGTTTCTTATCCATTTATATTAAAATGTTTATAATACCATCATTCAAACTCTCAATTTTCCAATTAATAATAAATTCTCATTCAGAATTTTTCCATAGTTTCATATCCATTTATATTAAAATGTTTATCCTAATATCTATTATATTACATACAAAATAATTGTCCAGCCTATATAATTCTAATATTAATACACATTATTAAAATATGATCATGAAATATCTATAACTCTTTTTCTCCCCTTATCCATTATCTCTTATCCATATCCAATCTTTTAATCTTATCTTTTTTTTACTTGTCTCCCATATTTTTCTCTTAAGTCTTTTATTCCATCTACTTCTAAGTTTATATTCTGAATCCATAATTTAATTTTTTCTCCTTGCCCTGCCCTTTCCCACTGTTTAATTTGAACGCTTTCTGTTCTAAATCCTATCTCCCCCCACCAAGCCTCTTCCTGCTCCTCCCCTTTCTTTTTTAAATCTTTTAGTGTGTTTTCCCCCTGCTTTAATTCCTTAATTAAATAGCAGTGTTCCAATATCTCAGGGGTTGCCACAAAGAAGAGGGAGTCAAACTATTCTCCAAAGCACCTGAGGGTAGGATAAGAAGCAATGGGTGGAAACTAATTAAGGAGAGAAGCAACTTAGAACTAAGGAGAAATTTCCTGACAGTTAGAACAATTAATCAGTGGAACAGTTTGCCTCCAGAAGTTGTGAATGCTCCAACACTGGAAGTTTTTAAGAAGATGTTGGATAACCATTTGTCTGAAGTGGTGTAGGGTTTCCTGCCTAAGCAGGGGGTTGGACTAGAAGACCTCCAAGGTCCCTTCCAACTCTGTTATTCTATTCTATTCTATTAATTATTATTATTTTTAATAGTGTCTCCTCCTTGTTATCTTCTTTTTGCTGGTTTCTCAATTTTATTTCCCCTTCTGTTCCAACTGATAATTCCATTCTTTCCTCATTGTCCTGGTCTTTGCTCCTTGTCTCTTGTGTACAACTTTCCCGTCTTCTATCAATACAATCAAATATTTCCACCATCTCCTTATGTAAGTCCAGTATCAGGTCCTTAATACTTTGAATCCAGGGGTGGGTTCTACTTACCTTCCCCACCGGTTCGCATTGCAATGGAAGTGCATGTTTTGTGTGCGCGAGCTCACTCCGCTTGCGCGCACGCGCACGCGCGCGTCCCCTCGTGCAATTTTGCTTCATCGCATGCTCAGTAGTTGAAAATTAGCCCGAAACACAGCTGAGGAGCTGATCAGCTGGGCTTTGGAAGAAGGAATAAAAGTCAGTATAAACCCGGGGGCGGGAGGGAGGGCCCACTTTCAAGCAGCAGAAGAGGAAAAGACTTCCAAAAAGTAAAAAATTCAAAAAAAATTCAAACAAAAAGATGGCGGCGCCCACGGACCGGCACCGACCGATCCAGTTCAGTGACGTCACCAACGGGTCGCTACCGGTTCAGGGGAACCGGTCCGAACCGGGAGGAACCCACCTCTGTTTGAATCATTAACTCCATTCCGTTCAAGTCTCCACAATCGTTAAATCCGAAACCAAGCCTCCAAGTCAGATTTTAATGTCTCATCAATGTTCAATCAAATTAGTTAATTATTTCAGGGATCCTCCACTCTTCAAGTCGCTTCAGGGGTCTCCAAACACAAAATTTTATTTGATATTCCGATCTCCAGTGGTTATAAGGTAAATATGTATAATTCAATAATTATTTTCAGTTCTTTCAATGTTGACTCCCAAGTTGCACAAATTTACTTTCATCAGCAGATGGCGCTCTTTACTTCACTCTGCTGCTTCTCTGCTTTATTTTGACAAGTCCAATTTATTTATCTTGTTTATTTTAACTTATAAATCCAGTAATTAAGCCAAATTATTTGAAGAAAAAATGGGGTTATAGTTCCAGCATCTTAATATGCCTTCTTAATATCACATCTTTTGTTTTGAGGATTCAGTTTTTTGGCAGTTTTGTATTAAAGCAAATATTTCCTTTTTAAATTTCCAATATGTTTTTTTACAATAATTGCACGCCGCTGTAACAAATGGTTCTGAAATGTATTCCCCTTGGATTTTTGTGGTCAAGCTTCCGCAACAAATCTTTTCTTACTCAGATGACACGCCATTCACCGTTTCTCTGCTCCTGCACAGTTTTGTGGTTTCTGGCTGTTCCTCGGCTTCATGACAGCCATTTTGACTGCCGCTGCTCCTCGGATGAGGGGGTTTTCCGAAACAGGGAGGGGAGATGCAGCTCCCCTCAACCTGCAAGGCCCCTTTGCTTCACCACGCCTACAGGGTGGCTATGGCTTCAAATGAAGCCCCCGACAAGGAGAGCTCAGAACGGGGCCACGGAGCTCATGGACCTCGCTTCCGAAGGCGCCAGAAGTTCAACCGGAAGTCAGAAAGTCTGGTCTTGAAACAGTTCATACATCTGATAATTCTTCTAGCAGCCATATTTCTGTTAATTTTAGGCAACTTTTTCTCTTTTCCATATCATATCAACATGAAGTGGTGTGGTGGCCTAGAGGTGGAGCTCTCACCTCACAATCAGGAGGCCGTGAGTTCAATCCTAGGTAGAGGCAGATATTTCTCTCTCTGGGCACATTGAGAATATATCTGCTGAACAAAACTCCGCATTGGCGACAGGAAGGGCATCCGGCCATTAAAACATTCTGTTAGCTCCATTCAGTTGCCCAGACTCCACCCTGCAAGGGATTATGGGATCGTTAAATGAAGATGATATCATATCAACACTTAGTTATCTCCACCACTCAAGCAATTATACTAGCATTTATTTTGGTGACTAAGGACATGTGCAGCCTTGTTCTAGTCTGATTTTACTTCTGATGTTCTCATTTGTTCAGTGATACTGTCTCCTTGTCACAGCAATTACATAATTTTCATAAAAATATGTCATTTATTAAACACTTTAATAGAAATATGTTACTTTCACAATTTTTAAATATATAAAAAAACTCTTTTGGTTGGCAGCAGTTTCCTATTTCCATCCTCCCTGTCTCTGAAAAATACAGAGTAATGGTACTGTTTCTGACAATATTATACAATGTGCTGAAATGATAACTATGCCCAATTTCACAAATCTCTCATATGTACCAAGCTACACTGTGTTTTTTTTTCCTTTTAATCCAGCATTTCCAAAGTACCTCTAAGGCTATTACATTGCTATAGGAAAATCTACAAAGATCACCCAAAGAACAAAGCAGGTCAGTCTCTGGTGACACAGTACAAAAAGTTGATATTAATAGTGCTGGTAAATAGAAACTAAAATTAAAATCTTCAGAAAGAGACCCCATTTTTTCAGAGCTAATCAAAACGATGCAAATACAGTATAGTTGCAGATTTTAAGAATAAAATTTACCGTGACAGTCAAATAACTGTGTATAATTACCAGAGGTGGGTTCCTCCCGGTTTGCACCAGTTCTATAGAACTGGTAGCAAACCGCTGGTGACGTCACGGAGCTGGTCCGTGGACGCCGCCATCTTTTTTTTTGGATTATTTTTTGGGGGGGATTTGGGGGTGGGATTTTTTGCTATTTTTTTCCTTCTGCGCATGTGCAGAAGCCGAGTCCCCAGCACTGCGCATGTACCACCATCTTGTTTTCAGCTTTTTTTGGAATATTTTGTGAATTTTCGGCACTGCACATGCGCGCAGCAAGGCCGTGTGGTGCGCAATGCGCGCGCAGCCACGCGGCATGGGAGGAAGCGAACCGGCGGCGAGGTAAGTTAGAACCCACCCCTGATAATTACTTTGTTTTATTAAACTAAATTTGTTCAGTTATTTATTGTACAAAGGGGATGGGAGATTCGAAACATTAAACTGGTTAGACTAAAATTAAAACAAATAAATAATTAACAATAATCCACAATTAGTCAGTAGTTAAAAGCCTGTTCAAAATGATGTGTGGTAAAAATCTTTTAAAAAGCTAGTAAGGACATTAACTCCTTAACTTACGATTAAGGGAATCATTTTGGTCCAGTGCCTAAGGCACCAAGCTAGAAATCAGGAGACCTGAGTTCTAGTCCAGCCTTAGGCATGAAAGCTGGCTGGGTGACTTTGGGCCAGTCATTGTCTCTCAGCCCAACCTACCTCCCAGGGTTGTTGTTGTGGGGAAAATAGGAGGAGGAAGAAATATTAGGTATGTTCACCATCTGGAATTATTTAAAAGCAGGATATTAAAAAAAATCTTTAAAAAATCTAAATCCCCCTACAGGATTGTATACAGTGGGCAAAAAAGGGGCAGCAACTGAAAAAAAAAAGTAGACTCCAGGTTCACAATAACTGTACATTAATCTCCTCAGATGATTTCAGTATGTGTGGGAGCACTTTCTGTCAAACAGATCTGCTCTACATTATGCAGGAATTTAAAGGCATGTTGTCAGGAAACAAATTGGCAACCAATGCTATACTCTGTATTTGATCTCTTTTCAGTCTTTCCCAGACTAGCCTAGCCCCAGATTTTATATCAGCTAACATTTCTCAATTAAACACATAGGTCGGTCCATGTAGAAACCTGAGGGACATCACATTCCCCTCTGTTTCAGTGATCCTCTGTCTCCCAACAGCATGTTTGAAATTTAACTTAAATACAGGAATGGAATCAGGAAAGTGCCACGGCAACATTGCAAAATATTTCAAACAGTGCCATGATCAGCGACATTAAAAGCTGCTGAAGCAGTTTTAACCTCTTAATTTAGCCTTGAAGCCAGGTGAAGATAATCTATTTCCTCTCAGACTATTTGCAGTTTAAAAGCCCTCTAAACCTCTCATAGCATAGATCACTTTACACCAAAGGTTGGCATAGAGGCAGCCCAAATAAAGTATTTGATTTGAAAAAAAAATCACTGAGAGCATTACAGCAAACTGCTAAGAATTCAGTACTGTAATAAAAGCCTGGGAGGAGGAAATGTCAGTCAGCTTCCCTTCAATCTGAAACAACTCAGCAGGCTGTAAGCTTGCAGGTGTTATAAGAGCAGGAAAAATGAGTTTCTTTGGTGCAAATACAGGTAATCAGAGGTGGGTTCCTACCGGTTCGGACCGGCTCTATAGAACTGTTAGTAACATGGTGGCCTGGGTCGCTGGAACTGGCAGCGACCCAGGCCTGTCACGCCCCTGAGCCGGTTCTCTCGGCGGTGCCATAGGCGCCACCATCTTGTTTTTTGCTTTTTAAGTACTGTGCATGGGGCGCACGGGGCGTGCACGCCCGCATGGCGCGTCCCTGAGCAAACTGGCAGTACCTGAATCCGGAACCCACCCCTGCAGGTAATCCTTGTTTAAAGACCCTAACTGGAACCAGAATTTCCATGCTAAGCAAAGTGATTGTTAGGGGAAATATCATGAGACTGCACTGCTTAGCAATGGCTGTTGCAAAAGTCCTGGTTTGGGTTGTTAGGTGAGGACTTCATATTTCTTCTGCCTTACCATGTTCTCCTTTGCTTCCACTCCATCCATTTGGCCACTCTGCCCTCCATGCCCACCTACACCTGCCACCCTCCACCAGCCCCAGGCTGATCTTCGCTGTCTACTTCCTCCCACTGCTGATGAAGTGCACCCAGCCCAGGCAGCTGCCGGGCCTTTGTGAGCCTTCACAAGGCCTCAGGGAAGCCTCACACTGCCTCACATTGGTTGGTCATATGGGGAGAATGGATGAGTGATTCCAGAACAAATATATTAAGGCAAGATGGATGGGATGAGAGGAAAACAAAAAAAAATCCTAATTAGAGGGGGATGTTGAGACTCTGACAAAGAGGGAGCTAAATAAACAAAAGGCAATATATGAAGAGCTATGTGAACATGACAGAAGCAACAATGTTTTTTACAAGTGAATATATGTGTCCCAGGATACCACACACAGAATAGAGACTTAGATTTAGACTTAGAGACTTAAAATAATTTTATTGTCACTTTGAATGTACACTAATTGTCAGACATTAAAATGAAATTTCATTGCATACAGCTCTCAAAGGGTCACCACCTCCAATATACACCACATAAACATGACAAAATAAATAAATAATACAAAATTATGCATATATCCACATATATTATATGACATGGAGCCCAAAGTGCACAGACTACTAGAAGTTCCCTGAGGATGCACTGCAGCATGAGTCCAAAAGCTGGGAAAACTAAACCTCTGGTCTGGGTGACCGACCCAGATTGGATCCTGCAATGTTTTGCAAGGGTAGTGTCAACTCTGAAGCTGACCTGGCTGAAGCCATCTTTTCCTGCCTCATAATTGCCACAAACTTTGAAAGGGGGAAGGGAGGGGGGGGAGGTAGACCAGCTAACAGTCAAAACAAAAAGTTTTCCTGTGGGAATCAAGGTAATCTCAACAGGTTGTTGCTCAAGGAGGAGAGGAGCCTGCCAGCTATATTCACTGGACAATGTGACCAGTGACATCTGGGAGGGGGAACTTTTGCTCTTTTAATTAGGTGAAAACCGCAGGAACTTTTAGAGTTGGTTTTCACTAGCTGTGCCGATATGATGTTTCCAATAAACATATTCTTTGAGGAATCTACCTGCTTCGGAGTTCTGCTTTTGGTGGATGCATTACTCGGAACCCTGACAGGTAGATTTCTTTTTCTTTCCAATCATCTCCTGCCTTTAATTTCCTTTGCTTACTAATTCTTACTCTTTTTCTGTACTTGGCATTTATGTTGCTTACCCAAAAGGGAATTGTTAGATAGTGGGTAGAGATGACAGGAGACAGACTTCCAAAACAGCTCTTTGTTTCAGCTCTTGTATCAGCAACCAGCGAAGAGCAGTCTGACAGCTTGCCCTTTTATAGGGAGCTGTCAGACAGACCAGCCAATGGCGTTTGAGCATTTTCCCGCTCAAACGCTGGACCTGGTTGGAACCATGCAACACAGTTATAACAGTTAGAACATAACACCCCTCCCCTCCTATATGGAGCAGTCCAGCATACGTAATCACGCAGGTAGGCGGGGCGTTTAGGAGCCCTACTAGACCTGCGCAATTCAGTTGGTGGTGAGGCAGCGGCCTGTGCGGACAGGTCTGCTGTCGCTCCGGGGCCTGAGCATGGAAGCTCCTGGAAGTTACTGGGTGTGGCCTCCGCGGCCGAAGGGACCGGTTCGAAGGGAGGACACCGCTGGCTCTCGGCTTCCACAGGTAGGCCTTCCGAGACACCCGGGCTTGAGTTAGCTAGGGGAGGAAAATAAGGTGTTACTGTTTGTGGGTTGATTAATTCCCCACGTTGTCTAGAACGTAATTGGTCCACATGTCTCTTCCAGAGGCGGCCGTC
>QLTV01001849.1:2676474-2703611 GCA_003457575.1 Thermophis baileyi
GCTGCCTCACCACCATCTGTATTGCGCAGGTCTAGTAGTGCTCCAAAACGCCCCGCCTACCTGCGTGATTACGTATGCTGGACAGCTCCATCCAGGAGGGGAGGGGTGTTATGTTCTAACTGTTTAAACTGTGTTACATGGTTCCAACCAGGTCCAGCGTTTGAGCGGGAAAAAGCTCAAACGCTATTGGCTGGTCTGTCTGACAGCTCCCTATAAAAGGGCAAGCTGTCAGACTGCTCTTTGCTGGTTGCTGATACAAGAGCTGAAATAAAGAGCTGCTTTGGAAGTCTGTCTCCTGTCATCTCTACCCACTATCTAACAATAAGCTTCACCTAAAAGTTAGCTGACCAGAGCATGTAAAGATTCCAGCCTTGTAATAATTTCAAAGGTCACCCATACTTGCCTGTTACAGCAAAATCAAAAAAAGCTGACAAACCTGGATGAAAGAGTGGGTGTCACTGAGGAACAAGAGAATGTTAGAATTAGAAGAACATAACAGGAGGTTTGGTTCAGATGGCTTTTTATGGTAGGATAAAGCACGAGTGCTTTAATAGAGATTTTAAAAATCATTAACAAGAAGTGCCATATTAAGAATATGGAATGAATACAAGCCCAGGCCATGTCCTAAAATACCTTTATTGCAGTGGTGGGATTCAAAAATTTTTACTACCGGTTCTGTGGGCGTGGCATGCTTGGTGGGTGTGGCATGGTTTGGTTGGCGTGGCTTGGTGGGCGTGGCAGGGGAAGGATACTGTAAAATCTCCATTCCCACCCTACTTCAGGGGAAGGATACTGCAAAATATCCATTCCCTCCCCACTCCAGGGGAAGGTTACTGCAAAATCCCCATTTCCTCCCGATCAGCTTGGACCCGGGATGCAGAGAATAGATGGGGGCGGGGCCAGTCAGAGGTGGTATTTACTACTCAAAATTTCCGCTACCGGTTCTCCAGAACTGGTTAGGACCTGCTGAAACCCACCTCTGCTTTATTGGTCTTAGCAGAAGAAGCATTTTATAGAAGAAGAAGAAGAAAAAACACCAGGCAAAGAGAAATTGTTAACATATCAAGATTTGTAGTGCAGGAACATGGAGAACTTTAAGATGAGGTCAAGAGAACAACTGACTACAAAGGGATTTATTTTTCAAGGGTTTCATATGCATAATTAAAAGAAATATTTAATTTAGATAAAAATCTAACTAGAATTGAACAACATAAGATGGAATTTGAAATTGAACTATGTACAAATGAATGATTGCAGAAATATATGAACTTTTGTTGAGAATTGAAATGGAAGAAGAACAAGTTAAAGTTACATGATAAAATAGATTAAGAATTTTGGTTATAACATACAGATGGATCAGTAGGAGAAAATGTGGGTAATTGAAGGATTGAAAGTTATATTATAATTTAAGGGAGAATTTTTATAAAATGATGTACCATTGGTATACTATATCAGAGAAATTGTCTAAGATATATAAAGCTACTTCTAGGCAATGGTGAAAATGTGAAAAACACAAAGGGACACTTTATGATCTTTGGTGGATTTATAAAAAAGCAAAAAATGGATACAAATACTTATGCTGATATAAAGAATTTTAAACATAAATATCAAGATGAAAACTTTTTTTACTGGGACTTATGGATAATCATTTAGAGATTTACAGAAGACTGATTTTTATATGGTAATTACAGGAAGATTAGTATATGAACAATGACGGAGAAATACTGAAATACTCACAATGGAGGATTGGTATGTGAAGATGACAGAATGACAAAAAAACAAAAAAACAAAAACAGCAAAATTGACCTGTTAAAAGACTGAAACTTTGAATGGATTTTTGCTGAATACGGAAAAAAGTGAAATGGTGATTTGTGGATTTGCTGATTGGAAAAAAAAAAAAGAGTTGAATCTGAGACAAAATGGATCTCTGTAATATAATTTGAATGAGGGAGGAGGGATAATATTTTATCTGTAACTGCTGCAAAAAAGATCAGAAGTCACTTCTTTAATTATCTTTTCCTTTTTTTCTTCCCGTAACTTTTCTTTATCTATTTTCATGTTTACCTTTTATCTACTTTTTTTAAATAAAAACTTTTGAGAAGCTGACAAATTCATAGCTTTCATTGACTATATATATGGTAGATGGTGGAACTTGTACCATAATAAATGTGTCAGGATGATTTTTGTTGCTTTAACCTTATTTGAGTTTTTCTGTGAGGACTGAATATTAGCAAAGTAGGTTTGAGGAGGTGACTAAGAACTGGATAGTTTGATTCAAAATATGCAGAAAATTTTTGGCAGGGTTTCTGTATAATAGGTAGATTTGTATCCTTTCCAAAGGAAATTGCTGAATTTAGATTCAGTTTTTTTCCAACAGGAAGAGGAAGTTAAGGGGAGACAGGAAGGAGAATGGGTCTCTTGCCACATTTTTGTCTTGCACTTTTAGTTTTACCTTTATGTGGGATTCTGATTATACTAAGATCATCATGAGCTGAAGGACTTTGGGAACTAAGATATTAGTTTCACACAAATGCACCCTTTAATTGCCGGCAATAAATTCAGACATTACTCATTAAATTGATAGGAAAACATGACAGAATTTACATCTGATAGGAATGCAATTGAATGGGAAAATTTCTTTTTTCTTTTTCTTTTCTTTTTTACTATAGAGATTATGAAGTTTATTTGGAAAGGAGATACCTTGATTTGGATAAGGATCCACTCAGTGTAACAAGTTCTGCAAAAATAGTTACATAATACCCAGAAATTAAAACCACCATCCATATTTTCTACACACCAAAAAGCAGGGGGGGGGGTTTGATGTACAGCTTCCGTTACCCATATATTTTGTGGTAAGTACCTAATTTTCAAGCCTGACATTCACAGTGCTAATGCTGGTAAATTAAAACTACCGGGTTTCGAACGTATTTAAAATTTCTAACGTATCTGCATTTCCATGGAAGTTATACACAGATTGATTTATTTTCAAGTGCTAGAAAGTTAAGCCAGTATTAAGCACAGATTAATTTTGCACAAGATTACAAGGCCACAGATATCTTCTAATGTTACGGGATAATAGAATTTATCTTCAGTTGCCCTAATATAGAGTACAAATACAAGTAGTCCTCAATTTACGACCAAAATTGAGCCCAAAATCTGTTGCTAAGTGAGACATTTGTTAAGTGAGTTTTTGCCCCATTTTACAACCTTTCTTGCTACACTTGTTAAGTGAATCACTGCAGTTGTTAAGTTAGTGACACGGTTGTTAAGCGAATCTGGCTTCCACGTTGACTTGTCAGAAGGTGGCAAAAGGGGATCACGTCACCCCGGGACACTTCAACCCTCATAAATATAAGTCAGTTGCCAAGCATCTGCATTTTGATCATGTGACCATGAGGATGCTGCAACTGTCATAAATATGAAAAATGGTCCTAAGTCACTTTTTCCAGTGCTGTTGTAATTTTGAACGGTCACCAAATGAACTGTTGTAAGTCAAGGACTATCTGTAAATTAGCCTTCTTTAAAAAGCTGAAATGGCAGAAGATTTCTTGAATTGCCGGTCACTGGAGTTTCTCTTTAACAGCTTTATTACAATTCTTGGTAAGAGCTGCTGTGGCATTAGCAACCTCCTTGCAGTGAAGGATGTCTTTCGGTTTTGTAGCTGCTCTCAGAATTGTTTTAATAAATATTGGAAACAAGGCAAGTTGCTCAATACACCAATATGAAATAAGCATAATGCTATTTCTCCCATTTGGTCTCCAACCCTCTCAAAACATACTATCTTCTCTCGTGATTAGAGAACTGGAAGCATCTCTTACAAAACAAATAGCAATTAATTTCTACAATATGTTTGTCCTCAACGTTGCTTAAGCATTGGCTGGATTTACTCATGAAGTTTTTTTGACTTGGCCACCATTGTCTGAGTTCATACTGAGTATCCCTTGGTCATAAGCTTTATTCTACAAATCACAATGGCTGGATTTACAAAGTTACTGGGGTATAATAAAAGTATTAAGAAACGACAGTTAGCAAGGGGCTACACAGACCCATTTTTACTCTCTTTAATTGACTGGGTTGGTGAAACTCTAAGTGTAAATCTGTAAAGCCAATGCTATAACCTATATTAAGGTTAACAGAATTCTACTCAAAATCAGAAGTTTGAATAGCATCTGAAAAGTTGAATGTTGAAACCTTTTAACAAACCAAGTTAATGATTGAAAAGTCCAATCCAATGCACATTTATGTGTAATCAATAAACATTATACCCTGAAAAATTGGCATGTAATTTCAACCAGTGGGATGTTTGGATGGTAGGAGGGGCTTTTATAATACCACTTTATAACGCCTTGGTAAGACCACAATTGGAATATTGCATTCAGTTTTCGTCGCCACCATATAAAAAAGATGTGGAGACTCAAAAGAGTGCAGAGAGGAGCAACAAAGATGATTAGGGGACTGAAGGCTAAAGCATACAAAGAATGATTGCTAGAATTGGGTATGTCTAGTTTAATGAAAAGAAGGGCTAGGGGGTGACATGATAGCAGTGTTCCAATATTTGAGGGGCTGCCACAAAGAAAAGGGTGTCAACCTATTCTCCGAAGCACCTGAAGGCAGGACAAGAAGCAATGGATGGAAACTAATCAAGAAGAGAAACAACTTAGAACTAAGGAGCAATTTCCTGACAGAATAATTATCGTATTTTTCAGACTATAAGACCCTCCGGACTATAAGACGCTCCTAGCTTTTGGGGAGGAAAACAAGAAAAAAAAATCTGCCTCTGCCTCCCAGCATCCATCCGGTATTCATCTGGCCCATTCGCTGCAGCGGCCCGTTCGCCACCATGGCCCTTTCGCCGCCACCTGTTCGCCGTGACGCGTTCACTGCCACCCATCCGCCGTGGCCCGTTCACCACTGCCCATTCACCACTGCCGCCCGTTCGCTGGGGCCCATTCGCCATGGCCCGTTCGCCGCCACCGCCCATTCGCCACGGCCCATTCAGCACAGCCCATTCGGCGCCACCCATTCACCACAGCCTGTTTGCTGCTGCCCGTTCGCCACCGCCTATTTGCCACTGCTGCCCATTCGGCTTGGCCCGTTCGCCCCCTCCCATTCGCCGCTGCCCATTCACCGCCGCCGCCCGTTCTAGAACAGCTGATCAGCGCCACATCAACCTCCCTCCCCCCCCCGCCGCAATATTCACTGTATAAGATGCACAAACATTTCCACCCGCTTTTTTGGGTAGGGGGAGTGTGTCTTATACTCCGAAAAATACGATAATTATTGGAACAACTTGCCTCCAGAAGTTGTGGATGCTCCAACACTGGACGTTTTTAAGAAAAGATTGGGCAACCATTTGTTTGAAATGATATAGACTTTCCTGCTTGAGCAGGGGGTTAGACTAGAAAGACTTCCAAGGTCGCTTCCAACTCTGTTATTATGTTATTTTTGTTAATGGGGCCACAACAGGACAGTTAAAGTGTCACCTCTTTGTGCATGATGAAGATGCACAGTCAAAAGGGGCAGAGGACTGACATACACTCACATACCATGCTGCTAATTTCAGTCAAAGAGTTTCATAAAAGCCACTCTTTTAACCTCTCTAAGTGACCGGCATCTTCTGTGACAAACTCTTACTAAAGAAGGAACAATTCAGAGTCTTGCCTGAAACTACTTAGTTATTGCTGTCCCTAGCCGGGACCAGTTCTAAGGAGTGAGACAAGAGATACCAGATACCAGCCAGTCAAAAAGGGCAGCCTGCTTTGGATTTCAAACTGGGTCAGGATCAGGTATTGGCCAAAATGTGGAGCTGAAGTGGCTGATGCAGAATGCAAGCAGCAAACACTGAGGACGTGGCCAGGCTAAGCAGGTTGAGAAGTCAGCTGTTCTCCAGATGTCCCCTGGCTGCAGAGTTGGATACACAATGTGGAGCCATTGCTGCTCCCAACAGAATACAATTTTACCGCTTAGGGCCTTAGGCCAACCTTGTGAATCCATCAGTCTGTAATTCCAGTCAACTATGGCTTCACCAACACATCACTCACAGCCAAGAGAAGCATGATCTAAAGAGGCATCGAGGCACTGGTGGGTCTGGCAACCTCTGAAAATGAAGTCCATAGCAAGGAAGAGCGGGGAAGAAAGGTGAAGCAAGAGGGGCTGTATGGGAGATCATGGAAAACGACTGCCGGGGGGGGGTGCTTGGGTTTTGTAGGGAAAGTGTGTGTGTGTGTGTGTGTGTGTGTGTGTGTGTGTGTGTGTGTGTGTGTGTGAGAGAGAGAGAGGGAGAGAGAGAAGGTTCGTTGGAGAGAGAGAGAGAGAGAGAGAGAGAGAGAGAGAGAGAGAGAGAGAGAGTGTATGTGTATAGATCTCTGCTCTACAATAGGAAATGCTTTATTAGCTGGGAGTGGTGGAGAAAAGCCAAGCAGGAAGAGGCAGTAATAAGAAACATTTTTAACTTCTCCCACATCCAGATCTTGCCAAACCGCTGCTTTCGGGCGAGAGGCTAAGAGAGGGGCTGGAAATAAGATCTCCTCTTCTATCCCCCCCCCCAGACACACCCTCCCTCTTGTGCCTGCTTTTCAACACACCACCTCCCTGAGACAAACTTTAGCCAGACTGAGGTTTGGGCTGAATCAGGGGAAAATCTTCTTTTTCAGTTGGGAAATAGCAAAATGGAGAGGATGATCAGAAAGGAGGTCTGTGACCCCCTCTCAGGTTAGGCGCAATCAGAGAAAAACTGGGATTTGCCCAGGGCAGAGAAATTAAATACACCTTTCCAAAAGGCACTTCAGGTTTTGATACTGGAGGAAAACCTCACATCGGAGGAAGAGTTCATCACAGCCTGCCAGAAGCAGGAAAGCAGCAGGATACAGGACGTAGTCAAGCTCTGCTCCCCTCCCAATTCAAAATCTTCCGGGTAAGTTGTAATCAGTGTTTCTTTTTTCTGACTTTTCTATTTTTTCTTTTCAAAATTTAAACGCTCCCAAGCAAGAAAGGAAAATATTCCCATCTCCTAAGACTGACTCTTTCAGCATCAGGTCTTCTGCAGTGTGGTGTGTGTGTGTGTGTGTGTGTGTGTGTGTGTGTGTGTGTGTGTGTGTGTGTGTCAGAACAGGAGAGGCAGCCTCGCAGGCTGGAGTTTCCCAGTGAGGTTGTCAGATAATCAGTCACAAACTAAATTAGTTGGATTACTTTTGCCCCTTTTTCTGAATGACTGGCCATTTCTTTCTTGCTGATTTCAGCTCAAAGAATGGTTCCCCTTCTAAATCCAGGCAACAGTAATGTCAAATCTCCAAAGAAAGCATGAAGCTACTCCCATTCTAGCTTAAAATTCGAAGTCCATCTTCCAAAGGGGACTTGAATTTCCCCAAAGAAAGGTCATCCAAATCTGTGGAAAGGCTGTCAGGCCATCAGCAGTTAAAACTGAGCATGATGGTCTTGTAGAATATTTGTATAAAGACTACATCTTGGGTGATGGCTGATTTATTTTTTAAGGGATTTAGGAGGGATCCGTCTTGGGTTGTAATAGCTCCAAAGAGCAGCACCATGACACACTAAGAAGCAAAACCCAGTCACTACAAGCTGTCTCCTTAAATATTCCAAATATAGATGACAGTTTTTGCAGGGCCAATTCCAAAGAAATATGGTATCAATTTCTGCAATGGTAAGCTAGCTCCAGCAGCAATAAATGTAGGCTCTTCCATTCCTTTCCCAAAATATGATTTTTTAAAAATTATTAAATTCATATGCCACTCATCTCGCTGTCTAAAGAGACTCTGGGCGACATACATAAATTGATACCAATTTAGCAGGCAACTGTAGAAACCAAACAATGCCCTCCCACCACCACAAACACACCCCATCTATGTATTTGTTGGATTTGCATTTATTCCTGTCTAACGGACTGGTTCTGATTAAATTTTAAATGGGAGACTTCTTGGGACTTTATCCAGATTGAGTTGGGGGGGGGGGGAAACCAGCCAGGCACAAGAGAAGGGAAAATATTTCTATCCCATTGTACCAGGAAAATGTGTCACAAGTCAGACCTGACTTAAGGATGTTTTCCCTCCTTTTTTGTGGAGACTCTGGCTTTTATTCCATCAGACAGTGGTAAGATGTCACGGTAGTTGGCCAGAAATGAATAGAGAATAGAGCGCAAGAAAGAAATAGTTAAACCTCGTTTGTGGAGAAGAGTTGGTTTCAGAGAGAAAGCAGTATTTTTCTCTCTGAGCTGGAGAAAGGTTAGGCCTTCTTCCCTGCCTAACCACTCCCCAAAGCAGGCCCTTCCTTGCTACATTGCTAAATTCAGATCTGCTCTGAGATTGTTGGATACTGCAAATGCTGCCTCTGCAGAATAAAACAAAGCAATTAAAATAATTAATTTGCTGCCAATCACAAAAAAAACCCCACATTTCCAGATCCAGAGGTATAATTAATGTCAACGTGGAAATATTTACAATACAGACAGCAGGTTGAGCTGAAACAGAGATTGCCTATTCAGTTTTTTCTTCAATAATGAAATACAGTATGTTGCTATTCAAATAAATAATGTCACTATGAATATCCACCTATTCATGTACACATGTAAATATATATGTATCTGTGTTCTATATCATGTTTTGCTCTCTTCTTTTAGTGATCCTTCAACAGCCAGTTTAATTAAAATTTGTTGCCTGGATAGCTTAGAGCAGTGTTTCTCAACCTTGGCAACGTGAAAATGTATGGACTTCAAACTAGCTAGTGAATTCTGGGAGATGAAGTCCACACATCTTCAAGTTGCCAAGTTTGGGAAACACTGGATTAGGGAATACAGAGCAGTCATAGACAAACTGTACTTCGTTTGAACTTTGAATAATGCCTTTTTAACTGCTTGTGTTTTCTGTTACTGGCTTGTATTTACTATGTAAAAATGGGGCATCTGTTTAATGCAGCAAGGAGGAGGAATATACACAAATCAGTAATATTAAAGATATTTGGAGCAGTCATAGGGTCTATAGCTGGCTATTCTATAGCCTCAGAATATATCTGTGTATTCAACAGAGACCTCAGCACTGGGTCTTAGAGACAGGGGATGTTAATAGGCATGTGTCATTTCTATATAAGGAAGGTACCTACACAACATTCTACTATATTTCTATATAGTAAATGCAAGTCAGTAACAGAAAACCACAAGCAGTTAAAAAGGGCACTATTCAAACGAAGTGCATACTTTGTCGATGGCTGCTTTGTATTCTCTAATCCAGTGTTTCCCAATCTTCCCAACATTACCCTAGAATCTAGACCAGAGATGGCGAACCTTTTTTTCCTCAGGTGCCGAAAGTGCGCGTGTGCGCGCTATTGTGCGGGCATGTGTGCACGCACTCATAATTCAATGCCCCCAGGCACACACCCCTGCGCATGCGTGCACAAACCCCCACGTGCTGCCCTGCCCCCTGCGCATGTGCGCATGACCCCCCCGCTCCCCCGTTTCCCGACTTCCGGTGGGCCTGGTAGGCCCGTTTTTCACCCTCCCCAGGCTCCAGAGGCTTCCCTGGAGCCTGGGGAGGGTGTAAACGGTCTCCCCCGCCCCCCTGGAGGCCCCCCGGAGGCCCTCTGGAGGCCGAAAATGCCCTTCCAGAGCCTCCGCGCGAGCCGAAAATCCGCGCTGGAGCTGAGTTAGGGCAACGGCTCACGTGCCAGCATATATGGCTACGCGTGCCATAGGTTCGCCATCACAGGTCTAGACTGAGGAACCATCCCCAGAAAAACCAGGAATTTGTGACTTTTTAGTCCTGACATTTCTGAAGGTTGTCAATGGATTTTCCTGTGGAAGGTCTTTCATCCTCTGTTTTCTAGGCAAGTCTGCTTAGATGGGGAGATGGCAGCAAGGGAACTGTTCTGATCCAGTAGACTTAACAATGACAGGGCCTTGCAATCAACCATCATTTTATTTTCCTCAATACAAGGACACTGTTAGATACTGTGCAAATGGCAACATGGTGGCTTCTTCTCTGCTTTGTTAACTCAGCACATCCAAATCAAAGGATGGCAAAAAAAAAAAGATCAGATCAAGTGCTGGTGTTCCTCCTGGGGCAATTGGTTCAGAGCACAAAGTGTTGCATTTGGTCCTGATTATTCCGAAGGGGGTGATGCAGGGGTGGGTTCTGGATCCTTTTGCTGCCAGTTCGCTCAGGGTCGCACCATGCGTGCACGCGCAGCAATCAAAAAATAGCTTCTGCCCATGCGCAGAAGCAAAAATTAGCTTATGCGCAGAAGCAAAATCCAAGATGGCGGCACCCACGGAGACACCGACGGAACCGGCTCCGTGACGTCATCGCCGAGTTACTAACGGTTCTAAAGAACCGGTTAGAACCGGTAGAAACCCACCTCTGGGGTGATGTCTGAATTATGATAACTCATGGTTCTAGTAAATCTACATACATCTGGAGATAGGGAGGGAATGCATTTACATAAACACTTTCAAGTTTAACTGCCCAGAGTCGCTGTTACAGCATATAACGGTAGCACATACATTTAATAAATAAGTAAACAACCTCAGTAAATTTCTCCCGGTAGATTATATATCTTTTAATCAAATGCTAACCAGAGAATATTTGGGTTTTAAGGAAAAAAATCAGAGTAGATCCCCACAAGACTGAAATCTACCCATGCTTGGAAGCATAGATTGAAAATCTGAAACTGAACAGGTAAGATAATTTTGATAATACACTCTACAGCAGGGGTGTCAAACTTGATTTCATTGAGGGCCGCATCAGGGTTATTTTTGACCTCAGGGGCTGGGGTGGGCGTGGCCAGGGTGGGCGTGGCCAGCTTGATGTCACTTGTGTCGGGGGCGTCTGTGGGGGCCCGAGCGCTCTCCCAACGAAAAACGGGCTCCTGAGCTCCGTTTTCAGCCACGACGGCCTCCTGCCGCCCTCTGCCAGCGAAAACGGAGCTCATGGGGCTGTGTGCGGCCCTCCCGAGCTCTGTTTTCGCTGGCAGAGGCACCGCAGGCCGGTCCTTCGCTGTTTCCAGGGGGGGGCAGAAATAATGCCAGTCTTCCTCCAAACAATTTTTAGCAGAAGAATACATGTAATCTTTTACACACAGAGAAAAAAAAATACAATGCGTTTGTTGGAAAGTGGTACGTTTGAAAAGGATTTGGGGCTTCACCAGATCACAAGGGAAGTCTTTTCCACTTGCACCTAATCACACCATAAACATACCCTGACAACATCTTTTTTCTGCAGCATCCCCAAAATATTGCCTTCATGTCATTTCCAGTCCATGAATAAAGTTAGATACTTAGATTTAGATACCATGTGCAATTGTCCTTGGTTGTAGGGATGTCTGTTTTCTTTATTCTGGCATCATACATAGGCAGCCTCAAAAAGTATAAATCTTATTAGGCTTGCTGTCAGACCTGCCACAGCTTAAACCTCAAAAAAGAAACAATCCCTAGCTCCATTTGTTGAGAAAGGAGCAGTTTATTAGAGATCAAGTGTATTGCAATAGTGCAAAACCAGAACTGAGAATTGCACGCCAAAATCCCTAAATTCTACTTTTCCATCCCTTAACTCATTGCTCCCCCCAGTGTAATCAATCCATCAGGCAAGATGTTTTCCTAACGGTCAGTTAAAGCATAAGTTTGGTACGCGGTTCCCAATTGCCTTGGAGGCGTATCAAGAAATTCTAGTGACCAGGAAGAAATATAAGCTGGGGAGGGCAGCAAATCTCACATTGGTGTGTGTGTGTGTGTGTGTGTGTGTGTGTGTGTGTGTGTGTGTGTGTGTGTGTGTATTTTGCTGACTCAAGGATGAGTAGAAAGCACTTCAGCTCAACAGTGGTAAAAAAAAGCGTTATGAATCAGCAATTCAAAGGTTACTGAAGTTCTAAACTCTATGAAGAGAAGTGTATCACCCAGTTCTGCTTTGGTGAGACTTCTGGGAAAATTCTCTGCTGTCTCATGTTTATGAGGATCTGCCTGTGAAGACAATTCAAAATTTTCCGCTGGTGAAAAGTGCTGCTATCCAGAGTTAGTAGGAGCTAGAGCCGAGCTGCAT
Organism: Thermophis baileyi; assembly: GCA_003457575.1. Lineage (NCBI taxonomy): Eukaryota > Metazoa > Chordata > Lepidosauria > Squamata > Dipsadidae > Thermophis > Thermophis baileyi. Next base: position 2,688,513 of record QLTV01001849.1, read on the forward strand.
AATCAGCGGCTCCAGGACCTTTAAAACTTTAGGTATGATTTCAAGTCCCCTTCAGAATTAGCTACCACCTCAATTCTTAATGTGTTAGAAAAATAAAATTAATAAATAATTGAAAAGTAATTATACATTTAATTAATTTAGTGTAATTTTAACTGAAGTAAATTGATTCAAGTGTAGGTGTTGTTCTAGGCATTTAAATAAACAGCGAAAGCTCGAGAGAATAAAATAAATAAAGCAACAATTAGCAGTTTGATATTAAAGAATAAGGACAAATCTATCTCAGCATTAATTGTGACAATAACATCTCTCTACAGTGCATATGAAGACAGAATAACGGAACAACAGAGTTGGACGGGACCTTGGAGGTCTTCTAGTCCAACCCCCTGCTCAGGCAGGAAATCTTATACCATTTCATACAAAAGGCTACAATGATGATGTAAGACAATAGCTGATCTTTCCAGAGAAACATAGTTGTGAGCTACCATTAGAGCTCTCCTCCATAAATGTAATTACTTTTTTTAAAGTCATCTGTGCTGTCAGTTATAGCCAGATCTTGCAGCACTTGAATTCCCAAACTTATTAATAGAGGGAAAATAATATATAGCCTGAGCTTAGGAACCTTCTGATCGTATTACCAAGTGCTTTGCCATCTGACATCAATGGCAGTTCAATTTGTAACTAAGACTCATGGTTAACTGTCTTCTAAATTTAAGCTTCTAAACTATTTTGGAATTGATGTTTTTTTTTTAAATAAGATTGTTTTTTTCTCATTTTTTTCAGTGCCCCATGTAATGACAAAATGGACAGTGTTTGTTTTAATGTACATAGTTCAGAACAGTTTATCTTCAATTTTTAAGGGTCTCTCTGTGTGTGCACTCAGATAGATAGATAATATACACATACACACACATACATAAATATGTGTATTATGTATATCTTTTAAAATTATGTATATTAGGCAATCTTGTCAAAAGTATATATGGGAATGTTCAGCCTGTTAAGGGTTTCATCCCTTTCTTTTGGACCTCTTAGAACAGGGGTGTCAAACTTGATTTCATTGAGGGCCGCACCAGGGTTGTGTTTGGCCTTGGGGGGGGCAGGGGCGTGGCCATTGTGGGCGTGGCCATTGTGGGTGTGGCCAGCTCAACATCACTCGTGTCGGGGGCACCTGTGGTGGCCCGGGCGGGGCTGGGGGGGATCCACTTTTGCTAGTAGTTTGTTTTGCTAGCACTTTGCCAGCGAAAACGGAGCTCAGGGGGCCCTACGCGACCCCACGGGCTCCATTTTCAACTGTGACAGCCTCCTGCAGCACTCTGCCAGTGAAAAGGATCCGGCTCGCGGGCTTTGAGTTTGACACCCCTGTCTTAGAAGAATCCAGCTGCAGGTGGCAGAGCAAGGTCATTCGTGTCGGGGGCACCTGTGGTGGCCCGGGCGGGGCTGGGGGGGATCCACTTTTGCTAGTAGTTTGTTTTGCTAGCACTTTGCCAGCGAAAACGGAGCTCAGGGGGCCCTACGCGACCCCACGGGCTCCATTTTCAACTGTGACAGCCTCCTGCAGCACTCTGCCAGTGAAAAGGATCCGGCTCGCGGGCTTTGAGTTTGACACCCCTGTCTTAGAAGAATCCAGCTGCAGGTGGCAGAGCTCTTTTTAATTAGATTAAATATTAGCTAATGCCTTGGACTTTTTTCCCCCAGTGGCACCAACCCCTTTTTAAATATAACCTTAACAGTCCACACAATAACTGCATGCAACCTTATGCCTCCAAAATATCGCTTGTCTTCAGATTAAACTATGATAGAGACGTTGTCAATGCTGTGAAACTATTAAAGACTGGTGAAATTACAAGAATGATGGGGTGCCCTCTTTAAGCATGAATCTGGCTTTTAGTTAGGCTTTCTTCCTTTCATTACTGTCATGGAACAGAAGTATGACACTGCCTGGGCATCACAACTGTGAGAAATTCTCCAGTTCTCTACTTTGAAATTTGGCCAAAAATCACTTCTGCACACAAAGACACATGGATATTATTATTAGAAGAGGAACCAAGTCACAGCTGTTTATTTTAACATTAAAAAGGAGAATCAGCAAATTATTTTGAGGCTTTGAGACCCACAGAATTCTGTTTTTCAGGGATTCAAAGGACTTCTCAGTAAGCTCTCAATCTTTATGATGATTGGATAAAGTATGCTTATGTTTTTATAGACTAAGATGAGGGCTGAGAGTTGATAACATGGCATGTTGAGCGGGCTCACATCACGTGCCATACATGAATAAACTATAATTACCGGTAGCTGAATTCATACAACAAAAAAGCAATATGCCATGGCTTGCAAACCACAATGGCTAAATTCACACATTATGCTAAGCAAAAACAAAACAGTCCTTATTATGGTTTCGGGTTACAGTGAAGCCAGCCATTGTGTCTCATATGCTACATGAACCTGACACTCAAGTCATACTGTTAATTGCTATTAAACACTAGTGCTAAAACAATAAAGATTAGCAATAGAGGGGGGAAATCAGAAGTCAACAGAATATCTAAATCCATATTGCATTTAAATTTAACAATTTTAGCTTAGAACTTCTTCTGTGTCACCCTGGGATGTCATCTTCCTTAGCTGATAGATTATCACCTATGTCTGGAAGAGCTTTCAGTAGCAGAGTCCCAGCTTAAACCCCAAATATCTCCACTTAAATGGATCTAGTATTGGATAAAGGCAAGAACCCAGTTAAACAGGTTCCTATATTAGCTTGGCTTTTGTCAACTTCCTATACGTTTATCATATAAAAAGAGAAACGATGACTCTACAAATTAGAGCCAAGTAACACAAGTAAATTGTCACGTACAAAATGTGGTTTGATTGATTCTGTGCAGAAACCTAGCTGTGGTTGAGGAAGCTGTGTGATTATTTAATCATGGAACAATCTCACAATCCTCAACCACATTTAGTACTTCACCATTCTAGCAGCTTCATACATGTGAAATGTGTCTCTGGTGCAACTTGAAGACAATCACATTAGCATTCTGACCACTGATGAAGCGTGGAGCATACGTTCCAGGTCTCAATCTACTCTGAGTTACTTAAGGAGATAAATTGTAGAAAACATCTCAGATATAAAAATATGTGAAATGACTTATTTAATCAGTTTATTTATTTATTCATTGATTCATTAATTCATTCATTTATATTTCCTGTTTCTTAACTGCCCATCTCCCTCAGAGATTGTGTTCAGCGTCCTCCTTTTCGTATCCCTCTGAAAAATCCATAGGCCTGAATCTGTGTTGATCCCATAAACTGACATTCAAGAGGTTGTGTTTCTTCTGAATCTAGGAATTGTTCAAGTGGCATTTAATCACTGGAAAAGAGGGGGGATGAAAGTAAGTTCATCTTTGTATATGCTGATTTACACCTATCTTTCTCTCTCTCTCTGTCTCTTAAATGAAAATGGACTAAAATGCTGGTTTTAAATGCATAAAAAATTGAGGAGATGCTGTTTTTAAGCCTTTAGACATTTATTTCTGAGTGGTTCCATTCTGAGGTGAAATGCCATGCGTTTCCATGAATGCCATCTGGAATGCTTACCCTGAGTAGAAACGCAGATTATAAATGAAATAAATAATTTGTTAATGTTTCTAGGTGAGATGGGTGGCAAGCAAGTCAATCAATCAATCAATCAATTGCTAGATCCAAGAAACTGAAAAGCTTATAAGTGGTAACCAAAACAATATAATACACTTATCTTAATAGGTATCAAGAGCTATTACATTACCTGCATTCTTACCTAGATTTCCTGGCACTGTAACCTCCAGATGTTCCCTGAGCCATCCCAGTAGATAAGGGACAGGAGGTTCATCCAGCTAAAATTAATTCTGGAAGCTGCAATCATGTTGAGATTATGAAAATCTCATGAATAAATGGGCTATAAAGATTAAAAGGGTTTCAGATTCATTTGATTTTACAATTTCAGTGAAGTTCTAGAATGATTTCTCTGTGCTTATAAATTGTAGAACAATATATATTTTTAAAGATGTTTAGATCAGACTTTGACTCAATGTTAGAGAGCACTCCATAGTGCCGAGTTCCAAATATTATTTATCCTCAAGCATTGTGGTTTGTAAGTTTCATCCATAGCTTCTTTGGTTTTCACAGAAGATAAAATAGTATCTCTCCCCCCCCCCCATGTTTTTATGTTTTTCTTCTCTCTACTCTTGGCAAGATGTAATTGCCCAATTTTTGGAGCAGAATTATAAAAGGGTTTGATTGTATGATTCCCAAGTCTCCTCTTAAGAGAAGACACAGAAGATAGTTGACATGAGAAGGCGCCTCTTTGGCGTATCCTCTGGGGACTCCAATGTAGACGATGTCTATGAGAATTAGAACTCAAGCCAGTTGTGAAAGGAAGAGGTCACTGAATTTTGCACCGAAGGCAGAGGAGTCTGGGAACAGCTGGAGGAAAAGTAGAACACAAATGTTGAAGCTGAGGAGCTGGCCAAGAGGAGGAAAGAGAGAACAGAGGGGGAGGAAATACAATTGGGGGGGGGGGAACATGGGAACCAGACAGCTCCTGTCATCTAAAATATTGGCCCTAAGATGAATACGTCCAGAGAGAGAGGGTGTTCCACAGTCTGAGTATAATCAGACACACAAACAAAGTTCCCTTTGGAAAATGGGAACAGTCAAAGAAGACTTCTGACAAATTCTTCCACTTCAGAGCAATCATTGGCAAGATGCACTAAGCCGTAATAAAGTTTGTTTGGCTGTGGCTTAGCCTGAAGTGCAAATTCATTCCTTGCAATTCATAAACCGTACAATAATTGACAGTTTATTATGTGTTCAACACACGGTGTTCCAAATCAACAGTGGCTTAATATAATTGTGGATCCGTCATATAAACCATGGCTTGGATAAATGCAGAGGTGCTACTAAATACTCGTTAAGGTCTGCAAGGAAAATGAATTGGTGGAGAAGAGAAGAGAAGAGAAGAGAAGAGAAGAGAAGAGAAGAGAAGAGAAGAGAAGAGAAGAGAAGAGAAGAGAAGAGAAGAGAAGAGAAGAGAAAGAAGCACCTGCATTAGATTTACTGGGACATCGTATGCGGGACTTCGATAGCATTCTTTTCTGAGCTCAGTGTTTATAGGCCAATGTTGTTTGAAAGTTGTGCCTGTGTTTTTCTTTCATCAGCAGGAACAAAGCCAGCTATTTTTTTGTGAGGTAGTTTGTTGCCCTGCGAGGCGGCCTCATGGCTGGAGCCACACTGGTTATGTCTTCCTCCGATAGATCTTTACAGGCTTATAGATCTCTCTGTATATGTCTCCGTTTCTCCCCCATCAACAGCAGAATCTAAACAATCTTGATTCCTGTCCAGCCTGCAACGCCCAGACTACAGGCTGGAACTTTTGAATGGCAGGAAACCGAGACATAGCTTGTTTGTTGTGTTAGGAATCTGTGGGTGAAACAGAACAAAATGAGTCCTGGACTTTCAGGACCCACGTTTTTCTGCATTTACAAAGGGGAAGGTTGCACGAGTTGGAAGCAGATCGGGCTGGGTCACGACTCTGCTAGATTTAGTTTGGCAGGAGTTTTTCTTTCACAAGGAAGTGAACAAATAAGCGACCCCCTGCCCTCAGAAAGAAAGAAAGAAAAAAAATCCGTTTTGCTCCTATCTTCTCAGTGGAACAGCTGGAACATTTTTGGATTCTCGCAAAGAGTATTTTTATATCCTTGATGAGGTTGCTGCAAAACCCCCAAGTCTCTCTCAAATCAACAGTTGACCTCAGTTCATGAAGATACAAGAGCAAAGCTGGAAAAAAGCCAGAAATGCAGCAAAAAAAAAAAAAATCCATCACCATCACAGTAGTACAGGGAAACCCAGGATCTTTTGAGGCCAGAGACTACCCCTAAATAGCTTTTTGTCTTCTGGATGGGCAGGAAGAGTTGAGAACAAAAATATAAAAACTTAAGGTTCACAAATGAACAGGATGTGCAATGAGGCCCTGCACATTACCTCTTTCATGGCTTATTATTAAGGTTTATTAAGATTATTGACAGCATTCTAATGCATTTATTTGCAGATGACACTAAGCTGGCAGGAATAGCCAACACCCCAGAAGACAAACTCAGGATCCAAAAAGTTCTTGACAGACTTGAACAATAGACCCTATCCAACAACATGAAATTTAATGTGGAGAAAAGCAAGGTTTTACACCTGGGCAGGAAAAACCAAAGGTACAAGTACAGTTTAGGAGAAACCTGGTTCAAAAACAGTAACAGTGAGAGGGACCTTGGAGTCCTAGTGGACGATCACTTAAACATGAGCCAGCAATGTGTGGCAACAGCCAAAAAAGCTAATACAATCCTTGGTTGTATAGGCATAGAATCAAAATCACGAGAAGTATTAGTACCGCTTTATAAATCCTTAGTAAGACCACACCTGGAATACTGCGTCCAGTTTTGGTCACCACACTACAAAAAAGATGTTGAGACTTTGGAAAAAGTGCAAAGAAGAGCAACTAGAATGATTAAGGGCCTGGAGACAAAAACATGCATAACAGTTGCAGGAATTGGATATGTACAGTCTAGAGAAAAGAAGGACTAGGGGTGACATGATAGCAATATTCCAGTATTTGAGAGGCTGCCGCAAAGAAGAGGGGGACAACTTATTTTCGAAAGCATCAGAAGGCAAGACAAGAAACAATGGATGGAAACTAATCAAGGAGAAAAGCAACCTGGAATTAAGGAGAAACTTCCTAACAGGAGGACAATTAACCAGTGGAACAGTTTGCCTTCAGAAGTTGTGGGAGCTTCATCACTGGAGGTTTTTAAGACTGGACAGCCACCTGTCTGAGATGGTATAGGGTTTCCTGTTTGAGCAGGGGGTTGGACTAGAAGACCTTCAAGATCCCTTCCAACTCTATTCTGATTCAATATAAATCTAAATGCTATTGCTATTGCTGTTGCTATACACAAAGTGGAAGAGGGAGTGAGGGATACAAATTCACTCTTAATTTGACTAGCCCAATGGTCAGGATAAAGACTGACCATGAACATTTCCATAGAGATAATTATCCTAAGATGATTTCAGCAACTGTGTCTTGCCCGGTTCATTTGTTTCCTTGGCAGAGTTCCCAACTCTACAGTATCTTTTCCCTCTTATTTTATTTGATGTTTTTTCTTTCCTTCTCTCAGATGGACGACCATACTCTGTACGTTTATCCTTCATTTAAAAAAAGGATATGTGTGTAGAAATAGGCACAAGACATATTTTAATATGACAAGCAGTGGTGGGTTGCTGCCGGTTCGGACCGGTTCGCCCGTACCGGTGGCGGGAATTTGCACCCGCTCGCCGAACCGGCAGCGATGGCCGGCTGTCCATGCCCCCGAACCGGTCCTCCGGTCGCCGCGGCTGGCAAAGAACCCTCTGCGCATGCGCAGAGGCTTCTGCGCATGCGCAGCGGGTCATTTCCCTGACATGATGCACTTCTGTCGCAATCCGAACTGGTAGGGAAGGTAAGTGAAACCCACCCCTGATGACAAGTTTTATTACAGTGTGTGTTTGAAAAGTGCTTGTTAGTATCCTTATTAGTAACTCATTTTGTTTTATTCATTCTGCAGAGAAAATGCTTTCTCAAGAAGCTATCGCTGGTCTTTTTTCAATAATTCTGTGTCTTGCAGGAAACATCGCACTCACGGCTGGTAAGAAATATTTGAAGAATAGAGAGGCTTCTCTGGAATTGTGTTGTTTTAATTTGCATTAACATATATGAAGTTTAGAGAAAAATATTAATGTCGAGCTCCACTGTCATTCACAAATATTGTTCATTTTATGTGGTAACTCTTCATTTGCTTCACTATATTTTATTAAATCAGCTTCAGTTGGCTAGCTTTATTCATTGTATTAAGACTATGTTAAATTAAGACTATGGCTTACAAACCATAGTGGCTTGGTTCATAAATCCTTTTAAGCCAAAACCAAGCAAACCACATTAATGTTAGTGTCATATGTGAATTCTTATTGTCTGAAGGTCTCCTATTGTAGAGGGAATAGAGAATGGCCTTGAAGGACAGTGGGAAGATCTGTTACCAAGGCAACAATCAGACAAGCCTGTTTTGAGCGCATTCCAAGAAAAAAAAAATTAAGAAAATGCCTCAGACAAGCGCTTCCCTAATGCACATGAAGATAAAATGAGGGAAGCACATTCATACTTACAAAATTCAGTTACTATGACTGTTCTAATTAAAATATTTATCAGAACACCACAAATACAGATGGCATTTGTTTCTTAATGTGGTCTACCTTATAGGGCTGACACCTATTCCTTCAAAAACTCCTACCCCTTCTTTCTTTCTGCCTGGTACACTTGTAACGCCTTGCAAGCACAACTATCTTGGTTTTATCAGATCTCTCAAAAATCTCAACTTTTTCACCAAAATTGATGAAATCTCTTCCCAGGACATTAACGGCAACTTAGTTGGTGACTTCCAATGAGCTAGTTAGCCATATTCACATACTTTTATGAGCATTCCTAACATTATAATCTTCATTTTCACCACTTCTGTGATTTTCCTTTCCACAAAAGAATCTCTCTGTGCAGTGTTTCCTTGTTTACTCCTTCCTTGGCATAGTGTCCCGTTTCCTCTGCTGTTTTCCTCAGGGTTGAAGTTTAGAACATTCAGCCTTGTAGTTTGTGAAATGACATACACGTAGATGTGGCTGTCTAACTCTAGCATTAGAGAGCACTGATTAATTTGTGGATAATTATGCCCAGTTTCAGGAGAAGATAAAAAAAGAGGGAGTAAAATCAAAGAGGGAAAGAATTCGACTTACAGTATCACGCTGCCCTAGCATACAACTGAGAAAGCTGGAGGATCACTATGAAAAGCTTAAACATTGACACCCAGAAGCTAAATGTGGCTCTTTCTTAATGAGATGCCTTATGTGCTTTAAGGGAAATAAAACTTCCAGAAGGGTCTTTGAAGAAACCAACGTTAAAATGTATTTTGTGTCTGAAGAAGGGGGGGGGGGGAACAGACACAGATCTTACAGTTTTATCATCTGGGCCAAGCTAGCATCTACCAGAATGAGAAACAATGGTCCTGTTGTTTTATTCTCCCAGTACTGAATATCCCCCTTTTAATACTAGTGATTGATAGTATTTTCCAGAGTTGTCCAACCATCATTGTACAAAATAACAATAACATTGTTGGCTTTACAGTATTTCAACAATAGTTGGGTGATCATAGGAACATGCTGGAAGTCACTTTTGTGGAAGTGACTCGTGACTGAGTTTGTATACTTTTGATGGTTACACCGGAACACTTCATTACATGCCAGTAGAATGCTTACTAAGAAGGCAGACGGATTAGATTACAACCATCACTGTTTTCTCCTCTTTCTTATCAATAGTTTGGTGAAAAAGCAGCAAAGCATGTCAGCTGGGAACAATTCCCCAGCAGCTTCTTTCTGATAACAATTTGAGCAACAAAAACCAAGCAGAGGACCTGGGGACAGAGTGAGAGAAAGTTTGAACTGTTACTCTGCTTCTTATTTACTCCTGCAATTTGGATCCAGACAGCTTGGGTGAAATTGGTCTTTACAAGAAAAAAAACTATGTTTTTCTGAATCTCAAAGTGCTGTGATGTGAAAGGCCTTTCCAAGCCAAGTGCAGGGCCTGATTCTTTGCACTAGCCTTTCTTAGGAATGGAGACCAGTGACAAGTTCTGCAGAACATCTTGAAGTAGTGATTCAAGTGGTGGATATTCCACATTGGCTTTTGCCTCCATTCTTATATTGTGCTTTACCTTTTTTCTGAGACGGCGAAGGTACTATTGTCAGGTACCCAGAGAACTCCCATCCATTGATCGATTGATCAATGATCCATCCAAAGCTTGCTTCTTGTCTCCTCTATCATTTAATTTAACCTTAAATATTGGTTGGCCCAAGTAGGCAACCTTTCTGGCCCCATCGATGTCAAAGCAGAACTTCAGGAGACATCCAGTGTATCAGTGGTGGGATTCAAAATTTTTACTACTGGTTCTGTGGGCGTGGCTTGGTGGGCGTGGCAGGGGAAAGATACTGTAAAATCTCCATTCCCTCCTCACTCCAGGGGAAGGTTACTGCAAAATCCCCATTTCCTCCCGATCAGCTGGGACTCGGGAGGCAGAGAATAGATGGGGGTGGGGCCATTCAGAGGTGGTATTTACTGGTTCTCCGAATTACTCAAAATTTCCGCTACCGGTTCTCCAGAACTGGTCAGAACCTGCTGAATCCCACCTCTGCAGTGTATTTACATGAGTGCGCACGTGGATACAGACACACACCCTCTTAGATACACTTCTGTGCATAGACATATACTGATTTCATATCCAACCTATTTTTCACTAAACATTGACTCCCATTTTTTTATATCAAAACTACAACATGATGTTCAGCTATTTCATTGTTCCAAAGTCTGCTATATCTATGTCCATATCTTGGACAGATCATGATGGGATGTTTATGTTTCCAGTGTTTATCCTACTCACTATAGCAATTGCTTAATTTAATAACCAAGAGGAAGGAATTAACATGTAAGTAGTTTGCACATTTATTTTTTTCAGTACAGTTTTTGTAGTGGTGGTGCAGTGGTTAGAATGCAGTATTGCAGGCAAACTCACTGCTCACTGCCAGCAGTTCGATTCTGACCAGTTCAAGGTTGTCTCAGCCTTCCAGTTTTCCGAGACTGGTAAAATGAGGACCCAGATTGTTGGGAGGCAATATGCTGACTCTGTAAACCGCTTAGAGGGGGCTGTAAAGCACTATGAAGCGGTATATAAGTCTGTGCTATTGCTAGTGCTAGTGCTAGTGCTAGTACATGAGCTATGTAGGCGGCTGTGTGCAGGAACATAGCCAAATTTTTGAAATTTGAAAGGCACAAATCAGTCTCTGCATAGTCTCATCCTGTGTTGTCACTTTAGATATTATCCCATCATTCACCCTCACTATATTTTTAACCATCACTATATCTTTTAAACATTCCACAAGTTCTTAAAGATGGACAGAAAGAAGGTAGAATTTGGGCTATACACTGAATAAAGACTGTGTCATTTGGAGCCTCTATAAAATGTGCATCATTTGGAAATTATAAAAATTAACAAGATGCAGGGCATATTACAAGATCTATTTGGACTCAACCATGAACACACACATATACAAACAATTTCTTACACCAACCCATGCTGACATGCACTCACATCAGAGCATGTGAACCCATATAAACCTATATAAATGGACAGCCTTCTTACCCGCAAGCCATGTTTGTATATTTAGATACAAACAAAAACATGGATGTACTTAGCTTCTCCTTCAATCCACTGATACATATATACCTGTTCACCACATAAAATCTCCCCATCACCATACATCAGCGGTAGGTTGCTACTGGTTCGGCCCGGATCGGCGAACTGGTAGCGGCGGCGACGGGAGGCTTTGCCCACCCGCCCGGGATGCTTCTACGCATGTGCAGAAGTGTCACGCGCGCGCACGAGCGCACGTGCACACACGAGTGAACCGGTAGTGACAGGATTTACAACCCACTACTGCCATACATACACCCATACACGCCACCTACCAAAGCACAATTAGTCTTTATAAACGTATCTGCACATACACAACCTGAAAAATCTTCATCTAAGGAAGTAAAGGAATCGTAGTTTAAAAATAGCTGTGTATTCACTCTCATTACCAGCCAAATAAGAATAGCTACCTATTGCTTCCTTGTAGCAAAGGAGGGCAGATTGATTCACTAGTCTAACTGGGACATAAAGTACATAACATAAAGTTATCCAAGGGCTGGATAAGCAACTGGAAATTCAAAGAAGCTAGCAGGCATAAGGATGCAAACCTGCATGCTAAACCATGTCTGTTTAATCATAATTTACTAAATTATAGTTAATTTAAATAAATTATAAAATTAAGTTATTAATAAAGAAAGTCAGTTTGGTGTAGCGATTAAGTTTTTGGCCTAAAAACAAGAAGACTGTGAGTTCTAGGTAAGAAAAGCTGGCTGGGTGATCTTGGGCCAGTCTAACTTACTTCACTTGTGTTCTTCTTGTGGGAAAAATAGAATGAGATATTGGTGTGTTTATCACCTTAAGTTGTAAAAGGTGGGATCCAAATCTTAAAAAAAAAAAAAATTGGTTCACCCAATATTTTTAGCTAAAACCAAACAAATCCTAATTGCATGACTCCAGCCACTAAATACCATACAGCTGTTGCATCAGCTGATTTAGAAGGCATATGAACAAATAATATGATATCCATTCATATCTGTGAATTATATTTTCTTTTGTATTACAGGTCAGCCGAACTGCGTCTGTATGCAATCGGTATGTTCAGGAAATTTCACATGCTCAGGAGATTGGTGTTTTGTAAGCAAACACTTGGAGAATGGGAAAACGATCGATAAGAAAGGCTGCCTGAAGGAAGCAAATGAATTTTGCTGGGGCTCTATCACAAAAACCTACGGCATAAAATGCTGCCAGGGCAACATGTGTAATTTCAATCTTTCCATCCAGCTAACAGGTACTTTTTAAAAATTTCCTTCTATAAAGACTATTCTCCCCTAAATGGGAACAAGGTTGTGTGCGTTTTGACTTTCCCCCTACAATAATAATACACAATAGGTTGTAGTATTATACACACATGCACACCAGGGGTGGGTTCTAACTTACCTCACTGCCGGTTTGCTTCCTCACACGCAGTGCAAGCGCGGGCACATGTGCGGGCATGCCGTGCAAGTGCACATGCATGCACGGGTGTGCCATGTGCATGCACGCGCATGCGCAGTGCTAAAAACCAAGCTTCTGCGCATGCGCAGAAGCAAAAAACAAAATGGTGGTGCCTACAGCACCGCCAAGAGAGCCGGTTCGGGGGCGTGTCCAGCTGGCCATCGCTGCCGGTTCGGCGAGCGGGGGGGAGTTCCCGCTACCGGTTCTATAGAGCCGGTCCGAACTGGCAGCAACCCACCTCTGACGCACACAGACATGCAGCCAGCAGTTGTAATCTTTCCATTCTTGGACAAAATGAGATGCCATACATTTTGTGAATGGAATAGCTAATCAACCCTATTTAATGTTATACTGCTTTCTTTTTAAATTGGATTGTTACTCACCATAGTTATCTCCTGATAGTTTTGGTTTTGTGCAGAAGTTAGGTTTCCAATAAGGTTAAGAGGCTGCTTTAGGTGCTAAATGTTCCCGCTTTTTAGAATCATTCGGTAGGACTGGAAGGGACCTCGGAGGTCTTCTAGTCCCTGCCCAAGGCAGGACACTTTACACCACCCCAGACAAATGGCTGTCCAATCTTTTCTTGAAAACCTCCAGTGATGGAGCACCCACAACTCCAGGAGGCAAGCTCTTCCATTGATTACTTGTTCGGTCAGGAAATTTGTCCTTAGTTCTAGGTCGGATAACCAGCTTCCATCCAATGTTTCTTGTCCTACCCTCAACTGCTTTGGAGAATAAGTTGACCTCGTCCTCTTCTCTCTGGCAGCCCTTCAAGTACTGGAAGACAGCTAACATGTCTTCTTCTCTTTTTTAGGCTAGACATACCTAGTTTCCTTAATTATGCATCATTTTAATTATCCCTAGACACCATATTAATGCTATTACTTGTTGATTATATCGTCAGAGGAAATAAAAATCCAAAGACTATATGGCTTCCTGAGTTATGGAGTAAAGAAATTCTGACGCCTCCTTCCAGAGAGATATTTCCATTTGTTTAGAATAACTGGGAAGCCATACATGGTTAATCTATAGGACCCATTGCCATCAGAAAAGCAGTAGTAACCAACTTTAACCCTGGGATTTGATTATTGGACTTGTTTATGGCTATAGAAGTACCAAGTGTTATGGTTGGTTCTAACTCAAAGGGTCATTGTATTTTACGTTTGCATCTGCACCAAAAAAAGTCAGGAATTACTTTTTTCTACAGCTTTTTTTCTTTCCTGTCAGCATTCCCCAATTTTGCGTTTTCCCTGTCCTTTCTTTCTTTTCCCTCTAATTTCTTTCTTTATTATTATTTTTTGTACAGTATTTTTTTTAAATTTAATAAAGTTTTATAAAAAGAAAAGAAAAGCCGTAGTAACTAAATGGATTCTTCTTCCAATCAGATGAAGGTCTGCTTGAAGAGGGCCCATCTTTGAAGAACCTTCTCCTGATGGTCCTGGTTCCATTGTTTGCTATTTTGATTCTCATTATATTAGTTGGTCTCTTTGTCTGGAAGTGGGCCCAAAGCCGGCGGAGACATATGCCATTTGGGTCTAATGAACTGGGCGATGTGGATTTTATGCTGAAGAACTCTCTGGCTGGGGACAGCACCTTAGAAGTAAGTCTTCACTAGGAATGGCATTCAATGCCACTGTGGTTAGTTGCTCAGCTTACTCTAAGCCAAAATTTTTATTTTATTTTATTTATTTATTTTGTCAAACACGTATTAGATAGTACATATAAGTATAAACATGATTTGAATACATGAAATGAATACGTATAAAAATAAAAGGGTACATTAGGACAGGGACGGTAGGCACGCTGGTGCGCTTATGCACGCCCCTTACAGACCTCTTAGGAATGGGGTGAGGTCGACAGTAGACAGTCTAAGGTTAAAATTTTGGGGGTTTGGGGATGAAACCACAGAGTCGGGTAGTGTATTCCAGGCATTGACCACTCTGTTGCTGAAGTCGTATTTTCTGCAATAGAGATTGAAGTGGTTTACCTTGAGTTTGTATCGATTGTTTGCCAGTGTATTATTGCGGTTGAAGCTGAAGTAGTCATTAACGGGTAGGACGTTGTAGGAGNGGAATGGGGTGAGGTCGACAGTAGACAGTCTAAGGTTAAAATTTTGGGGGTTTGGGGATGAAACCACAGAGTCGGGTAGTGTATTCCAGGCATTGACCACTCTGTTGCTGAAGTCGTATTTTCTGCAATCGAGTTTGGAGCAGTTAACTTTAAGTTTGTATCTATTGTGTGCTCGTGTATTGTTGTGGTTGAAGCTGAAGTAGTCATTGACAGGTAGGACATTGTAGCAGATAATTTTATGAACTAGGCTTAGGTCATAACGAAG
>QLTV01001849.1:2705004-2738817 GCA_003457575.1 Thermophis baileyi
GGGGGGGGGGGTTGGAGCGTCCTTATTGATATGGGTAATTTGTTTTTTCTGGTTTTGGTGGTTATTAGTGGTAGGTATAGTTTAATAACACTTTTGCCTTCGAGCAAGAAAATGTTATAATGGTCTTCGACAGTGTTACAGCCAGAGAATAGAATTTGCCAATCAAGAGATGAGAGGTCGGTGTCTATGAGATCATAGTTGGCTTTTTTGAAGTTGTAATTGGGTATACCATCATTATGGTGATTTTTGTAAGGGCGTATATTGAGACAAAAGTCAATCATGCTGTGGTCACTGAGTCTAGTGTTGTTAGTTACTAGTTGATCTAGTCCCAGATTAGTAACAGCATTGTATAGGGTTGTATGGATGGGTTGTTGTCTTTTTTTGAAGTTGTAATTGGGTATACCATCATTATGGTGATTTTTGTAAGGGCGTATATTGAGACAAAAGTCAATCATGCTGTGGTCACTGAGTCTAGTGTTGTTAGTTACTAGTTGATCTAGTCCCAGATTAGTAACAGCATTGTATAGGGTTGTATGGATGGGTTCAGCTGTACATTCATTTAGGGTCCAGTTAATAAGAGGTAGATTGAGGTATAGATTGTTTTAACGGTGACAGGTTAGGTTCAAATATGACCTACCCTTGTATTGGTTGCCTTTGGCTTGTTTTATCTTACTGCTGTTGAATATTTTTCACTCTAAATTGTTCAGCCTTCTTTTCTTTGTTGATAGCCCCACTATTGGAATGAATATATTTGGCTGTAATTACATGTTCCCTGCTATTGTTAGCACTTTTGCCTTCTCCCATAGGAAGGATCCCAGAGATCCACTAAAGTTTCTTTCAAAGTAACTTCGGTATGAACTATGGAGGAGAAGTTTTCTGAGTTGGGAAACCAGAGAAGCTAAATCAAGCTAAACCAAAATGACCAAAAGTGCATTAGAATAATTTCTGCCTGGTGTTAGATCTTGATTTTTTATTCTTTCCAACCCAACTGAATATTGGAAAGGAATTACAGGTACAACAGTTCATTTAGTGACCGTTCAAAGTTACAACGGCATTGAAAAAAGTGATTTATGACCGTTTTTCACAGTTACGACCATTGTAAGCATCCCCAAGGTCACATGACCAAAATTCGGATGCTTGGCAACTGGTTCATATTTATGATGGTTGCAATCTCCTGGGGTCATGTGATCCCCTTTTGCGACCTTCTGACCAGCAAAGTCAATGGGGAAGTCAGATTCACTTAACAACTATGTCATTAACTTAACAGTTGCAGAAAAAAGTTCCCACTGCATTCCTGTGATGGAAGCAATTGTCATATAATGCTGCCAACCCTTCCTTCCTTTGTGGGCATGTGGTGCAGAGTGCAACTTACTAAGGAGTTGGAAATTCCCAGAAGCAGGCTTGGCATGCTTATTACTCTCACCAAAATATACCTCTCCATCTATTCCTCTAAGATTCTTCACATGTTTGATTTGTATTCAGGTCTTGCTGAATGATGACTGCACTACTGGAAGCGGCTCTGGGCTGCCCTTTCTAGTCCAAAGAACTGTGGCTCGGCAGATCACCTTGGTTGAATGCGTTGGTAAGCCAAGGAGAGAAAGAAACGTATGAATTGTCACAGGCGGAGAACTGCTGAACCGGTTGGAAACAAGAATATACATTCCAGTTCTCTGATAAAATATACAGATTTGAGCCATCTCTTTATTCATGAGGCATATTTGTGTCTCTGGCTTGCACTTTCAGAACACTTCCACCAGGGGTGGGTTCCACTTACCTTCCCTACTGGTTCGCATCGCGACGGAAGTGCGCGTTTTGCGCTCACGCGCTCGCTTCCCTCACGTACGCGCCTACACCACGTCGGGGAAATGACCCTCTGTGCATGCACAGAAGCCTCTGCGCATGCGCAGAGAGTTCTTTGCCAGCCGCAGCGACCGGAGAACCGGTTCAGGGGCGTGGACAGTCGGCCATCACTGCCGGTTCAGCGAGCGGGTGAAAATTTCCGTCACCGGTACAGGAGAACCGGTCTGAACCGGCAGCAACCCACCACTGACTTCCACACAGCACTCTTTCTACCCACAATCCCTATAAAGTGTTTTAAGCCTACAGACTGATTGACTGAAGCAATAGCAATAGCACTGAGACTTATATACTGCTTCACAGTGCTTTACAGCCATCTCTAAATGGTTTACAGAGTCAGCATATTGCCCCCAACAATCTGGGTCATCATTTTACCAACCGCAGATGGAGGGAAGGCTGAGTCAACCTTGAGTGGCTCAGAATTGAACTCCTGGAGTGAGCAGTGAGTTAGCCTGTAGTAGTGCATTCTAACCACTGCGTCACCATGGCTCTTGAAGCAATTAAACTCTGAGAGACCCCACCCTCAATTTGCAAAAAAGAAAAATTCAATATTGTTAGTACCCTCCCATCCACATTTTTAGTGCATCTTGTATAATTCTGAATAATAATAATAATAATAATAATAATACTCAGAACATCGTACATTTTAAGAAAATACTTGGTTGATAAGTAGGATGCTGGCAGCAACCCGTATCAACCATCAGTACCAGTCAATGATAGTTGTGATATGTTTTTAAATGTTCAGTTGACTGAGTTTCATGTTTAATGAATAAAAGAGATGATGATGATGATGATGATGATGATAATGATGATGATAATGATGATGATGATGATGATAATAATAATAATAATAATAATAATAATAATAATAATAATAATAATAATAATAATAATAATAATAATACCACCATTGGCATTGACCAAATCCCCTTCAGCCAATTGCAAAAGTCTGCTTTACCTGGAACAGCTTACAACATCATGCAACAATACTTTTAATGTTACAGCATCTGGCTATCCCAGGTCATTGGGAGAACTTCATAGGCAAATAAAAATGCCAAATCCAATCTAAGCATCTGGCTAGCTGCGTAACCAGCCATAGTAATATATTCATAATGGGGTGAATCTGCTCGGCTACCTCCTCATCTCTGAGGATTCCTCCTCAGAAATCTCACCTAGAGCTGTGAAGGTGCCGTGACATCACGATATTACTTTCGTAACCAGACGCTTTCCCCAAAGCTTCTAATCTTGGTTGTAGGTTGCCCTGAAGGTTGCTGGCATGAAGGAGAAGACAGACAGCCTTGAAGCAGGCCAATTTCCCCTGTAAACAGAAATATCATTTTTCTTCCAGACAGGATTATCCCACTATAAAGCAGAAATTTATTAGCTCACTTGCTGAATATAGAACACATCATGAGAACACAGAAGTGCAAAACAGATTCTGTAGTCGAGCAAAGAAATAGCCTGTCTTCTTTTTATGTGCAAGGATTATTTGCACATGGACAAATTCAAACCCTGGACAGTCTTCCTGCTACCTGAAGTATTCTGGTCCATTAACAGATGCTCCACGTAAACATGTTAACGTTTATCACTCAGTTCTGAGCCATTTCATTAAACATGCTTCTTTCTGTTATCTGCAAGCCAACCTAAAATGGAGATCAAGCTTGCAATTGGGCTGATCTGCCTTAACTCTGAGATACTGTGAAGAAAATTCTTAACTTAATGGATAAGCATTAGGCAAGGAAAGAGCTGTTTGTCATCTCTTAATTTTTCTATGGAAATATCTCTTATTGCCAGTTTGCCACTAGCAAAATGTTTTGGAATATTTGACAAAGAAACTTTGCGTTCTGCTAGCAATCATCCTACGAACATTTTGTTCTCAAGCATTTAAAAGTAATAGTATTTAGATTCTGAATGGGTTGCATATTTATCCATAGCAGTTTTGGAAAATAGGCTATAAGAGCCAACTATTCATCAATAACTATTTCTGATTAAATTGATCAAAGGATTTTTCACTGTTGTCAATTCCTGCAGCTGCTCTGGCAAAAAATAATAATGAGTCAGGTATGTTAGACATTTAAATGCTAAGATTACATCTAATATGAATGTGAAATATCAGTCAGCTCAGGCAAGAAGTCATTCATGAAGGCAAGTGAAAGGGTTTGAAAATTATGTTCCTCTCCCCCACAATAGGCAAAGGACGCTATGGGGAAGTGTGGCGTGGCACTTGGCATGGGGAGAATGTGGCGGTCAAGATTTTCTCTTCCCGTGATGAGCAGTCATGGTTCCGTGAGACTGAGATTTACAACACGGTGCTGCTAAGGCATGACAACATCTTAGGTGAGTGGAAACAGTGCAGAAATCCAGCAGCTGTATCCGTCCCAAGAAGTCCTAGGCAAGCAAACGGAGGCAGGACATTTTAAGACCCATGAAGCTAAGTACACTTCCTAAATGTGCACGAGGGATTTAAAGAGCTGAAGAAGTTCAGAGATTTAAAAGTCTCTGTCTCATTTACCCATACACACAACATAACATAATTTATAGATACTTTGATAGCTTCCTTGGCAATTTTGGTACTTTGGCAATGTACGCTGAGCTTTATCCTCCTTCCCTGCCCACAGGATTCATTGCGTCAGACATGACATCACGGAATTCAAGTACTCAACTCTGGCTAATCACCCACTATCATGAGCATGGCTCCCTCTATGATTACTTGCAATGCACAGTGTTGGACGTGGAGACCTGCTTGCGTTTGGCCACCTCGATCATCTGTGGGCTCGTTCACCTGCATGTGGAGATCTTTGGCACCCAGGGCAAGCCAGCCATTGCTCATCGGGATCTGAAAAGCAGGAATATCTTGGTCAAGAACAATAAGCAGTGCTGCATTGCTGATTTAGGTGAGTGGATTTTAGAGCAAATGTTTTTGGCAAAGCAGAGGTGCTGATGTGTAACTTTTCCTTAAGGGCAGAAGAGCTTTCTAAGGGAAGTAATCTGAGTTCTTATATTTGCCCCTTAGAACTTCTAACTCATTAACCTAATAGCCTTCTACAATCTGGTCTCCCTCTGGATGTGTGGGCTTCAGTTCACAGAATTCCTACTGAGAATTCTGGAATTAAAATTGATATATCTGGAAGGTTGGGGGAGCCTGGCCTAACAATATACTTCCCACCCTGGCTGTATGATCCATCTCTGCTACAAATATAGGAACAAAATGTCACACAGGTAGGGATGGAAGGTTACAGTCTTGATTAGGCTCCTAGCAGAGGGCTTAGAATTTAACTACTTCCTGTTTACTGCAATCCTTATCTGGTTTAATTATATTGGTTGTATGGTGTAAAGAATTAGATACTACATTGTTCTTATCTTGTTCTACTCTTCTTTTTTCAGACATGTTCTTATTTTATTGTATTTTAGTCTTTTTGTTTTAATATGTTTTGTGAGTCCGGGACCTGTTGGAATGGAATGGAATGGAATGGAATGGAATGGAATGGAATGGAATGGAATGGAATGGAATGGAATGGAATGGAATAATTTCTGAAATAACCACTCCTTTTCACAAGTTCATATCTGACATCCACAATTTTTTCCAAAAAGGCACATAATTTCCTGATTGCATTAGTGGTGACTAGTTTGACCTTTGTATGAGTAAACAAATAGATCTGTTCCCAGATATGTTTACAGTGCAATAACTTCAGATAACTCATATAAACAGATCAAGCCATATGTTTTAGAGGAAAGGACAAATAACTCATGATTATCAGCCATTCACACTAGGGAGACAGAGTTTCCTGGCTTCAGATATTAGCTTTTACCAAATCCCAAGGATGCAAGTTAAGCTTTCTGTTTAGACCAGGGTTTCCCAAATTGTGCGGTGTTCCTTTCTCAGGGAAGTGCACACAGAGTCCAGGGAGAGGTGAAGAACATTTTAGATCAGGGGGCCCAACCCCCCAGTCCATGAACCGCTATCGGTCCATGGCCCGATAGCAACCGGGCCATGCAAGTGGTGGGCAAGCACAAGAAGCTCTATTTGCATAAGCAGTGTGCGTGCACGTGAAACCATCTCCTCCCCACACCGCCGCAGCCACCGTCGGTCTGTGGAGCCAGAAAGTTGAGGAACGCTGTTTTAGATACATTGTTAAAATAAGTTCACCTTTCCCAAAATTTCATTGTATTGTTTTCAATATTCATTTGTATTCATTTTGATGTTTGGATTTTTAGGGGAGATATGTACATTAATGTTACACTAAAGAGAGATGTGATGGCAAAAAGTTTAGGAATCCCTGATTTAGACATTCCAAAGATATTTTATTGATTAGCCCAGTCAGACTTATTCCTAATTAGTTTCTCAGCAGAACAGAGTTTACAGAGTGAACAACAGTGGCACCTCTCAGCTCCAAAAAAAGAAGCATGATTCTTACTTCATAGAAAGTCAAGTGCAAATATAGGAAAAGAATAGATGGGAGTTGTGGTGCATGTGAACTCGTATGCCATAGACCAGTGATGGTGAACCTTTTTTGGCTCGGGTGCCAAAAGGGTGCGCACATGCATGATAGCGTGCCTACGCGTGCCCACACCCATACTGCAATGCCCTCCCCCCATGCATGCGCACAACCCCCGCTGCCCCCTGCGCATGCTCACAGGCATCACTGAAGCCTCCGGACTTCCTGTAGTCCCGTTGGGCTGTTTTTTGCTCTCCCCAGGGTTCAGGAAAGCCTCCTGAAGCCTGGGGATGGCGAAAAATGGCCCAACGGGCCAACTGGAAGTTCGGAAATGAAACGGAAGTGGAGCTGCCCTACTACTTACCTTCAGATAGTTGCAAACAGGCCTCCCACATCTTGGCCCATTTCTTCTGCAGCTGGCAAGGCTTTCCTGAAGGCCTCTGCAGCTGATAACAGAGCTACAGATCGATCCGGAGCTCTGTTATCAGCGAGAGAGGCCTTCAGGACAGGCCTTTAGGAAAGGCCTCTGCAGCTGATAACAGAGCTCCGGATCGATCCCTTTCCTGAAGCCTGGGGAGAGCAAAAACGGCCAAAAAGAAGGCCGAAAATCAGCTGGCCAGCGCGCGCTGGAGCTGACATAGGGCAACGCCTCACATGCCCTCAGATATGGCTCTGCGTGCCACCTGTGGCACGCGTGCCATAGGTTCGCCATCACTGCCATAGACAAAGGCACCTTCAGCTCACTAAACCAAAGTGCATTCTCATGCTCTCTGTAATGCTATACAAGCCACAAAAGTTAAGCTATTCTCCTAAACTCAGGGTAATGCCCTTTTTTCCAGTTAAATCTGACCTTTTTGATGTTTAGCTTCCTGATGTAGGATTGCCCGCTTGTTGCAAAAAAAATAGGAGAACCATCCTTATAATGGTGGCATTGTTCCTTTCTTTCAGGATTGGCAGTCATGCATTCCCAGAGCAATGATTACTTGGATATTGGGAATAACCCACGGGTGGGCACCAAACGCTATATGGCACCTGAAGTTTTGGATGAACAGATTCGTATGGACTGTTTTGAATCCTTCAAGCGGACAGACATCTGGGCTTATGGTCTGGTCCTGTGGGAGATAGCCCGAAGAACCATTGTGAATGGTAAGGAAAGCCAAATGGAAATAAGTTAAGATGCGGTAATCTAGGGCCTTGCCTCATGGTTCAGGCAAAGTGCTATCCCCTTATTCTTGCCACAGGATGTTTATACCATGGTAAGTTGCAAGTAAGATAAGATTCTAAGTTCAAAAGGAGAGCTCTACAAAAATGGATGGAAGCTTTGCAGAAATCAATCCTCTCGGATCCAGACACAATCAGATGTTTTTTTTTCTGCTAGTCACAGAACTATTTTAAATATCTGAAATAGCATCTTCGTTCGCAACATTTAATGGCTTCTGGCAGTGTGCCCACCTGTTCAGGAAAGGGTAAAATGGAAAGCATCCTGGGAGGTTACAGAGAGCCGTCAGAGCAATTTCTCTTGCTTGCAGGAAGTGCTTTGTGACTGGCCACACCTACCAGGTCAGCCATTTTGTCAGGGAGCCTTATGCTAGCTACCTTCTTGGATTAGGCCAAATGTCCATTGAGTCCAGCCATTTTAGCAGTCTGTAATGCAGACCCTGGGTCAGTAACGCTCTGGCATTGCTGGCCCTCATCAACTGGGATTCAAAGGTCTCTCTGGTATTCAGAGATCTATTCCCTCTTAACATGGAGATTGTGTTTAACTATTTAGAATTTTAGTTATTCCTCTCCTTCATGCCAAAGTGTTGCCATAAATGGAGGAAGCGGTTTACTCAGTTTTCTGTATCAGCCGGCCATCTGATCAGCAGTGGCTGAAATCTCAGAAGATGGTCATCTCTGTTTGTTACTTCATGCTGGATTCAGCTTCCTGCACAGTCTTGCAAACATTTGTTGAGTTGTCTTCGCAGTACTGTGGCCCAAGCTAGAACTTGTACATATACGAGTGGAATAACAACCAGCTTTTCACAGCTCTCCAGCAACTCTAAACTGCTCAGAGATCCTGCGAACAGATCTTAATTGTGTGGCCTAGAAACAGCCTTAGGACAGCTCATACATGGGGTTGAGCATAATTTGCTCAGCTGTGATTTGCTGAATAGATTAAAACTGGCAGGGTTCACAGAGGGCCATTGGTTCTTTTAAAATGGCAGTGGGCCATCTCCATTCCTCCATCAGCCCAAGCCAACAGAGAGAGGGATTGCTAGAGTCTTTTGGAGACTGCAGGTTGCCCACCTCTTTCATTTGAAGAAAAAACCTGTAACTTCTGGTGCTGCAGTTGAGTTCATGCTTTATTGAGGAACTGGAATCTCAGCTGCTGTTAGAGAATGGAAGGAGCTGGCCCTGCCTGCCACTCTCCCCCCTTGCCTTTGGCTCCCTGTGTAGAAACAATCGCTAATCAGGCCTGTTAATGGGGATGTTTTTGACTGGCCTAGTTGGAAGTGTTTTCATTTTTCTTTTTCCACACGAATGATTAGCTGTAAATTATAAACACTGTAATCTAGTGTCAGCGCCCAGCTTGCAGATTAAAGGGACCATTAGACTCAATCAGCACTTTGTTTGTTCAACTCTGATTAGGAAACAAGCAGCATCGCAGCTTAGCTTGGCAACTGGCCACCTTCAGGGAAATTCGGCTATCCTCTGACCAACGCAGCAGTGAAGCTGCCTCTTTGCTCCTACATTGGCAAAATATGCAGAGGCTTCCAGTGATGGTTTCTCGGTTGATTCCCCCCCCCCTTCTGTAGGAAGTTAGCACCCACCCCTCTCCTGGAAAAATGAAATATCCTCCCCCCCCCCCCGTTTGTTAATAGCCTGGAGCAGTCTATTCTACATAACAAAGATCTCCTTCAGACAGAGCCATATTAGGAATTGCCCAAAGCCCTTTCATTACACCACATGGGACCTGGGAAGAGTACATCAGCCAAGCCGGGGACTCAGGACAGCCCACAAGAGTTGCCCCTGCATGGCCCCGTGGGAGTCTGACAGCCAACCAGGATACATTTCTTACACAGGAACAGGAAACTCTTAAGGTGGGGCCCAAGAGAAGGCATAAAACAAGGAACTCTCACCATCTCTGTCCTTTTTCTCGTCACCCAACATCTGGAAGCATGTGATCCACCTTTTCTGTTCAGGAGCTCATGCCATGTGCTCCTGTCCACCATTAAACCTTCTTTCCAAGCAACTTCCATGAATCCAGTGTCTTTTTCCCCACTTGGAACTGAACCCAGAAGGATATTCCTTACAACACCTCTTTGCGCTTTTAACATTCCTTCAGAGAAGAGGCTGGAAAAGGATCCCACCTCTAAAGTGTTCTTGTGTGCAGGCCATACTATACAAGTTTGCAGTGAGGATCGCTGAAAAGCAAGCAAAGATCCCATGTATTTCTGTGGGAGTTTTTATGTAGTGGTGTTAAATATTAAACCAATGCAAACTAATATAAAGTAGAGAAAGAAAAGAAAAGAAGAACTCAAAGGAAAAGCTAAAAGTGCAAGAAAAGAAAAAAGAAAAAAAGAAAAATGGAAGAGAGGAAAAGGTACAAAGGATACCTCCTCTTTACAGCAGGTAGAAGAACAGTTAAAATTTTCCTCTTACTGTTACAATATATGATTTAAAATCATAAATTCATTTTTTTTATAGTTTTGTGCAAAAATCCATAAGGCATTTCCAGTCAGCAATAAACATAGTTTTTGTTTTCTCCACTCAAAGAAGTCAATTTAGCCATCCCAGCAGGGTCTATCATCTTTACCAACCATTCTTCTATCCTTCTATCTCACTGCAGTAAGATCAAAAAACATTTTTGGATTTCCAGCTTTCTGGCCCCTGGCAATTAGCACTTGTGCAGAAACTGCTCTAGTGTGAAAAAGTAAGACAGTGTATCTATAAACCTGTGCATTTTTCAAGGATCAAAAGTATTCAGTTGATAGACTTGGACCCATAGAATACGGATTTGAAGAATTATGATGCTCAATAGTAAAGCTTCTAGGTTGTTCAAAAGGGCCCCAGTTCAACCCTCTAAATTGGGGGGGGGAGGTCCCTTTCTGAAACTATGGGCTGGCATAAGCAATTCTGAGCTAAAGGCCGGCCCTCTTGATTTGAAGAGCAGCTTAAGTGAGGATATACATGTGAATCGAGAGCCAGCCCAGCACTGGGGTCAGAATGCTAAAGTGGAAACTAAGGTAGTCCTCGCTTAACAACCAGTTGTTTAACAACTGTTCAAAATTACAATGGCCTCAGAAGGGGTGCTTTACAACTTATAATAATATAAGAGAACATGATGCCTTGTAACATAAAAAAAATACCTAGATTCATCTCAAGCTCACATAAACCCCCATTCTTTCCTCGGTTCCCCAATGCATGTTGAAACAGCCATGTCTTTAAATGCTTCCTAAATATTCCACATGGGGGTGCAGTTCTCCTGTCGGGGAGGCAGAGGCTATAACATAGGAAGGTACCTCCTACCAGGAATGCTTGGAAATTAGGCAGTTGCTATGTACTGATGCTGACTACTGGTTCATGTTTGAGATTGGATTGATTTGATCGAATGAATGAATGATTGCTTGAATGATTGACTTTTATCCCACCTTTGTTATCTTTTATAAATAATTCAAGGCTGCAAACATACCTAATATTCCTTCCTCCTCCTATTTTCCCCACAACAACCTGTGAGGTGAGTTGGGCTGAGAGAGAATGACTAGCCCAAAGTCACCCAGCCAGCTTTCATACCTAAGGAGGGACTAGAAGTCACAACTTTCTGATTTCTAGCCTAGTGCTTTTACATCAAACTATGCACTCATTTTCAGATCAAAGGCTAAAGTTCTTGACTGAAGGGGAGGCAGAATTTTAATTTAAATGTAAATGGTTTAATTTACAAGTCACCCATCTCCCAAATGACTGGGCAGCTGACAACTAAAGTTTGCGCCCCCTCTGGTTTTTCCAACCCATGCTTGGAGATGCTGGAAACTGAGTGTGGGAGTTTTCTCTTTGCAAAAGAAGGAAGGAAGGAAGGAAGGGAGGGAGGGAGGGAGGGAGGGAGGGAGAGAAAGAAAGAAAGAAAGAAAGAAAGAAAGAAAGAAAGAAAGAAAGAAAGAAAGAAAGAAAGAAAGAAAGAAAGAAAGAAAGAAAAAAAGAAAAAAAGAAAAAAAGAAAGAAAAGAATTTGGTAAGGGCTTTTTCAACGTATTAAAAGGCATAAGTTTTCATGAGCTGCATTAGATGCATAGAATGGCTCTCCTTTTCTGCAAAGGAGATGTCCCTTTCCTTTTTTCAAGAGAGGCAACCTAAGGACTAAATAATTTTACTCACCCACGGCAGAAGGAAAAAATGAGCAGATGTTTTAACAGAGAAATACCAATAGCCCACTTTGTCCAAGCTTATTGGAAGGTGTTCTCAATGTGTAACTCTAGGTTACCACCCTACAAACCCTTGCTTCTGTATGGTCTCTTGCTGTTTGCCTTCTTTTCAGTTCTTCTCAAACCACTAAGTCACTGGCCTGATTAACAGACTGTGCTAAACCCAAATGGGTGATTAAACAAACAGAAGCTCAGCTCGGTGCCTGAAGCTAACCATGTTGATGCCTGCATGTTTCAATTTGGGGTTTTTTCCATAACCAGAGATTATACTGTTGAGGTTTGTGAGCTTGTTAATTTCTTTGTTCAAAATCTCATTACTTGTCTGATCCTTGACTACACAAACAAGAGGCTTCAAAGAAAATAGTGATTACATTAAAAACAGCCAAAATAAAATCCAACTGGGGCATGTATTAACTGGGCTAATTCTGTCTCCCTTCCTGAATTCTAGTAGTACTAGTTAATAAGCCAATTACATTCACAATAAAGGATCTTTAACTGGCTGCCTTTTACGTGCCCTAAGGTACATAGCCACTCTCTGCCTTTGGAAGATCCTGTACCATCTGCATATGAAAATTTGGTAGTATTGCTTGGCATGGCAAGACCATCTTGAGGAAAAATGACATCATGCCTGTCTTCTAGCTAGAGCAAAGCACTGAGATGTGTTTTTACTGGGAATCAGGACCCCCATCATTCAAAATCAGGTTGTCAGATGGATTAGGGTCAAGTTACATTGAGCTGTTTAGTATAGAAAGGTTTAACAAAGCTGATGGAGGTCCTAGGTAAATAGAGTTCTTGGCCAGCAGGTGGCACCAAACGCATTAGTGCTGAGAGCTGGTAGGAACCATTGAGCATTGTTAAGGAAAATGTGTCCAATGAACCTATGGTAGTTTCTCAAGTCATTTGTTTGGTAATGCTGAGTTCAACAACCATTCTAGCTGTAATGTCAGACATTTAAAAGTCCATTGATATGAAAGTTCACATCCAACTTCAGCACAGCATTTTAATATTGTATTATGCCTCAAAAATCTATTAGAGTAGCGTATATAAAGTAAGCTAAATACTGAATCCATCCATACCGTGTTTGCATATGTTTTTCAGTCTGTGTGTAGTACTTTTCACTATGTCAGCATGCATCTGGTTCATGGATCTTGATATTCCAGATATAGTAGATCGGGTTTGGCATTCCAAGGCTGGGAACTTTCTGAACTGAAGAACATATGAATTGTGGAGAGAAATATTCTTTCTGGTGCAGGCTTTGTTTCAGTTATCATCTTCTACTGTACATGTTTCTACACCCTGATTGTGAGACTGCAGACTTCTGTCCCTGATGAGTGCAACACTAATTAGGTTAACCAGAGGAAGCCCCTTAAAAGGTACACCCACTCGCTGAGGTATGTCTCAGCACTTTGGAGAGGGGGGCCTTTTAATGTATCCTTCTCTCAAAATTCGCACTTGTTTCACACACTTTTTGTCTTGCAGGAAACAGCCAAAACTCTTTTTTGTAGGCAAGGTCTTTTGAGTGTAGCTTTTTTTATCCACTTGTAATTGTTTCATCCTTGGATTTATTTTTATTGTCATCTATTTTTACATCCTATGATTTGAAAGATATGCTAATGAGGATAGTGAAGTTATAGTAATAACAGTATAGCAATAGCACATAGACTTATATACCGTTTCACAGTGCTTTAGAGCAGGGGTCTCCAACCTTGGCAACTTTAAGACTTGTGGACTTCAACTCCCAGAGTTCTGGGAGTTGAAGTCCACAAGTCTTAAAGTTGCTAAGGTTGGAGACCCCTGCTTTAAAGCCCTCTGTAAGCAGTTTACAGAATCAACGTATTGCCCCCAACAATCTGGATCCTCATTTTACCCACCTCGGAAGGATGGAAGGCTGAGTCAACCTTCAGCCGTTCAGAATCGAACCGCCTGCAGAACTGCATTCTAACCACTGCACCACCATGGCTCTATGCAATATTTTGATGGAAAGTTAACAGGAACCGATGGGGTTTTTTCCCCAGTTAATGCATTGGTAGTTCCTTCTACAGTAAAGATGCCAGGATTTTGTAACCATTAGTCTCAAATATCTTTAAGGGGTTATGGTATACTTTAGTTCAACAGATGCCCCATAATTTATAAAGATATACTTTTTGGACTCTTACTAAATCATTTGTTATTAATCTTGGCTAAAATATGTGCCAACAGCAGAAACTATATAACTCTGATCCTAAGTCAAAAGTTGAACTACCTTGGTTTAATATCATGAACACGTTCTTGCGTGTTTCAAGTCGTAATGAGTAGAGCATCCTATAAATGTAATTTAGAAATGAATAAAATTGCAAATTGTGAGTAAGATTGCAGCAGTACTTGTCTGTGTTTGTTTGTTTGTTTGTTTGCATAGAAACAAGAACAAGATAGATGAGTCATTAGTAACTGCAATGTTTGTTTTCCAAATTCAAAGTAGCTTTCACAGTAAGAAATACTGATTCTAGAATGAGGTCTGTAAGACCCTTGCCTAGCAAGTAGCTCCCAAAATGTATACAGATAGTCCTTGACTCATAACAGTTTGTTTAGTAACCGTTCAAAGTTACAACGGCACTGAAAAAAATGACTTATGATCATTTTTTACACTTATGACTGTTGCAGCCTCCCCATGATCATGTGATCAAAATTTGGATGCTTGGCAACTGATACTTATTTATGATTTTTACTGTATTTTTTGGAGTATCAGACGCACCTTCCCCCCCCCTAAAAGTGGGTGAAAATTTAGGTGCGTCTTATAGGCCGAATACGGCCATTTGTGGCCTCCCGAACCCTCTGCGCGTCACGTTTTCACCCTCCCCGGCCCCCAGAAGCACTCCATAGGCCAAAAACAGGCGCGTTTTTGGCAAAAACGGGATGTGTGGAGCACTGCAGAGTGCTTCTGGGGGCCTGGAAGGGCGAAAACGTGACGCGCGGAGGCCAAAAACTATTTTTTCTTGTTTTCCTCCTGCGTCTTATAGTCCGGTGCGTCTTATAGTCCAAAAAATACGGTATATACTTATTGAGCTGTGGTGGCGCAGTGGTTAGAGTGCAGTACTGCAGGCTACTTCTGCTGACTGCCGGCTGCCTGCAATTTGGCAGTTCGAATCTCACGAAGGCTCAGGGTTGACTCAGCCTTCCATCCTTTGGAGGTGGGTAGAATGAGGACCCAGATTGTTGGGGGCAATAGGCTGACTCTGTAAACCACTTAGAGAGCGCTGTAAAGCGGTATATAAGTCTTAGTGCTAGTGCTATGATGGTTGCAGTGTCCTGGGGTCATGTGATCACATTTGCAATCTTCTGACAAGCAAAATCAGTGGGAAAGCCAGATTCATCTAACAACCGTGTTGATAGCTGAACAACTGCAATGATTCACTTAACAGCTGTGGCAAGACAGGTCATAAAATGGGGGCAAAATGCATTTAACAAATGTCTCATTTAGCAAGAGAAATTTTGGGCTCCATTGCGGTCGTAAGTCGAGGACTACCTGTATTCTATGGAGAAGAAACAGGATTCACATGAAGAACTACTGTTTTTTTTTATCTTCCACTCTGAAAGATCCATACCATTACATACACTAATTCAGTTGCCAAATTTGAAAAACACTGATCTTCACCAATTTAGCCTCATTTTTCCATTCTCCCTGTAAGAAAACAACAGCCTAGGTCAAGCCTTCCTTCAACATTAGCCCCTGCCCCTCCCACCTACCTACCTACCTACCTACCTTGCTAAGCTAATGGAAACTGCTTTATTGCATTTAATGGAAGACATGTGAGCATTTGCTCATGAGGCGTGCATAGGCATGTGCATTGTCACTAACAAAAGTAGTCTCACCACTTGCTATTTCTCAATGGAGCCTGTTTAAAAGATTTCTACCTTGGTCTTTCTTGTATTTTTCCACTCAGCTTTCTCAGAGCTCTGCTCATGCTGTTTTCGTACAAAGTACATTATGCCGGGGGGGGGGGGGTCATGTCTGAAATGTAATACTTGATAATTTTGTAACTTCTTTTATCATTTTGTAAGGGATGCTTAGTGTCGATTTGCCGAATTCTGACAGAGATGATAGGAAATTGAACTCACTGTGGTTTTGGATTGTCCTATAATGCACAAACCATACTGGCTTCATTGTCATATTACCTGTAAGATTCTAAGCTGTTTTTGGATTCTTTGTTCTTTCTTAAACTCCACACATTTGATATTGTGCATCTGCTTCAGGTGGTAAGAGAAAATACATCTGCTTTATGCAATTTTTTTTCATAGGTCTCAAACTTTTAAGAATCAATTTGTAAATGGATTCTTGGGGCGGTTGCTGATTTGCTCAAGCTTCCTACTTGTCTCCGTGACAAAGTCTACAAAACATTTCAATGCTCTCAGCTAAAGTGTTAGCAAATCGGAATAGAAAATCTGACTACTGACCACGAGTACTTACTATTGTACTTAATAAGAGTCAAACCAAATGTCTGTCTAATTCACACTCTCTCTAGATTCTCACAGAATAAAGGGGCACTGGAATAAAACCATCTAGAGCACTTTGCCCTGATATGTTATATGTCCACTGAGGAGGCCCACCTATGCCTGGATCATGTTGTCAGGGTGGAATCTTTTCTGAGATTTTCCAGAGGAAATGTTTTAATGTCCTTTATTTAACACACTCTTGGAACTGGCTGGATTGCCAAATGACAGAAATGCACATCAAGATGGGTCTTTTCTACAGCAACGTCCTCAAACTCAGTTCAGTTGTTTTTTATTCCAGGACAAAAAGAAAGCCATTAGCTTATATGGCGTTGGAGAACATGATTGCTGGCATAGGATCTAAACAAATTCCAATTCCATGTTCATGATGATCCCCCTAGTCTGAGATAATGGGCAGATTTAGCTTCTTTCCATATATATACCTGTGTACTCATAGAATTGAAATGGAACCACTGAAAATTCTTTTTTTTCCCCCCCTATTTGTATGAGCCTGATCCTTTATCAGCACAGTCCTCCTGAATCTGTGTAGCTTTTCTTTTGTCCTTATTTGACTATGTTCGAACACCAGGACCTGGGTTGGACATAACAGATGGTACAGGAAGATGATGTTCACACTGAATAATTTCTGCATGTTTGCAGTCTCAAGACTTCTCCTTCCTGTTCCCTCCATCTTTTTATCCTGCAGGGATTATTGAAGATTATAAACCTCCTTTCTTTGACTTGGTTCCAGTCGACCCCAGCTTTGAAGACATGAAAAAAGTGGTTTGCATTGACCAGCAAACACCCACCATTCCAAATCGGATGTTCTCTGACCCGGTGAGTGATGGGGTGATGGGAGTGATAGGCTGCAATTCATGGACCAGGAAAAATAGTTTGTTCCATCCAGACGAGGTATCAGGGATATATTAGATGACTGCTCTTGTGCCACTGTTACTTTCGCAATAAACCACAAACTTTAACTGTCTGAATATGAAAACTGAATATTCACAATACTCTTAATATCTCTCTGGATATCACTCTTAATATCACCCTGGGAATCTCGCTGGGCCCATAACCAATGTTAATATAATAGCGTAGTAACCCTTGAGTTATCAAGGAGATGCACAGA
Source organism: Thermophis baileyi (assembly GCA_003457575.1). Classification (NCBI taxonomy): domain Eukaryota; kingdom Metazoa; phylum Chordata; class Lepidosauria; order Squamata; family Dipsadidae; genus Thermophis; species Thermophis baileyi. Next base: position 2,722,295 of record QLTV01001849.1, read on the forward strand.
GAAACGTGATACCAGAACAGAGATGAGTAACTATTCAGTCACATACAGATACGTTAAAGTGCATTGCAGGTTTTACTTTACAAATAGCATAGTCAATAAACAGTCCAAGTCGTACACATTAAATCAGTCAATAGTTAACAAATACAGTAACAAACCTCTCAATACATACATACACACAGTATAGTAGTATATCACACACAGTGTAACTCAGTAAGTAATCACAGAGAGAGAAACTACGTCCTCTAGCTCCCTCTCATGGTTAACAGTAGCAAACTCATCCAATCACTTTTCAGCATCCAGTTAAAGCTACAATACTTCAATACAGTTCAAACTATCATGGTTAGTTTATATATTGCCGACCCAACTGAGTGGACAGAGTCCTAACAATGCAGTCTGTTAGAAAGATAACTTTTAGCGTTTTATTTTGTTATTTAACAGGAAGGGGTTCCCGTTGTTTAAAAAAGGACGCTTGTTGAGCTAGGATTGCTGTGTAGCCATCAACTTCCGAGTAGAGGCAGAAGCAAAGAAAGCATCTTATACCACGCCAGCATAGGAATCAAGCTTCCCAGCTAGACCTATTGAACAGTTTGGGGAGACAGAGGCCCCTTCCATGCAGGAGGAAAGCTATGCCCTATCCCCTTGATGGAGAATGTATGGCACGCGTGCCACAGGTGGCACGCAGCACCCTCTCTGTGGGCACGCGAGCTGTCGCCCCAGTTCAGCTCCACCGCGCATGCGTGCGCACCTCCCACCGGCCAGCTGGTTGTTGGGTTTCTGCCGCGATGCGCAGGGGTAAGGCGCGTGCAGGGGCGTGAGTGCATGTGTGGGGGAGGGGCACATGCGCGATGGCTGCGAGTGCATTGCATTTTGGCGGTTCGGGGGCATGCACGTATTCGTAAACGCGTGCGCGCGCTTTGGGCACTCGGTCCGGAAAAGGTTAACCATCACTGCCCTATCCCAATGATGCCATGTATCTTCTAACTGTTTTGGAAAGATGAGATGATTTACCCCATCAGCTAATTCACTCCCCTTCTAAGAGCCGAGGTGGCGCAGTGGTTAGAGTGCAGTACTACAGGCTACTTCAGCTGACTGCTAGCTGCAGTTCAGCAGTTCAAATCTCACTGGTTCAAGGTTGACTCAGTCTTCCATCCTTCCAAGGTGGGTAAAATGAGGACCCAGATTGTTGGGGGCAATATGCTGTAAAACTGCTTAGAGAGGGCTGTAAAAGCACTATGAAGCGGTATATAAGTCTAAGTGCTATTGCTATTCTTCTCTGAAAGAGCTGCCCTGATGATCATGTTTAGCACTTCCTCCAAAGCAGTGTTCCTTAGCCCAAGCAACTTTAACATGCGTAGACTTCAACTCCCAGAATTCCTCAGTCAACATGCTGACTGGGGAATTCTGGAAGTTGGAAGTCCACACATTTTAAAATTGTCAAGGTTGAGAAACTCTGCTCTACAGCTGCAGGGTAGGCATTTCCCTACAAGGATGCCTACTCTCGCTACACAAGGGCTGCCATGCCTTGGTGTTCTTCCCCTAGGAGAATTCTGGGCTGCCCCATCACATTATGGCGCTGTTGGGATACTTAACTATTTAATTTATTTATTAATCACATTTGTGTGGCAACCCAGCTCACAAAAAGTGACTTTTGACAGTCTACAACACAGGTGGCAAACTTGCAATGTCACGTTGATGTCACATGACATATCACGACTTTTCCCCCTTCGCTAAACCAGAGGTGGGTGTGGCCAGCGCATGACGCATCTGCCCCATGGGCAGCAAGTTTGACACCCCTGGTCTACAACAATCAACAAAATAGGAAATATATAAAAAAAAACAATCATTATAAAAGTATCAAAAGTCATTATTAAAACCAAAAAAACCACTATAAAAATTAAATAGGGACTGCTTTGTACGGTTGTTTCAAAAATTATGAGGTGGTAATCCAGAGGCAAGCTCTCTGCATGGCAACATCTGAAGAAATAATATTTCTAACAGTTCAGATTGCCAGTCTTCCACTTGAAGATTTATCATATAGCTTTGTGTCTTCTAGTGAATCAGAAGACACAGGGTCCATATGTGTCTTGTCCTTTCCAGTTCTCTATCCAACCTATTTTCTACATTTTCTATCTTTCCCAATTTTCTTTGTTACAAAAACCAGTATTCTACGACTGTAGAACATCTGTCCGAGATAGGGCTGAATGAATGAAGCAAGGAATAGGGAAGAAAATCCGTGATTTACTCTTTGTTTTCAGTGGGCCAGGCCAATCTCTGACTTGATACCTGGCAAATCCACTGCAGGACCTACTCGACTTTTATAAGACAGAGAAGCGCAGATTGTGTTGTAAATTATGACTTCAGATCCCTGGGAGAGAATCTTGGCACTAGTTCAGGGAAAGGAGAAAAAAAAAGAATGCAAAGATAAGACAAGCAGGAAGAATCGTGGGCAGCGGCTGCTGGAATCCCAGAAGCTAGAGGGAGGATGACCAGGGCCCTGGGTGGTCAGGAGATAAAATGCCAGCACAGAGCTATTCGCCCTCCTTAGAGTAAACCATGCATGCAAACAAGTGGACGATAAGGGATTGTTTGTTGATTTGCAGACCACCAAATTGAAGATTCCTTCATGTAAACAAGGCAGGGGTGAAATCCAGCAGGTTCTGACAGGTTCTGGAGAACCGGTAGCGGAAATTTTGAGTAGTTTGGAGAACCAGCAAATACCACATCTGGCTGGCCCCAGAGTGGGATGGGAATGGAGATTTTGCAGTATCCTTCCCCTGGAGTGGGGAGGGAATAGAGATTTTGCAGTATCCTTCCCCCAGGAGTGGGGAGGGAATGGGGATTTTGCAGTATCCTTCCCCTGGAGGGGGGAGGGAATGGAGATTTTGCAGTATCCTTCCCCTGCCACATCCACCAAGCCACGCCCACAAGCCATGCCACGGCCACCAAGCCACACCCACAGAACCGGTAGTAAAAAAAATTGAATCCCACCACTGAATGCTTTGATTTAGTTCCCTAAACTGAACAAGGAATTGGATGACATGGTCTAATGGCCAGCTCTTCATTTCTGTGACGCATACAAGGCTGATGAATAAGATAGTTTGATGGTTTTGCCATCGACTTCAGTATGTTTTGTTCATGCATCCATATGACCCTTCAGTGTGGATACTCTATGCATCCCTTTAAAATGAGACGAGGTTCTGACAGGTTCTGGGATTTTGCAGTATCCTTCCCCCAAGAGTGGTGAGGGAATGGGGATTTTTCAGTATCCTTCCCCAGGAGTGGGGAGGGAATGGAGATTTTGCAGTATCCTTCCCCTGGAGTGGGGAGGGAATGGAGATTTTGCAGTATCCTTCCCCTGCCACATCCACCAAGCCACGCCCACAAGCCATGCCACGGCCACCAAGCCACACCCACAGAACCGGTAGGGAAAAAAATGTGGATTTCACCACTGAAACAAGGGTGTGCCCCAATTAGCAATTGAATTTGAACAGGGCCATAATCTTAATTAAGCAAGGGATGAATGAAGGGCCTGCATCATTGAGTCTGAACACCATTTCATTCCTTGAAGAGCCCTGTCCACTACTTTATCCCATGAAGAAAGCTTTCATTTCTCATTCTCATATTCCATGACATTTTTTCCCTTCACGAAGATCTAAATGGTAAATATCTCCCCTAAAATGAATTAGTGGCGAGATAGCAAATAGCTCAAGATCACTTGATGAGTTTCCTACTGAGGTGGATTTCCTTGGCTGATCCCACTTCGATAGTGTTTTTTCTATACAGGTAGTCCTCAACCTATGACCACAATTGAGCCCAAAATTTCTATTGCTAAGTGAGTTAGTTGTTAAGTGAATTTTGCCCCATTTTACGATCTTTTTTGCCACAGTTGTTAAGTGAATCACTGCAGCTGTTAAGTTAGTAACACAGTTGTTAAGTAAATCTGGCTTCCCCATTGACTTTGCTTGTCAGAAAGTCACATGATCATATGACCCCAGGACACTGCAACCATTGTAAATATGAGTCAGTTGCCAGGCATCCGAATTTTGATCATGTGACCATGGAGATGCTACAGAGGTCATAAGTACGAAAAACAGTCATAAGTCACTTTTTCAGTGTTGTTGTAACTTGGAACGGTCACTAAATGAACTGTTGTAAGTTGAGGACCACCTGTACTTTATCTGGAAAGGAGATTGGAGTGGAGCATTCCGAATTATGAAACTCTTCCCAGACCCTCATTGCCAGCTGCCAGAAGCCTTGAGACACAAATAATTTATCCTCAATACTAAAGCCATATGGTAACGGCTTTAGCATATGTTCGCCAACATTGTACCATGTCCTCCTGATTATGTAACTTTTTCCTATAGCATGGGAAATTCTGTAATGTCATCACACAGGCTATATGCTGAGACAAACACTTTTAGAGCTGACATTTGCGTGCCTAATGAAGCAACAGAATAACTTCGCTGTACAACCCGGGAAGAAAAACAAATGCAAATAGTCCCAACCATTTTCGCTGATGTTACTCTAAAGTTACAACAAATAGGGATGAAGTCATTCACTTTGTCCTTTGCCAAAGATCGAACATTTCTAGTGATGGAGTACCCATCACAAGATACACAAATACATTTATCTTGCCTAAATTACTGCAAGACACTTTGCAAAGGCTGCCTTGGAAGACCACTCAGAAGCTTCTGCTGGTCCAAACTGGGACAGTGCAAGTGGTTAAAGGCATACCATTGTCTGATAAGATGCAGGGAGTGCAGGAGGCTGCAGCTTCATGATTGGAAAAATCTGGATGCCTTTGCAGATTACCCATCCCTCGGGAGCAGGCACTACAGAGGTGGGTTCCTACCGGTTCTATCCGGTTCTTTAGAACCGTTAGTAAACCGGCGATGACGTCATGGAGCCGGTTCTGTCGGTGTCTCCGTGGGTGCCGCCATCTTGGATTTTCCTTCTGCGCATGCGCAGAAGCTAATTTTTGCTTCTGTGCATGTGCAGAAGCTATTTTTTTCTTGCTGCTAGGGCGCGCGTGCCCGCCCGGCACAACCTTGAGCAAACTGGCAGCAAAAGGATCCAGAACCCACCCCTGAGGCACTGGTCTGCTAAGTTTTAACCCGTTTTACTGCCTAAGTAGAACAGTTCCTTTCCGTCTTCTGTCCATCTGTTTTCTGTGCCTGTTCATCTCTCTGTTTTGTTTCTCCCTTCCTCTTTGTTTCCTTCCTAGCTCAGCTACCCTTTTTCTTTGCCTCTCCCCATTCTGTTGTTTTTTTTAATTGTGGGAGGGGGGGGGTGGAAGAAAGGATTGAAGAAAGGATATGTCTGTGCACAACCATATACAGTGACCATTTAGTGACCATTCAAAGTTACAACAGCGCTGAAAAATGTGACTTATGGCAGTTTTTCACACGACCATTGCAGCATCCCCGTGGTCATGTGATCAAAATTTGGACACTTGGCAACTGACTCATATTTATGATGGTTGTAGTGTCCCGGGGTCCTGTGATCACCTTTTGCGACCTTTTGACAAGCAAAGTCAATGGGGAAGCCAGATTCATTTAACAACCGTGCTATTAACTTAACAACTGCGGGAATTCACTTAACAACTGTGGCAAGAAAGGTCATAAAATGGGACAAAACTCACTTAACAACTGTCTCAGTAACCGAAATTTTGGGCTCAATTATGGTCATAAGTTGAGGACTACCTGTATATGTACTTGTGTTTGTGTACATGAGGTTGATTTTGGTGTAGTTGGCCATATGCAGATAGGCCTCAATTTATTTTTCAAATGGTTATCTTATTTTATAGGCATTTCATTCTAATTCATTCTACTTGCGTTATTATTATTATTATTATTGTCCCTGTCCTTCTTGGATAGAAGCATATCCCACCCGCATATTTATTTGGGAGGGTAGGCCTTGCACAGGACTTTTTTTTTTCTCTCTGACTGCTTTTTCAGAAGTAGTCATCTTAAAATTCAGGGTTGCCTTCTGTTTTATAGATATGATATTTCACTATTGATGCCTTTCTGATGTCCTCAATGCCACTCTCCTCAGGGACCATGACTGTTGCTAGGACACCTCCCTCCTTCTCTCCCCATCCCAGAACTGTGTGATTGACACACAAGCCCTTCTTCCACTTTTCTGTAATCCTTGTCAGACCGTCTTGGTACCTGTATAATGAGGGACGAGGGTTTGCATCTGCTACTGCCCCCCTCAGGTGATCTGTACTCAGAACACAATCTCTGAACGGCATCTTGTGGAGAGTCTGGAAAACACCATGCTTAGTAGGTTCTATTCCGACTTTCATTTCAAAGTGTACATAGCTTCCTGTTTACAACAGACGCCTCCAGAAATCCCTGTTCCATCAGATAAATTGAGGGTTATCTCTACATTCTGTCTCCTAGGGTATCCTATAGTCTGGAGACATTAAATTCTCAAATGCATGCTAAATCCTCAGAAGGAAATGATAAATCTTCAGGGTAGCTTCAGCTGTCAGCCGAAATGAACCTTTCATTTCCTCAGCTTTCCCGCCCCCGCCCCTCTTTGGGGAGATTTGCTTGCTAGTTGCAGATGTAGCAGCGATATAGTTGAACAAAGCCAACTAGGTGACCTTGTACCAGCCATTCTGTCTCAGCTTTAGGCAGAAGGCAATGGCAAACCACTTTTGAAAAATCTTGCCAAGAATAAAAAAACTGCAGGGACTTGTCCAATCAGTCACCAGGAGCCAAAATTGAGTTGAAGGCACCCCTCCCTCCCAAAAAACATATTTAATAAACTCCTGCTTAAAAGCGTATTTATTTATTTATTTATTTATTTATTTATTTATTTATTTATTTATTTATTTATTTATTTATTTATTTATTTATTTATTTATTTATTTATTTATTTATTTATTTATTTATTTATTTATTTATATCCCACCTTTATTATCTTTACAAACAACTCAAGGTGGCAAACATACATAATACTCCTATTTTCCTCACAACAACAAAGCTGTGAGGTGGGTTGGGCTGACAGAGTGTGACTGGCCCAAGGTCACCCAGCTGACTTTCATGCCTAAGACAGAACTAGAATTCACAGGCTCCTGGTTTGTAGCTTGGTGTTTTAACCACTAGATCAAACTGACTCTCAAATATGTTGCAAGCCATATTGAGGAAAAGAATAAAAGGGAATTTTATAGAACTAAGATCCGTTCTATATTATCGGGTGTCACAAATGGAAATTGACCAAGTTTGACCCTATCAGAGTAGGAGAGAGATTTTCATATTTGATTCTGCGTTAATGATGGCACCCCAATTGGTTCAATTGTTGTTTTGCTGCAGAGATCACCATGACAATAAAATCATTTATATTGAACCTTACGAAACTTCAGTCTCTTTCTCCCCCCCCCCCAAATTCTTTAACTGTGTCTATCCCAGGAATAATTTTGTGAACAGTGCTAAAATTCTTTCTTCTACATTTCAACCAGAATACCAACAAAATCACTGGTGCTACAACAGACTTACCAAGCTCTTTTAAAAATGAACTCAAACTGAGTAACCTTTTTGGGCAGATCACCCTAGTACAGAGGTGGGTTCCTCCCGGTTCGCACCGGTTCTATAGAACCGGTAGTAAACCGGTGGTGACGTCACAGAGCCGGTTCTGTCGGTGCCGGTCCTTGGACGCCGCCATCTTTTTTGGGGGGAATTTTTTTTTTATTTTTTTGGGGGGGAATTTTTTGGAATTTTTTGCTTCTGCGCATGCGCAGAAGCTGAGTTTTCGGCACTGTGCATGCGCCGCCATCTTGTTTTTGGCCTCTTTTTTTGGGAATTTTTTGCTATTTTGTGAGTTTTCGGCACTCCGCATGTGCGCCCATGTGGCACGGTCATGCGGTGCGGCCACGTGGTGCGCAATACGCGTGCAGCCACACAGCGTGGGAGGAAGTGAACCGGTGGCAAGGTAAGTTAGAACCCACCCCTGCCCTAGTAGACCCTGCCCCTACTGGACATGAGATCCAGATATAAATGCAACCTTAATCAAAGACTGATCCACTTATGACAGTCAAAAGATCTGAGGTACAGGTAATCCTCAACTTACAACCACAATGGAGCTCAAAATTTCTGTTGCTAAGTGAGACAGTTGTTACGTGATTTTTTCCCCAACAACCTTTCTTGCCATCTAGGATTTATTCAGCTAACCATAGTTGTTAAGTGAATAGTTGTTAAGTGAATCACTGCAATTTTTGTTAAGTGAATCACTGCAATTTTTAGTAACACAGTTGTTAAGTGAATCTGGCTTCCCCATTGACTTTTGCTGATCAGAAGGTCGCAAAAGCTGACCACATGACCCCAGGACACTGCAGCTGTCATAAATATGAGTCAGTTGCCAAGGGTCTGAATTTTGATCATATGACCATGAGGATGCTGCAACGATCGTGTGAAAAATGGTCATGTCATTTTTTTTTTCAGTGCCGCTGTAAATTTGAACGGTCACTAAATGAACTGTTATAAGTTGAGGACTACTTGTATTCCCACCAAAGAAACATCTCCCTAATCTGAATAAGAGTATAAACTAAGCATTTAATTTTCATTGTATGTTGACATTATAGCTGTCCTTGGTGCTATAGACTTCTGAATTGCTCCAAAAGTCAGACATTGAGAATATGACTATGCCACTCCTAGATGTCATAAATCTAGAAAACTTCAGCATCAACTCCAAAGCTAGCTCTGACTGAAATTCTGTCAGGCAATAGGAAATGACATGAAAGTGTTAATTCCTTAATTTATCCTTGATCTATCCTTATAGACCCTAACTCTGATTGTGGCACCAAGTTCAACAAATACGATCCCTGACTTCCACCTCATATTAACAAGCAGGCCTGATGCTTAAAAACAGACAGACATGTAAGAAAAGTCTCATAGTCCCACCCTTGCAAGACTAGTCGTCTCAGCATGATGTACAATCCCAACATCTAAGATTTATTCAGCAAACCGTAGCTAAACTGTGTCAGGCTTTTGCTCCAGGATGGGAGTCCAGTGAATATGCATGCAAGATTCTAGTTGTGTAGAATTTTGGAAAATGTCTAGATTTTGATTCTAACTGTCCCTTCTCTTTCCCTCACCCTTAACCCCCCCCCCTCACCTTCCAGGCTTTATCTTCCCTAGCTAAGATCATGAAAGAATGCTGGTTCCAGAGTCCCCCAGCAAGACTCACAGCTCTGAGGATTAAAAAGACACTGAAAAAACTCAGCAACTCCTTCCACAAACCTAAACACTCTCCTAACTTCTAGGAGCAGAGATTGGATTTCTGGCTCCTTGGCTCAAAGGAAGTTCAAGGTCACCCCTTCAAAGTTTCCTGCTGGTCCTGGCCTCTGTCTGTGGCTTCAATAGACCTCCTTTGAAACTTGACCAAGAGGATTTGGACTAGAGCTCTATAGCTCAAACTGACCCTCTGCAGGGAAGTTTCACAGAACAGATGACAGCTCCTGGAATCCTTAATTTGTTCCTCTAGCAACAAAAGGGAGGAGGGGCCTACCCACTTCTTGCAGAACGTACATTAATATAAATACTCCCTGGATCTGTAACCTGACGCCAGCCCGTCTCGCCACCAAATCCTGAAAAATGGGAGGGATCCCATTTGCAAAGAACACAGCTGCTATGCCCAAAGGGGTGGCTGCCTTTGAAACGCCAGTTAAGGATCATTTGCAAAGGTAGTGTTTAGATTGAACGTATAAAATCTGTCCGTGCCTCTAGCTATGTGTGCATGCATGTGCATGCATGCATGTGTGCAGAGGAGCCATTTCAAAAGCACCTACAATGGTTTAAAGGGGTAGGCACAACTATGCAAGCCTTTGTACCAGATAAATCCGAGACCGTTATGGGGATACGACAGTTTTTTCTATCTGTATGTGAACATGGAAATCTGTCTAGATGGTCAGTGTGATATTGCTTTGCTTGTATGTAGTCATTATTTTTTTATATAAGCTAGAATTTAGTAGCACAAGGCTCCAAAATGGTTTTCCATCCTGTAACTGATCTTAGAACCAGCCCTGACTAGCCCTGTCATATAATCCCTCAACATGGTCAGTAGAAACAGGGTGTAGCAACCATGCTGAACAGAGCTGGCTTTGCTCTCTATGGATGGAAGACAACTACCGGTAGTGAACACACACACACACACACACACACACACACGTCAGGGGATTGCACAGCAGATGTCCAAATGAAGTCAGAGATGCTGACATGAATTTGTAGTTTTATATAAATAAATATATTTTACATCTATATTTGCAGCAAACAAGATAGTCAGACTAACAGGAGCATCATGAAGTAAATCACAGAGTATACAGGATACATGGAAGAAAAAGGTGGGAAAACAAAGAAACTCCCCCTTTACATCCACAGTATCCAATCACAGCACAGATTGCCTCACACAGGAGGCAGCGCTCTCCAACCAATCTACTATAACTGTGTCTTCTGGCTCATTGCACAACCCCACTGCTCTAGCTATTAAATTTATATACCTTAGCACACACACACACACATATGATGCAATTTGTTCTGCATTTGAGCCCAGCAAGAATTAAGCATCACCAACACTATTGTTCAGCCACTGCAGTTTTTCTTAGGAGCCCTCAAAGGTTTTAGGCAATTCGGAACCAAGGTGAATGTCCAACAGTTGGATTTGCACATGACTACATCAATTGAATTTTGATAAATTTCAGCATGCAGATGCAATAAAAGGCAAAAGTCTAACCAAATAAAATGATGGGAACTTCACCCTATTGATTTTAAGATGGGGGTGAGAGGAATGCACCCTATCTAAAATATAAGCTGGGTCAAACATTACTCTTTCCACCTGATGTTACTGTACTGCGTGGATGAGTTGCAATAGCTGTAAGCTTCACAAACCCTGTGCACAAACGGAGTCCAATAGTTCCACTAAAACTGAGATGAGTAGATTCCTTCTTGACATGCTGGATACATCTACAAGTGAACAAATTGCAAAGGCCAAGGCCTGTCCTTGTAAAATTACTATTTTAAATAAAAGGGTGGAAGGTGGAAAAAGTTTTCAACATTTTAATCAGGCTTAAGACTGAACTTCTGACTAGCCTTTTACAAGAGAAGACAAAACATTAACAGGAAAGCAATGGGGAAGGCCTGTTCATTCAACAGAGTTGTGCTAACATCTCCAAGGAATTAGCTTTCTATGCCATAGAAATGTATATCAGCATATTATATATGCAGGATAGCTGAGTAGAACTGAGTGAAAAACACATAACCGCATTTCATCAAAAGCCTCAAAATTGCTTTGAAATCATTACTAATTTGCACAGAAATTATTTTTGTATTTATTAAACATGCTGGGAGGGGGGAATCAGCAGCCTTTTCTTGTTGTTTGCAAAAACGTTCCAAAATAACTGGCTCCAGACAAAGATTCTGTAATGGGGAGAAGGATGAGAAGCACAAATTAACAAAAGAGGACAAAGAGTTTCAGGGGGGAAAATAACACAGGTTTTTTGTTTTTTTTTAAAGCTACATCTCCACTCAGAGATCACTTAAATCCCATTAGGACTAACAGGAGTCAAGTGTTCTAAATGCACTCCAAGATGGCAAGTAATAATTAAACTATGCCTTTTCTTTCAGCTCATGCAAATGAGTGGTGCATGCAAGCTTGCTGGATTACAGTAGTTTAAAAAAGGAGGGGGAAAACATATTTGTTGAGGGATATGTCCAAACAATCAGCTGAATTGGAATCTGAATCCAGGATTTCCTCTGTCAAACATCTGCTTGTCGAAGTCTTTTTTGACATTTGCCATCATATACTTTAATAAGACTGATTGAAAATATATCCATGATATTGAGCCGCGGTGGCGCAGTGGTTAGATTGCTGTACTGCAGGCTACTTCTGCTAACTGCCGGCTGCCTGCAATTTGGCAGTTCAAATCTCACCAGGCTCAAGGTTGACTCAGCCTTCCATCCTTCCCAGGTGGGTAGAATGAGGACCCAAATTGTTGGGGGCAATATGCTGACTCTGTAAACCGCTTTGAGAGGGCTATAAAGCACTGTAAAGTGGTATATAAGTCTAATTGCTATTGCTATACTGAGAATTTAGTCTCACTGATTTTCAGGAAATTGCATCTATGATGCTTTTTGGCTTTTAGATGCACATAGTATTTTATATATAACCTAAAAATGTCAGGAATAAAACATACAGTAATAAAAAAAGGTTTTGCAGATATCATATACTAATCAGAGGCAGGATTAGCTGCAGGATGCTTGTCAAATGCACGGTTTGTCTTGGGTTCAATCCTGGTCACTTGGGATAAAGGTGGGAAAGTTAACTCTGTGCAACTGAGGAAGAGCCACTGCAAGTCAGTTTGTGACTGAACTAGATAGCTTCTTATGTTCCCTAAGAGCTCAACAGCTGCATGATTTCATAGCCAATTGCTTGCTGATTGCAAACTGCTGTTTATCCAGGATAGATGAGTGTCCAAAATATTGCGGCTGGCTCCATGTTTTTATTAGTCTAAGAGGTTCTGAATTCCACGTAGCACAGGCTGGAATTTTTATCATGTTATTTGCCCATTAAGAACCCAATCAATTTTCCAGCTTTGATAATGGATGTTGGACAAAACTACAAAATAGCACATTGATAAGCCAAGAAAACACTATGTTAGATGCATCTGCTATTCCAAACCATCATCTCAGCTTATTTGCTAGCAAAACGGTGCCCCCACAGCCCTCCAATTGGCACAGAAGCTTAACTGTATATTTATTTTAATCAGAAGCTTGCCCATGTGAATCAGTAACATATGTAGTAATAAGTCTACATATCCAAACAGCTCTGATCAAAAGTAATTAAGCATAAATCATTCCATGTGCTGGAAAGAAGCCCTCATGTGCAGACTCTAAACTCAGGGACAAGTCTCAGTCTAAGCTAAATATGAATTCGATAAAAATAAAAATAAAAACCTCTGGTCTCCATAGCCACTGACACTGATAGCAGAAATGTGCAAGTCTGCAGGAAGAAAAAAATTAGGTTAACTAGGCAGACAGGTACAATTTAGCACAAGGATCACATGCATGTTTCTCTCATGCTTACGGGATCATAATTAGGAGCCATAATTTCTCCTTAGAGAATAGATCAGGAGTGTCAAACTCAAGGCCCAGGGGCCAGATCCGGCCCATGGGGTGCTTAGATCTGGCCCGCGGGGCTGCCCTGGAAACAGCGAAGGACAGGCCCGCGGTGCCTCTGCCAGTGAAAACAGAGCTCACATGGGCCACGTGCAGCTCTCCCGTGTTCCGTTTTCGCTGGTAGAGGGTTGCAGGAGGCCGTGGCAGCTGAAAACAGAGCTTGGGAGCCCGTTTTCTCTGTCAGAGTGCCAGGCTACCAAAGGCACCCCCGACACGAGTGACATCAAGCTGGCCATGCCCCCCTGGCCAGCACCCCTCCCACAAGGTCAAACACAACCCTGATGCAGCCCTCAATGAAATTGAGTTTGACACCCCTGGAATAGATGGCTTTTTTTCCTCAGCATGTATTCAGAAATTCCTCTATTTTCTTTGCATGTCCATCCTGACATCTGATTGTTGAAGGACCAATGGATATACACTGCCAAAGTGCTGCCAATATTTTTCATATAGCTTCTGTTTAGTTTACATTCTTTTCTTCACCCTGTAAACATTAGGTAACACTGACAATAATTAGGCATTCATAGTTAGATTTACAACTCAACTGTGAATGAGCCCTGTGCACAACTCTTATACAATGTCCATAATTTTTCAGTGAATATGTGAAATTTTGGCATTCATGTAATGTATGCACTTGTGTCTCTGTTCAGACACCGATTAATATTGAAAGAAAGACAGACGGATCCTACAGCTGATAATACGCCAACAGTTGTTCTAGTCTTGCCTAACTACATTAACAGAAGATAAAACTTTAGTTCAGGGTCAGACAAAGTGGTACCCCCCCAAGCTCTGTCCCACCTGATTTTTATGCTTTTTTAAATTTTTATTTTTTATTTTTTAGAGAATAGGAAACAGGCATGCTGCAATGCAAAGCAAAACGCTCTAGCACCCTATTAATTTGGAGCAATGCCTTTGGGCCCCATAAAGGCCTACTGGGAGAGTAGAAAGTACACTGGGGGGGGGAGTTTGTTCTCTGGCTAAATGGGAATTTGGGGACTACCCTTGCTCATTGCAGCAGCCATTATCAAAACAGGCAAGTCTGACTGGGGGCCCTTTATGGAGTAATGTTCATCATGTGCTCTCAACATTATGAATGCGCCCAGTAGTGAGTTCTAAAACCCATTGCTACCGGTTTGTGCGCACGCTCGTGATGCTTCTGCACGTGCGCAGAAGCATCCTGGGCGGGTGGGCGGAGCCTCCCGCCGTCGCCACTACCGGTTCGCAGAACCGGGCCGAACCGGGAGCAACCCACCACTGAATGCTCCCCTAGGCTGAGTCCAGCTCCCTGCTTGGTTAAGGGAATCTCAGTCTGTCTGAAGCCCCTGAGCAGAGAAAGCCCATACACAGTGATTTCATTGTCTCCCTGCAGGGAACCCTGCCAGTGGCCCTGTCATACTTCTCGTGCAAACTTTGATCTTCCAGCATTTGTGTACCCTGAATGATTTCAGTGATAGTTGGCTGTTCTTTTCTGGGCCTTTTCAGCCTTCTAATAAACTTCTGATTTTCCTTAATCCAGTAAAGCTGTAATTGCATTTGCTTGGGAATAAATCTCCTTGAACTTTGCAACCCTAACCCTGAGAAAGTGAACAGGCTGTAAACCCACTCTGAGATGCGATATGACTGTGTGTTTTGTTAAAAATCTTTTCTGTTCAGCTTCGAGTTTAAAGGGGCAAATAGACCTACTTATCAAGAAGCAAATCCCACCACTATATAAGTAGTGCTTACATTTGAGTTGACAGGGATAAGACTGTCCTCTAATTTATGGATACTTTGTTGTTCCATACAAAAAGCTGCAGGGATTTATATCCCTCTCCCCCTTTTTTTTTGTTTTGTTTATTGTTTTACTATAACAAAATCTGGAAAAAACTGTGAAATCCTAAGGATGAAAAATAAAGATGAGGCATCAGGAAAAAAGAAAAGAAAAGAAACCTGTTACTGTGGCAATACTGAACACTTTTGTAATTAGCACTAGCAGAAAAACTGAAGAAGCAATATGGAGGCCTCATTACTAACAAGCTATGATGATGCTTGTTTTCTAAACTAGCCCCAGCTTTCCCTACCTTGCCCCATCTTCACTTCTAAAACTAGAAACTTCTAGAATGACATTGGCCTTCACCACACAGGCTATATTGTTCTGTTCTAGATGCAGGAAAGTAGTGGAACTCTAATTGTTGCAAACTATAAATCCTAGTGATTTCCATCCAACCAAATAATGGTGAGGATGCTGGCAGCTTCAATTCAGCAACATCTGGATGGCCACAGCTTTGTTCTATTATTAATAATAAACATAGTCTCAATGTGCTATTTAATTTGCAGAATAGGCCTTTGCTGAGGCAGCATGTGTATTTGCAGATTTTATGGGAAGGGAATAAATAATATGCACTGCATGTATTTTTTGACTGAGAAAAAAACATGGGCTTGAAGGCCATGTTCAGGAGCAGATTCCATTTTGATTAAGCAGATCAACTCTGCAGCCACTGGAAATCAATCTCATTGTTTAAACAAGACGATAGTACAGACTCAAAATATCCTGCGTGACCCAAGCTTTTATCAGCCAAACTACTACAGCTAGAATTCCAGGAGTTTCCTGTTGATAGCAGCAACAAATTCAACCCCTCCATTTTTTTTTAAAGAAATCAACCGAGACAGAGATGAAAGAAGCACATAGGCCAAAGATTTTGTTGAAATGACTCTGGTATAAATCTATGATAAAAATCTAAATGTGCAATTACATTTCCTGGAATATGTTATTTCCCCACTTCTTTGTCACTGATTCCAGTAATATTGCAAAATATTATAATGTACATGAACTGAAAGTGACCTATTAGATAATCATTAGACTTAAAAGCCCTTTACCAAGGAAATACGCTGCATGCCTTGGCTTGTTAACAAGGGGGGCAGTTTTAGGACCATCCCAGCGATAAAACTGTAAAAATCCCTCTCTCACATCTCACTTGTTCAAGAGAACAGACATTATAGAATAGAATAGAATAGAATTTTTTATTGGCCAAGTGTGATTGGACACACAAGGAATTTGTCTTGGTGCATATGCTCTCAGTGTACATAAAAGATAAGATACGTTCGTCAAGAATCATAAGGTACTTAATGATAGTCCGGGTACAAATAAGCAATCAAATCATAGTAGGAACCAGTCAATATAAATCGTAAGGATACAAGCAACAAAGTTACAGTCATACAGTCATTAGTGGGAGGAGGTGGGTGATGGGAACGATGAGAAGATTAATAGTAGTGCAGACTTGGTAAATAGTTTGACAGTGTTGAGGGAATTATTTGTTTAGCAGAGTGATGGCGTTCGGGAAAAAACTGTTCTTGTGTCTAGTTGTTCTGGTG
>QLTV01001849.1:2739065-2755094 GCA_003457575.1 Thermophis baileyi
GGTCAAACCTAGAAATTTGAAGGTCTCTACTGTTGATACTGTGTTGTCTAGTATTGTAAGAGGTGGTAGAATGGGAGGGTTTCTCCTAAAGTCTACCAGCATTTCTACAGTTTTGCGTGTGTTCAGTTCCAGATTGTTCCGGTCACACCACGAGGCTAGTTGTTCAACCTCCTGTCTGTATGCGGTTTCATCATTGTCTCGAATGAGACCGATCACTGTTGTGTCATCTGCGAACTTCAGTAGTTTAACAGATGGATTAGAGATGCAGTCATTGGTATAGAGAGAGAAGTGGAGAGAGCACACAGCCTTGGGGGGCCCCTGTGCTAATTGTACAGGTATCTGATGTGATTCTGCTTAGCTTCACCTGCTGCTTCCTGTTTGTTAGGAAGCTTATGATCCACTTACAAGTGTGTTCAGGTACCGCTAGTTGGTTCAGCTTAGTTAGAAGAGTGTCTGGAATGATGGTATTGAATGCTGAACTAAAGTCTACAAAGAGGACCCTTGCGTAGGTCTTTGGAGATTCAAGATGTTGTAGGATGTAGTGCAGCGCCATATTAACAGCATCATCTGTTGATCTATTTGCTCATTATCATTAGACAATTAAAAGTGGCCTTGGGAGTTCAATTCAACTGAGCAACGAAGTACATAAATATATGGGTCTGAGAAGCTCCAAATTATTCCCAGGCCAAATGCATTTGCCAAGTTGCTTTCTAAGCCTGGGCAGCCTGCAATTTCCAGAATTCCCAGGCAGTATGGCTATTGTTGGAAATACTAAGAGGTAAAGATTACATGCCAGTATCCAGAGTGGAAATTGACACCTCCCAGTTCTCAAAGTCACATCACTGTATGCAAAAGCACATGTAGGCTGCCAGCAACAACTATCTTCTAAAAGTGTCATCCCCAACTTGGGGCACTCCAGAAACATTAGACTGTGCCTGTACTTCATATGTACCATGACAACCTGAAATGGAAACAACTGAAGTCCATCACATCTGCAGGTCATTGTTGGGAAAAGCTCTTCTACAAGGTAAGTTAGATATTTTCTCTATCAAGACAGAAACTCTATTAATAAAGTTTCTCAAACAGAAACAGAAACAGAAACTGAGACAGAAGATGATTAAACCTGATCACTGAAGTATCATTACTGTTTGAGATAGTCCTTTACAAGTCTATTTACTAGTCAGTCCCCATGAGCTGAGTGGAGATTTCTCCTGGACTAAGGATGGATAAGAAGTGCAGTTGGAAAGTGTGTTTAGGAATTATTCACGAGTACCTTTCTAGTAGCATTTGATCTTGTGGAAGCTTGTTGCCACGTTTAGAATTTTGAAGATATGTCATCAGTCTATTTACAAAATGACCTTTTGTACGATGGTTGCTCACAAAATTGTTACCTCGACTTATGTTTTGGCTGGCACTCAACATTTGTATTGTTTAAGAGTGCTAATGTGGTGCCCACTTGAACTCGAGGCATCCTTGGCAATAGAGATGATCCTGGAGACTGACATACTACCTTACTATATCATTCAGGGGGACCTGAAGGCACATCAGTACTAGCTCCATGTTCTATTAAATGTTTTCCTAACACTTTTTTTCTCCAAGGCAACAGAACAAGCAATATGTACAATTAGATACACTTAGGATTTGCAATGATGTCAAACTTCTCCAAATCCTACTGATCCAGAACCCAATTCAGAGTCCTCAATGGCTCTCATGTTCCTTCTTCCATATGCTGAAGGAGCAATAGCTCCCAATTTTCCATCTTATCTTCCCCTCTGCACATGGATTGGAGAACAAACGAAAGTATATGGTATCATCAAGAGAGTAAAAGAATTGAAATGGAAATGGGCTGCTCACATAGCAAGAAGGCAGTGGACCAAGGCAGTCGTAGAATGGATCCCACTTGATTAAAAAGCATCCACAAAAGAGACCTAAAACAAGATGGATCGATGACATCAGCAAGTATTGCGGGCCCAATTGGCAAAAGAAAGCTCAGGACCGTATTGGTTGGAAACATGTGAAAGAGGACTTCATCCTGCAGTGGATAGACAATGGCTAAAATGATGATGATGATGATGATGATTGATGATTTCCCACTCTGCTCCAGAATTATATCAAAACTCCCAATACTAAGCCAGAGGTGAGAAATCACAACCAACAAGGCAGGATGTTGGATTCTTTCTCCACCTGCTAGCTCTTCTGAAGGAACTAGGTTCAGGGTGAATGATGCATTTGCTTAAATAGGGAAGTCTGGATTGAATATATGAAAAAGAAATTCCTCCACATATTAATTTGGAAATCTTAAACCAGTATAAGTCTAAGATAATGGTCAATTTGAAAAGTTTCCTGGGGGGGGGCTTGGGATCCTCTGACATCAGCTCATACTTGTTTGAAAGGCTAGCCTCTAATAGTGCTTGTGCTTAAACTTCATGCTAAGGCACAAAGCAATATGAATTGTTTTCTTTTGGATCCATGTGCTATATGAATCCAAATGCAGCTTATACAATAAACAAACATTGAAATAGCAAAACATATGAACAGTCTAACTGACTCCTCACTATTTCAGAACAAGCTGTTTTCCTTTAAAAAAAAATGGAGGGGAGGGTAAGAGATCTGGTTGATGTGATTATTTGGAAATATTTTCCCCAAATTCTCTGGTCTTTCTTCACATAGCATGCTTCTTTTTCAGGCATCCCTGGTCTGCAACCTCAGAACCTCTCCTGGCAGGAGTCGTACAGCTAGACAGGCTCTCTGACTTAAGCTTTGGAGCTCTGGTGTAACTCTGTCCAAATGCACGCAGACTACAAATTCCACAAGTGAATCATGAGCTGAGCTTTCAGAAAGAATTTAAGATAGGGATTTTCTAGAAGGCAACTGCTCCAACAGCACATCTGCTTCCCAAGGGACCAGCAGTAGCACAATATGCAGGAATAAATGTGGAACTCCAGGTCTCAAACAGAGCTAATGCATTTTCAGTGCTAACCCATATGGATAGATGCGTTTCTGAGGAGCCACCAGTATGGCTTGAAAGGACTCAAAGACCAAGGAGCTCTCACCAATCTATCCTCCTGACTTTAGCACAACTCCCTGATCAGTTCAGATGTTGAGTATCTGAAAATAGCTCTTCAGACTTAAGGATATCCAATGTCATTGTGTCTGCATTTTACACACCATCAACTGTTCATGAAGCACTAAACTACTGGCTTCTGAATCCCACTCAACACTATTCTAATTTTATGGCCATTAATTTTATTTGAAATGAAATCATTTTCAAGCCCATAACTTAATGGTAAGAAAACTTATTTACACAGTGTCTTTATCCATTAACATATCAGTTAACATAGAAAAAACAATTACATGCTACCTTGGATACATTTAAACATATGACAAACTACCTATTTTTTTTGCAAAAATTATACATATATTGCATTCTTCTTCTTCTTCTTTTTTTGTGTGTGCATGTAACAAGAGCTTGATATTCTGTAGTGGGGGTCTATATACCATGCTAAATTGTGGCTTACTTTAACAATTGTTTATTAAATAAACTACAGTGGCTGAATTCATTCATTAGATTTAACAAATAATTCCAACAGAAGAGTGTATATATATATGTAGCTCAGGGTTGAACTGTGGAGTCCTTGGTGCTCTCTGAGCTTGGCTGTTTGCTTACAGACATTGCATTAAACAAGGAACAAACTCCACACTCACTAACACTGATGGTGTTATCTAGTCGGGTAATGAAACATCTGCAAGCACACAGCCAAGCTCAAAGAAGCACTATAAGGACTCCACAAAAACAAATGTACTTTATGGCTCAGCTCCATGGTGATCCCAGCCTATTTCTATAAGCCAGCGGTTCTCAACCTGTGGGTCGCGACCCCTTTGGGGGTCGAACGACCCTTTCACAGGGGTCGCCTAAGCACGTGCTAGCCTGCCATCTTGGTGACTGGCAACACGCACGCACGGGGAGGGGGTGGGGCGGGGGGCGCAGCGGTGGGGCGGGAGTCGCGGCATTAGGAAGGTTGAGAACCACTGCTATAAGCAAACACAATTTTTTTCTCTGTAGCTGAATTCAACATGCAGCCATAAAGCAGACCCAAATAATTATCAAATACAATAATAAATATGTTTGCTGGATGTTACAATTTTCAGTTAACATTTTCCTACCCAGGGAGTGCACTATTTCACTATTTCTTGACCCCTATCTAGGGCATGTAATATTTCACTATTTCAATATTTCCTGATCCAAAACACAAAGTTCTTCACACATGCCTCACCACGTTTTTTAGTCATATGCCAAACAGTAACAATTTGTACATGTGAATAAGCAAGGATGCATAATGGGAATGGTATTCAGTGGAGTTTCACAGTGCACTATCCTGGGCTGTTTATAGTTTTAGTAGTGACCTGAATGAAAAAGTTGAGGAGACAGTTATTAAATATGCAGATGACACAAAATTATGAGCAGCAGCTAGAGAAACAGAAGACTCTAAAAGGCAGACTTTAACAATAGGCCAAAATGAACAGATGAAATCCTGCAGGTAAAATATATATTTAAAAAGTGAAAGGCACACGCTTAGGATAAGAAAACAGTAATACATGTAAGAAGGATCTAGGTGTTTTAGTAAATCACAAGTTAAACAGAAGCCAGCGATGTAATGCAGCTGCTAAAAACGCAAATACTATATTGCGATGTATTAACAGGAACACATTCATTTTCATTCATAAAAAAGCACCGTCCCACCATACTCTGCATTGGTCAGGTTCCACTTCAGGGGTGGGTTCCGGATTTTCCTACTGCCGGTTCGCTCAGGGATGCGACGCGCGGGTGCGTGCGCGTTGCGTGCCACATGGGCGGGTCACGGGTGCTTGTGCGTGCAATACAAAAAAAAGCTTCTGCACATGCGCAGAAGCAAAAAACAAGATGGCGGTACCATAGGCGAGAGAACTGGCTCGGGGGCGTGGCAGGCCTGGGTCGCTGCCGGTTCCAGCAACCCAGGCCGCCACGTTACTAACGGTTCTATAGAACCGGTCCGAACCGTTAGGAACCCACCTCTGTTCCACTTTGAATATGAGGTCCAGTTCTTGGCCCCACATTGAGAAACAAGCACGAGTTCAAAAAAGGGTCACCAAGATGGTGAGGTGGTTGGAAACCAAGTCCTATGAAGCAGGGGTCTCCAACCTTGGCAACTTTATGACTTGTGGACTTCAACTCCCAGAATTCCTCAGCACATGCTGGCTGAGGAATTCTGGGAGCTGAAGTCCACAAGTCGTAAAGTTACCAAGGTTGGAGAACCATTAAGAAACCAGATATGTCTGTAACAGAAAACTGGGGGCGGACAGACACTACCAATCAGCAGACAACTAAATGGTTGTCACAGAGAAGAAAGGGAGCGCCATTGTTCTCTTTTGCTCCAGAGGGCAGGATGGGAACCAGTGGGCTGAAATTACAGGTTAGGAATCTCCTGACAGTAAGAGCTGTCTACCACTGGAGGTATTCAGACAGAAGTTGGAGAGCTATCTGTCTGAAATGCATTGGTGATTCATCCTCTTGCACCAAGTAAGAGTTTAGAAGTATTTGCAATTGTAGTTGTACCTGCAACTATTTAATTAATGTTATAGAATAGAATAGAATTTTTTATTGGCCAAGTGTGATTGGACACACAAGGAATTTGTCTTGGTGCATATGCTCTCAGTGTACATAAAAGATAAGATACGTTCATCAAGAATCATAAGGTACAACACTTAATGATAGTCTGGGTACAAATAAGCAATCAAATCTGGGTGTTTTAGTAAACCAGTAAACACCCAGATTAGGAACCAGTCAATGTAAATCATAAGGATACAAGCAAAAGTAAGGATACACGGATATGGTACAACTCTAGCAAAAAAAAAAAAAAATCATATAATACCAGATAACTAAATAAGCCTATTTTTTTTTATCATCCCTCATTGATTTGATGAACTGGCTTTACAAATTATTTCAAGTGAGAAGAGAATTTCAGAGATTTTCTTGGGCTGTGGTGGTCTTACACGTAAGTTACAAAGTGGCTAAGTTGTGCATGAATATCTTTCTTTATGCAGTCATGGGGGTGGGGGATACCGCCTGACTTCCCATATTTTAATTATATCCCAAGAGAGGACATCATGAGGAAAATCCTTGGAGGGGGGACATTGTTGATAGCAGTGTTTGGCCACTGCGAAGGACTGACCATTCAGCCTTGAAAAATCATTAGAATTTATCTTTTTTTTCCAGGGAAATCCAAAGAAATCATCCACCCAACGTCTTACATATTTGGTGGAGAAATATGAAAGATCAATCACACCCAGCGTTACAGTGTTATTTCCCACAATCATTAGAGCAACATCCTTTTTAACTGAGCTGCCTGATACAGCAGTGTGGGTGTCTGTGGGCATAGAGAGCGTATATGAATCAAATTTCATCGCCCCCAACCAATCGTGCAAAACTTATCTCACCAAAACGTATCTGATGCGAGCCTAAATGTCTTATTAACAATAAAATATGCTCTGCGTTGTCCCTCGGATGGCTTCCGATCTGTGCGTGAGCGAAACAGAGCCCGAGACACCAGCTCTTACTTGATGTCTTCCAAGCCCTTACAGGATGCGCTTCGGGGAGATCACTTCCCTAGATTCCACCACCCGATGTACACACGCACGCTTTCACACCCACACACCCCCGTGTCCTGGAAGGTAAAGCAACGATCTCCATAGGCACGCACCCAAAACAACCCAGTACCCGCCTTCCTCATACTCTGGGCACGCCTCGCGCTCTTCTTTGTGTACCGCCGCGGATTTACTGTCGGAGGATAATTTACCATTTCGCTTCCCTCCCTTCCTCTCCTTTAAAGCCCCAGCGCCACATCCCCTTTAAAACCCGGCTGGCTTGTCCTCTGTTATAGCTCGCTCGCTCACTCGCGCGCGCTCTCTCTCTCCCTCCTTATGTCTAATTCGTCTCGCGCTGCCGCTGCCTTTGCCGCCGTTGTTATTCGCGTCTCCTCGGAGCCCGCGTGAGCTCTACAGGGGCGACCGCGAGGCTGTTCTCTCTGCCTCCGGCGCTGCCGTCGCCGCCAGGGAGCCGTTGCCATGGCGGGGGGGCTGGCTCGCGCTGCTCTCCGCGCCCTCCCCCCGCCCGTTGGGCTGGCGCTGCTGGCGCTGGTGCTCGGGGGCCAACGGGGGGCCCAAGGTGAGCGTCGGTGAGGTGGAAAAGGAGCCTGAAGCCAACATGGCGGCCAGCGCTTCGGCGCCGGGCTGGGCGTGGGAGGGTGGGGGAGCCCTCCGCCCCGAGCGGGAACCTTGGGGGCACCTTTCTCCAGGTGTGTGGGGTGGCGGTCTGCTGGAGCGTAAAGGTGCCGCCGCCATGGCTTCCCGGGCCTCGGGGCGGGTGAGGGGAGTCGACCGAGAGTCGGAGGGAATGAGGAAGTCGTCTCCCTTTTTCTTTCCCTCCGTCGGTATTCTGCCCCCTTCCTGAAGCCTTTCCCCACAGGGTCGGTTGGGGGGGTGTCCCGTGCAGAGGGCTTGGGGCTGAGGTGCAGGGCCCGCGCGGGCTTGAGGTAGCGAGGTGCATGCAGGGAATGGGGAAGGTATGGCGGATAAGATGATGGAGGTGTGGGGGAGGAGAGGCTGGAGTTAAGGAGTATTCTGGTAATTGCGGGTGGCATAGAAAAAAATTGATTTGGCAAGACAACCATCAGAATGTGTGTGTGTGTGTGTGTGTGTTTTGCTTTTGTTTTATTTTGAAGCTGAAAGGGGGGTTTGCTTTGATCCTTTCGTGGTCTTCAGTTCTGTATCTGGGATGCTTTTGATGGGGTTGATGGAGGTCACATGGCCACGAAGCCAATGAGACTCATTGTTTTCATGAACTGTTGCAGATCACATTTTGTAATTAGCTGTTTAAAAACACACACCCTGAAATGGGTACCGTAGCGTTGAATAAAAAAATATATACAAAACTCAGTAAACGGAAACATGGTACTAGAAAGATGTATCAGATTTGAATTCTAAACCTTTTAAATTGGCTATAAGTTTGAGTTCACCCAAAAGCCTTTCAAGCCTAATGACTGAAGATTCCTCTTTGCTGTCTCAAAAAAAATTCCTCAAATAAGCAAAATTTAATGTTGTGTTTGCAGACTTCTTTGCTACTATTTGTTTATATATAATATATTGTTTATAATATAAAATATATATTTCAAAAGAAAAAAGTAGGATGCTGCCTTAGAGGGACATACTATATATTAATAAAGCTTTTGATGAGATATCTTGTTATCTATAGATACTTCCATTAGACAGCTGGAAAGCAAAATTAAGAAAAGTGAATAGCTAGAATTCTATTATAAAACGGCAGTCCTGTTTCTGATATGTTAAAAACCTGTGTTGAATTTAGTCTCGGTGAGTTTTGCCATATGGTAACCTGCCTGCCTGAATGCTTCAATATGTTCAAATTACTTGGTCAATTTGTAATGAGTTAGTCTATATTAGCCTTCAATTCTTCTTTCTCCCTGATAGCATGGATGACCAAAATTATGATCTGAGTGCACATATAGTCATTTAAAGTCATTTAAGTTTGGGTACAGTTCATCTCTGAATGGAAGATTATCTGAAATCTACCTAATATATGCTGCAATGTATTTTATTTTGGGGAAAGTGTATGAATCAAAGCATTTAACCAATTTTCCACTAACAAAAGTAAACATGATTTATATGTGGAGTATAGAAAATGAATGGGGAGAAAATACACTCTCATGGACATGTTAGGATTATCAAGGAAGCTGAGGATGGAAGTTTCAGTCCAGGCAAAAAAAAAAGATGCTATCTCACACTGTGCAAAATGAGGACCAGCAATTTGGATAGGTTAATTCATTGGGGGGGGGCAGGTAAATAATTTCTATTAGTGTGGCTAACAAAAGATTTAAAACTGATGCCTTCTTTACCATGTACTGAGAATATATAGGAAGTATTGCATTTATGTTTTATATGTGCATCTGATTGGGTGTTGTGGAAATACACTTTTAAGCTGAACCACTTTTGCATGCTTATGCTTCGGACTGGGGAAGGTCTGTTCCCTACCAAACAGTGCATCTTCACAGCATTATTTTCACTTGGTTATTTACCCAATACCAAGGTGTGCACACAAAAAGAACCCCAGTTCAGAAGGAAGTAACAAGAAGCAAAGAAAAACAAGTAAAATCAGTCATGGTCACATGATTTTCACTTAGTGATTGCTTCATGAGGATTACCTCTTATGAAAAGAATGCCATTTTAAAGAATAAATAAATTTATTATTTATTTATCTATCTAAAATTGTTTAAAAACAATAAAATTGCATTCTTTAATATGTTGGTTCTACCAAATTCAGTACTTCATACATCATCCTAAGACATAGTTTAACATTTATTTTTTCCCATAGGTCACTGTTGACATATAGTACAAAGTCAAAATCAGACTTCTAATGTTACTTTTTAAATTGAAGATCTGTCAAAATAACCAGCAGTTTAAAAAATCAATAAAATCAGCAAGATGGTCAGCCACAAATATATTAGCTATATAACAGATGCAAATTCAATTAGTCTTAGAATGTTTAGGATTTCATCCTGAAATGATTGTTTAATATGAGTAGCAGTCCTTGTGAGCTTGGTAAAGAAATTAGCATTATGCTATCTTGACTCTTAAAGATGAATTGCTAGCAAATATTTTTTTGAAAAAAGCTAAAAGTTATAAGAATATATGATGTAATAAATTCAGACTACAAGATATTCATAATAAGAATTTGGGGATAGTGACAGTAGTCGTAGCTATCTAACATGGAAGGTAAAGGTTTTTTTCTTTTTTACTGTATAGTATTTAATTCCTTCAGTAGCTGCCTGCAAGAATGGCAGAGACTATAGTGAACGTTCTCTTTCTAAGGAGAAACTAGAGCTAAGATACTCAATTGTTTTAGATAGGATATCAAATAATTTTTAACTTTAATTACAGACTTAGGTGCCCAACAACAGATGAAAGTGAATTTTAGGAAATTATGGGTGCATTTATAGTTAAATAGCTGTCTATGAAAATCCTCATACAGATGAAGAAGCTTTTGTCTTTGATATTTCAGACTCCTCTGAAAAGCTTATATTGATTTCCTTGTAATTTATGCTTGTTCAGAAAAATAAACAGGAATGGGGAAATTGACTTGATTATTCTTTGATGGCTTTGTTTGGGTAGATGATTACTATTTCCAGGAAATGCTGCTGCTTATTTTTATAATGTTTCTTGATAAAGTGTGCATGTATTTCTGTAATAACTATACAGGCGTGTAAACTATGCAAACAGAGCTTGATGTATTTATCATTGAATGAGATCAAGGAAGGAACTAATTCTGCCCAGTTACAGGTGAAGGGTATCAGTAAGTGAAAGTTATTTACAGGATGTATAGCAAACAGCAAGAACTGTGAAAGCTTATTCTTTCACTTGTCTGTTTACAGGCACAATGTGCTTTTTGTTCCTTGCAGAGAAGGGCAGTTTTTAAACTTGTTCTAGTTGCACTGGATATGTAAGGTTTTTTAAAAGTGTAAATTTAAACAATCTCAATGTACAAAATATAGTTCAGGTTGATGTTTCCTCAGTTTGATTTCACAAGTTTCCTCCTCATATGATTGAGGAAGCTTTATGATGAAAAATCTACTCATTTCTTAAAGAAAAAATTAAAACATAGTATATTGTAATCTTAGTAATTCTTAGAACATGGATGTACATACGGTAGCTCAGATTGTTTTTGAATACAACATAATTTTGCTTGATACCTTTCCAAGAAAGGTACCATTTAAATGGAGGCTAAGTGCACTGTCCCAAAAAGCATTGATACTTTAAAAACAACAATAATTCAGCTTGACAGGTAAAATTCTATTTCCCCATTTCTGGCAACTGGGCAGTCTGTGCACTATTGTGAATGAAGGGTTTGGTGGGGAACTGCTTTTGCAAGTGACCTCAATTAAAACATCTTACAATATTCAGGGACTGACAGTGCGGAATTTGGTTACTTTCTGCATAAATCAAGTGGGTTTATTATCAATGTTGATTCTGAGTTCTTGCATTTCAAGAGGGCAGATGATAAAGGGGTACCTTCTATGAGACCAGCTAAAAGAAGCCTATTGAAAGGCAATGAAAACTGAGATGGCAGCCCTATAGTGATTCTAGGTATAACTGCTGGGTTTAAGAAGCAATAAAATTAGAATCTATTCTTGAGAATCAAGAACAGCAATACCTGTTATTAAGCTTGGAATACTTGGTAAAATTTATTTTAAAGAAAATGATTTAATCATCCAAAAGATTACATACGTAATTGTGAATCAGACCATCCACAGAAAAGCCAATCCTCAGAATTTCAACTGAAATACCATGAAATATGTTTCACTCGCATATAAACTGATCATTGAATTTTTAACCACAATGACAGGCAGAAAACTTCAAACTGTTACATCATCATTTACAAAATTGCATTTTTAGGGCTGTGATGGGCTTTAAAAATCTGAGCTATGGTCTGCAGATAAGACACCCTCAAAATTCAGTTCGCAACCTAACATTCTTGCTTATCCACGAATATGTGTTAAGTGTAAGCAAAAAATTATTGGTGTTTTTTACTGTAGACAGAATATGTATAGAAAAGGAAGTAATGTTTTAACACTGTTCTGTGTTGCACTTTCTTCTCTCTCTCTCTCTCTCTCTCTCTCTCTCTCTCTCTCACTCACTCACTCACTCACTCACTCACTCACTCACTCACTCACTGTATGCAGGAGTCCTGTTTCTACTGATTTTAGATTCCAATAGATGCTTTTCAGTTTAAAAAAATAAGATGAAGAATGCTGTGTGAAACTTTGCACAATATAAAGCTACACTTAATCTGTTTGTACATTGGCTTTAAGTTTAAAAAGGGGAAATCTAAAAGTTATTTCAAGATAAGAGATTAATATAATTTACACTATTAGCTCTGAAAGCTAACAGGTACATGCATGTAACTACAATTCAGAAGTATTCAGAACATTCAGAATCCAGATTGAAAGGATATGCTTTTGCTTGTCATGTCCCACTCTTCACAGTTCTGGCTTTATAGATATTGGGTACTGCTAAGTTAATTTCATCCTTCATATTTATAAGCTTTAATCACAATGTTTTAAGTCTGTAATATAAATGCTGAGTGGGCTGCATTTAACTTGACTTCCTCTCATGAGCTTTTATTGGAGATTTGCTGCCAGATGCAGTTAATAGCTTAGAATGTTGCTTAAATACTAACAGGCAAATATTTAAAGAACAGCTAAAATACAAAAGTAATATTTCAGTAGACAAATTATGTAGACCTAAAATGAAGATGCCTGGAGTTATTCAAATGAATAGATACGTTGTAGCAAGCTGTGGTTCACTTGTTTCACACAGCTGCACAAGTTTAATTAGGAGGGGATGTGAGGGTGGAGGTCTGTGAAGAGGAGCTGAATAGATAGATGTACCTGCTCTTAAATGAAACCTATATCTGTTTATTTGAGCCTGCAGGAGTCATTTTAAAGACCCTTAAAGATGCAATCTTATATCAATTAATTGTGGGTAAGCCCTTTTAAACACACTGGTACTTTATTCTCAGATGTATTTGCGTTTAACTAGAATTAGAAAGCAGAAGATGTGTACTCTGGTTGACACCAACTTGTAGTATTTATTTAAATTTGTTATAGTTCCCAGTCATAGTAGCATTACTAAATCTTGGACGTGGAAGAATATGAAGGTTTTTAAGGTTCTCTTGCCATCTGAAGCTTAATACTTGGCAACCAGAAAAAGAATGTATTCTGTCACAACTAAATTCCACTCCTGAAAAAGACTTATTAGGCAGCAATATGTTTGGCATTGTGAAGGATATCTTATCCAGGTATTCCACAGTGCCTTGTAGCTGATTTTAGTCATGTGATGATTTAATTTTAAACTATTGATTTCTTTTGAGTACTCTTGCTGAATATTTTTTACTGAAGTTAACCATATTTAAAATACCGTATGGTGTTTTACAATTAATGCAACTCAGACACTTTTTTTTACTGGACAGATGGTTTTAAATGTATCAATAAAAAGCACTTGTTTTGTTTATTGAAAAAAAATAAAGAGAAAAAGGTGAGAATGGCCTTTATTTCCCCACCCAAATTTGTGTCATAACAAGTTGGTGTTCTGTCTGTGATTAAACTACAGTGTCAGTTCATTTCAGCAAAAATGCATACCTTGTAGATCTCTTGTACAAGAACAAAGCTTTCATTCTGAGGCTCTGAAGCTTAATGTTAAGCTTGTTTAAACAGCTTCTTCAGGGGTTGGGTCTGACTTGCAGCAGAATGTCAGACATAAGCATGCCAAACAGATATAAATACAATTCACAACAAGCTTGTCTTGCACCTTTTTTCCAGTGCATCTTATCAGAGGTGTAGATAAAGATCTTAATCAGCGAGCTCTCCTTATGGTATCCAACCAGAAAATTTCTTTTATTTAATTATATTAGATTATATACTGAGGACTTCTACCTCCACCCTCTATTTAACTGCTAGAAAAAAATATTTTTTGAATTTTGCATTGTGTAGGGTTTTTTTTAATGTTGGACTTGCTCAGACAACCTCAGCTGCAGTCTGAATCATTTTGTTAAAAAAATATATACTTGCCTCATACATGCCTGTTGATTTATGAACATTCTCCAAGCTGAAATAATAGGGAGTCTGCTAGTTTGATTTTAATGATGCAA
Organism: Thermophis baileyi; assembly: GCA_003457575.1. Taxonomy (NCBI): domain Eukaryota; kingdom Metazoa; phylum Chordata; class Lepidosauria; order Squamata; family Dipsadidae; genus Thermophis; species Thermophis baileyi. The sequence continues at coordinate 2,752,819 of QLTV01001849.1, forward strand.
AAAGATTCATTCTCAGTCACTACCTAGAACTTGAAATGCCAGAATTGTCCCAATGCTTTTTTAACTGGTATTCGCTGGTCATCACTTCTTCCCTGGAAGGATTGAAACTGATTTAGCTGATTGCTTCTTGTACTGCCAGTACAAGTTGTTGTAGACAAAGGAAGGAATCTCATTACATTGCCAGTTTGGGATATTTATTATTTATTATTTCTTAAATTCCTAAGATTGTTGTACAGAAATTAAAAGATAAGATGGTATCTGTCCGCAGCTTCAGATTCTAATAGACATAGAGCAGAAGGAAGGAGATGAAATTTTTTTGGGGGGGACCAACCGCTTCTTCACTGATCATTCTTCCTGGGTGACAGAGTGCTTTCATTATCCTTACCAGTGCTTCTTACCAGCGGAGAAGCCCAATTCATGCACTTATCTTCTGTGGAGGCTTAACATCTTGCTTTCTGTTAAAAATCCAGATACATTGTGGTAGGCAAATATACTTCAAAAATGGTTTTGGAATACAGAGCAAACTTTCCATTCTATGGTTCATTCTATGCATGTTAATTATTGGAAGTGGCGTTCATGGTGCTTGGGGATCATCAGGTTATGGGAAGACTGCTCTACAAAGTCTACAGGTAGTCCTCGACTAACAACCACAATTAAGCCCAACATTTTTGTTGCTAAGTGAAACACTGGTTAAGTGAATTTTGTCCCATTTTACGACCTTCCTTGCCACAGTTGTTAAGTGAATCTCTGCAGTTAAGTTAGTATCGTGGTTGTTAAGTGAATCTGGCTTCCCCATTGACTTTGCTTATCAGAAGGTCCCAAAAGGGGATCACATGACCCTGAGACACTGCAACCGTCATAAATATGAATCAGTTGTCAAGCGTCCGAATTTTGATCACGTAACCATGGTGATGCTGCAATGGTTGCAAGTGTGAAAGACAGTCATAAATCACTTTTTTCAGTGCTATTGTAACTTTGAATGGTCACTAAATGAACTGTTGTAAGTTGAGGACTACCTGTATTGTTTTTAATTGGCATCTGCATAATATAATTTTGACTCTAAGGAAAAGTAAGATGAAAATAATAGGAAAAGGGTACTATTCTCCATAGTGGGTTGAGATCGCATCCAGGAATGGGTTGACCTCGTCTGATCAGCTGATTGGACTGTTAGAGCTGAAAAGCCCCGCCTCTGTTGCTAGGCTTCCCAGCTTTGACTCAGTCCTCAGCGCGGACAGACGTGTCAAGCAATTCTCCCATTCCTGACTGCTCAACTCGAGTATTTGAAGGTTTCTGAATTATCTAATTGTGAGTTTTTTCTTCCCCAGCTGACACTCTATCCATCGGGCAGAGTCGCTGGGTCGATTCGGTGGCGAGCTCCAGCTCCTGCCATTTACAATTTTTTCTTTTCTTTCTCTGGCTGTCAAGCGATGTCCATACTAAGCAGTGCCTTGGCACAGGATTTCACATAGGAGCCCCGCGCTCCACTAATTGCTCCGACAGGCAGATCCGTCGGCAACAGTCTTTCCTGACAGCCACTCCTGTCAATTCGGAAGCCCTGTGCGTTAAACTGAGAGCTGTTTGAACTATAGCCGCCATTTTAAGGGCTTCGCGCCCTCGTTAACGGCCGTGCGGCTTACCGCCTCAGGAGTCTAGCGCTCCAATTTTGCCGCCTTCAGATTAACATTTCAGGAGTCTAGTGCTCCACTTAGCTGCCTTCAGATTGCCGATTCAGGAGTCTGGCGCTACAATTTGCCGCTCTTGCTCGCCTTGCATATACCACCAGCGAAGCTGCCAAAGTAAGAGCCTCGCGCTCATTTTTTCGGCGGCATCAGCAGGCTGCAGCTTCATGAGCCTAGCGCTCCATTTAATCTTGCCGCCAGCGCCAACGGACAGGAGTCTCTACCTCCGATTGCGGCCACAAGGGCGGCTACGGCCTTGAAAGCCTGAGCTACATTCATATTGACCGCCAGAGCTACTAACAACAGGAGCTTTGCACCCTCTAGATAGCGGCGATAAAATCGGCTGTGGCTCCAGGAGCTCCGCGCTCCATACCTTACCAGCCCAGAGCCTAGCGCTCTCAATTGCGGCACTTTATGGCTGCTGTGCCCTCAGGAGTCTAGCGCTCCACCTATCACTGTCAAGGCCAGTAGTCTTGTGCTCCATTGACTGTTTCCTGCCAGATACACGGCTATTCAAGCCTCGGGCTTCGTGCTCCGCTGGACTGTCTACCGCCACATTCGTGGTTTCTAACGACCACAGAGGCTTGTGGCATATAT
>QLTV01001849.1:2755315-2773251 GCA_003457575.1 Thermophis baileyi
ATATATGCGGCACTTAGGGCCTCAGGAGTTTTTTTGCGCTCCAAGTACCAGGCCAAAGTACATAAACCGCCTGCATCTGCCCTCAAAAGCACCACTGGTGCAGGAGAGATCACTAATGCCAGACAAAAGCGTTACCAACAGGGCTAGCTCCAAACCAAGCAAAAAAGGGGCCCCTCCCACCACCACTGTCTTGGCCGAACCTCCAGCTGGCCACTCAAAACCGTCCCAAAAACAGAGCAATAAATCTAAAAAGCGCTCTAAAGCAGAGGAGAGGGATGAGCGCAGGAGGGACAGAGTCCTCAAAAAGATGTGCGCCAAGGCAGATAACAGGAGCACTGACTTACCTGATACACAGACAGAGCCGCGACGTGAAGGCTCCAGGAGTCTCTCTCCTGGGAGATCTGGAGAGCAGCATGTGTCCATGCCAACCATGGACCAGACAGGACTCTGGGGACCCATCCCAGCTCCACATGGGCCGGATACGGTTTGTAGTCAGCAGCCCAGTACAAACAGGCCTAGACCTGGGGCTACTTTTACATTGACTGCGGCAGGCCTTAGACCAGATTTGGGGTCAGACCCCATATCTGCAGTCAATATGCAAACTATAATAGCCGACGCCATCAGGCAAGGCATTGCCGCTGGACTCCAGCAATCTCAACGGTCAGCCTCCGCGGCTTCGAGACCGTCATTTGAAAAGGCCCATGACCTAGACACCCCCTTCCAGGGGGATTACACTGACTTACCCGAGCCAGGTTCTCCCAATCCTTCCATAGGGAGTCATTCTCATATCTCGGAGGAGGAAGGTCACGGGGAGCTGGACCTTTCGGATGACGGGCTGCTACCCGAACAACCCACCTTTGCAGGGTTGTTCCAACCGGGCCTATTCAAGTTGCTCCTATTCAAGGCTAGAAACACTGCTAGTCTTGGGAACCAAGCGACTGCTCCACCGGCAGAACAATCCACTCCTACTGACCCGCTCTTTGAGGAGCCTACTGCCCAAGCAGACATAATTCCATAGCCAAAACTTTTCGTCGACGTGGTGCAGAGACAATGGCTTCGCCGACGTCCGGTCCCAACCCATCGGCGGCCGATAAGAAGTTCTACAATGTCAGTCCGGATCTGGCGAGGGTCCTTCAGCCTCCACCCGTAGACGCTCCGGTAGCGGCTTTGCATTCTTCCTCTGCCATGCCAGAGGAACTCCTAAGGCCAGAGGACAGAATAACAGAGCAAGCGCTGCAGAAGTCCCATCAGGCAGCGGCGTGGGCAGTCCGAGCATCGACTACTGCTTCATTCTTCACCTGTACTTCATTGATCTGGCTGCGTCAGCTACAGGACAGGATCTCAGCATTGGATGTCAGAGCTCACCAGGATATTAACAAGCTCCTGGCGGCGGTTCAGTTTTCGGTAGACGCTACCTTAAATGTGGCACGATTCGCCTCAAAGGCCATCGCGTCCTCCATAGTGGCCCGCCACATGCTCTGGCTACAACAATGGCAGGCAGACGCCCGCCATAAATGGCGCCTTGCCTCCGCACCTTTTATGGGTCAACACCTATTCGGGGAGGCCCTGGACCCTATATTAGTAGAGTCCAAGGACAAGAGGAAAGTCCTCCCCACATTCTCCAGGAAGGGCAGTTTCCATTCGACCCCTTATTTTCGTCGGCCCTCCTTTCGGGCCTCTGATACAGGTGCAGGCTTCTCCATGGCCCCAGGTCAGTACGGTCAGAGGCAAAGGCAACAGCCAGACAGGCCAACAAGAGGTAGGCAGTTCAAATGGCCCTTTCGGGGAGGAGGTTGTTCCTTTCGTCGCCCCAAGTGATCACGCGTCCATGCATCCCATCGGGGGTCGACTGGTCCTTTTTGCCGACCGGTGGGATGAAATTACATCGGACGCTTGGGTCAGGGAGATGGTGAGATCAGGCCTCTCCCTAGAATTCTTCTCCACCCCTCCGAGGTTTTTCATCCGCTGCCCAGTTTCCAAAAATGCTTCAAAGAGGGCTCTCATGGAGTTGGCCATCAAGCACCTGCTGGAAATTTGAGCCATCCGGGTCCCAGAGAGCCAACTAGGGCTATCCTTTTTGTTGTTCCAAAAACCTCGGGCGTCTGGAGAGCTATTCTTGACCTAAAAAGGTTGAACTGTCATATAGTGTATAGACTGTTCAAGATGCATTCACTGGCATCGATCCTTGGGGGTGTTAGGGAGGACGACTTCCTCGCCTCGATTGACTTAACAGAGGCCTACCTGCATATCCCCATTCTGCCCCTCCATCGGCAGTATCTTAGGTTCTGCTATGCAGGTATTCATTATCAGTACAGGGCCCTTCCGTTTGGCCTTTCCTCCGCTCCAAGAGTGTTTACTAAAGTATTGGCCGTCGTGGCAGTCCACCTTAGAGCTCTACCCGTGCGTGTCCAATGTTACCTGGATGATATTCTAATACAGTCATCCTCGATTCAACAAGCGAGAGAGGATCTCCAGGTAACAGTTCAAACTCTTGGACACCACGGGTTCTCTATTAACATGGAGAAGAGCCATTTTACCCCTACTAACTGCCTACTACATCTGGAAGCAGTTATAGACTCATTGGAGTGTAAGGTGTACTTGTCCCAGGACAAGTACACCCAACGGCAGGACAGTATTAGAGAGATGGCGGGCATGGTCCAGAAACAGTGCAGGATCTCCTTAGCACTGTTTTCTACGCTCCTGGGCAAAATGATCTCTAGCATCGCCATTACCCCTTGGGCACGCCTACACTCTAGAGACCTCCAATGGTTTCTCTTACCATTCCAGAGAACAGGACGCAGCAGCTCACCAGCCAGGGTTCTGGTGCCCAGGGAGGTTCTTCATTCCGTAAATTGGTGGAGGTCTCCAGCCATCTCAAGGGGATGTCTCTTTTGAGAACCTCAACGGCTGATGGTCACCACAGATGCCAGCCTATTCAGTTGGGGAGCGCACTCCCAGTCGTACATGGTCCAGGGCTGGTGGATCCTAGCCGAGAGAAAGGGCAACATCAATTGGCTGGAGCTACGGGCAGTCTACCTGGCCCTTCGCCACCTACAGCACCTGACCTCCGGCAAGCACGTTTTGGTGCTCACGGACAATGTGGCCATGAAAGCACACATAAACAGACAAGGGGGTACCAGATCACGGTCCCTCATGCAGGAGGCTGGGTCTCTGGGCAGAGCGACATCTCCTGTCCATCTTGGCGGACCACATCTCACAAATACAATTCCTAAAATACAAGATAATAATAAAAGGAATACAACATAACTAATAAAAGCTCACTTAAACCCAAACAACAAAGCAATCAGTTCCAATATGTCATCCTTTATGTACCAAAGATGCAACAAAACCACTGCCTTAACTGATTTCCCAAAGATGAAAAATAGAGGAGTTTAGACTAAATTTGTGAGGCTATGTGTTCCATAAGGCTTGTTTCTGAACCTACTGTAACTCTCCACCTTTATATGAGGGGGGGAATCCTCAACAAATCAAACAGGATTATATGTGTTGCAAAAGGAAGGACAGACTGGAAGCCAAATAGACCATATAAGTCATGTGATAGCTGATGCTTATCATCTGGTACCTACTGTATAGGTATCACCCAGATTAAATCATCTGCTAATATATTTTGAGGATAAACAGCCTATTTGTTTCTGAAATTCAGTTTGAACTTCTTTTATTCCATCCAGTCCCTCACTCCTCCAAATGCCAAGTAGGAACCTCCACTACACCTCCTCTTTGGAGATATTTAACAGGATATCATCAGCATATTAATGATGCTTTACTCCAAATTAACAGATGATAACTCCCAACACTTTATTACAGATGTCCAATAGGATAAGAAGAAGGACCAAGCTTTGAGGTACTCCACACAGGAATGGCCAGTAACTTAACTTTTCATCCCATCCCATCTCCCCCCCCCCCATTACTTACAACAACCTCCTGCTTAGGAAAGAACAAAACCATAATACAGTGCCTCTAACATCCAATCCTCAGTAGATTGGAATAAGCACTCCAAAATAGCATGATCAGTGGTATATAAATGCCACAGAAAGCCTGTTAGGACCAAAGGCTCACATTTGCTCTGGTCAGATTCTACTCCGGATCCTCACACGAGTGGCCAGTACAGTTTCCCTCCCTTGCCTAGGTCTGCAACCAGACGGGAAGGAATCTACTTCACTCAGGATCCTCTAAATCTGGCACTCTACCATCATCTTCACAACATTCCCCCCAAAAGAATTGATTGGGACCAAGCAGAAGTAGTTCAACGCAGCTGAACCATCAGAATAGTACCATTGGGAAGGCAGCTGGCATTGATATGTAGGTAGTTGTCAATTTACTACTAGTTAGAACTGGCAACTTGGTTGTTGAACAAAGCAGTCATTCAATGACATGCCTACATGACGGTTTCACACAATAACCACAACCCTGGCTCTCCGGGTTGCAGTCATTAAGTGGATGGAGGAAAAAAGCTGACTGCCAAATAAGGGCATACAGTTCCCCTCTGTGTATGGAAGAGAATTTCAGCAGAGGGGAGAGGAACTCCTGTGCTGGGCTGGAGAAAGGAGGCTCAGATTTTTGTGCTCTTTGCAGGGATCGTAGAGATTTGAGCTTTATTTCTCCAGCCTAGCACAGGAGTTGTTCTTCTCTCCCTGTGCATAAGAGAACACTTGTAGGGTGCAGGAACAGAACTTGGGTCTTTGGGATCCCCACTTTGTTTTCTCCAGCCCAGCGTAGAAGTTCCTCTCTTCCATGCGCACAAGGGAATTCCTGCACTGGGCTGGAGAAATAAAGCTTGGATCTTCGTGGTCCACTTAAACTTGCTTTAAGATTAATTTCTTAGTTAATATAGAGTCAGCATAACTTTATGGCCAAACGAGAGGAAAACTGCTCAAAAACATACTCCTTAACAAAAATTTGGAGGAAGTGCCTACTGTGTTTTATCCAGTTTCTTTGTATTTTCGATAAGCTTTTGACAGACTTATTGTCAGAAATACATTAGCTTAATAACCCATTACAGCCCAAACCTTAAATGGACTGTCTGATTCTTTTTCACAATAAAATAACATTTCTCCTTTATTGTGGTTGGAATGCATACCATCTTGGAACACTAAATTATATTTGTTCAGTTCCTTTTTTCCCCAGTTCCCAAATAGAAAGGATATCTGCCTGTAGCAGACAGCAAGGTTAATGTATTAACCTATGTAAGCTATTTCTTATAGGAAACCATGTTTAACTTTTTCCTTTAGTTTGTAGATTGTCTTACATAGACAAAAATCCACATTTAATGAATGATATATTTGCTATCTGATAATGCAGTCACTATATGAGGGGGAAACAAAGTTGGAGGTGTAAAGATGAGATTATTCTAATCGTAGCCAATAATTACTTGTGTTGATGGCTAATTTTCTGCAAAGATCCCATGATTTATCAAGGCTCTATGGTGCTACACTAAAGCTTTTGCTATAGTAATATTGAGAAATATGTTTCTTTGTGTCACTGCTTCTTGTAGTATCTAGACTATTTCCTTTCAATTGTCTTTCCAAAAAACACTTAACTTGGCAAACATGTTTATTGCTTCAAATCATGTGATGACTCTCTTTTATTATTGTTTTGATGTTATAAGAATGCGTCTGTTTCAGTATATATAAAGGCAAATTGTAGAAGGCACACCAGTGTCCATAAAGAAGCAATGAACTAGTACTTCATAGCTGCAAATGTTCAGAGTGTGTTTACAATTCATGAAAGTATATAGAAGACCATAATAAATTCTATTGAAGATGAGTTGTGAAAAGATATGATGTAATCCTGTGATCTTGATTTATAGCACACTCTTGTTAGGAATGGGAAACCATTTTTTTCCTTTGTTTAGATAAATCCAACTTTTTGCATTAAGTTGTCCAACAGGTATGTACATGCTCTTTATTCCTTCTGGGAAACAGAATCTGCTGACTATTGTAGAAAGTATGTTATGTTTCTTAGGTTCACACACCTTTTTCCTTGACATTACTAAATTTATCCTCACTGCTTAGATTTAGCTTGATTGTTTTTTCTGTGTACCTTGACAGAGGAATGATTTTTGCTCAAAAGCTGAAAAGGTGAAATTTGATAGCTGCTTTGTGTTTGATTAAAAAGCAGAATGTAGTTGTTTTCCAGTGACATAGCAAGTGAATATTGACTTGTAGAAAGCAAATGACATTTCTCAACATTTGAACTGAAATTATGTGCAATGTTGGCAAATATTTGTTCCCAAGCCTGATTTTTCTGGCATTGAACCATTGGCAGAGGGGGAATTAATTATTGCTGTGCATATTAATATTTTGTGCAAATTTTTTCTTCTCCTGCCATTAAGTAGTGTTATACCAGTCAGATTCATTTTCTGTTTTTGAGGAAAGCTGGAAGTTATCACGATATCTAGTAGCAATATCGTTTAGGTGGGAGAACTGGATATAGAAAGATCAAGCAACCCTCTTACAATTCTCCTGTAAAATTCCTCCTCTTCTCTATAACTTATTAGCAATTCTTCCTCCCTCACACATAGATTTGTATTATGAGGGAGAGATAATGGTACCAATTTTTGCAATATAGTTCTCCCTTTACATGAGATTTTGTAACAAGAGGAATAGCATAGTTATAATTGCTGGTGTTTTGCTTGTACAGCTAGCACTCGAGTTACAACCACAACTGAGCCCAACATTTTTGTTGCTAAGTGAAACACTTGTTAAGTTAATTTTGTCCCATTTTACGACCTTTCTTGCCACAGTTGTTAAGTGAATCTCTGCAGTTGTTAAGTTTAGTATCATGTTTATTAAGTGAATGTGGCTTCCCCATTGACTTTGCTTGTCAGAAGGTCAGAAAAGGTGATCACATGACCCTGGGATACTGCAACCTTCATAAATATGCATCAGTTGCCAAGCATCTGAATTTTGATCATGTGACCATGGAGATGCTGCAAGAGTTGTAAGTGTGAAAAATGGTCATAAGTCACTTTTTACAGTGTTGTAACTTTGAATGGTCACTAAATGAACTGTTGTAAGTTGAGGACTACCTGTAGAGTTTTTCTTTGTTTGTTTTTTGTGTGCCCTCCATTGTTGCCTCCTGGACAGGTATCTGCAATTTTCTTGGCAAGGTTTTTCTGGAAATGGTTTGCCATTGCCTGTTTCCCAATCACTGACCCAAGATTATCCAGCTTCATGACTAAGGCAGGACTAGAGCTCATGGTATCCTGGTTTCTAGCTTGGTACCTTGACCACTATCCCAAACTGGCTCTCTGTAATAGCTGTTATGACTTACTAATGTATGCAGAAGTTAAATTGAAGTACAGATATAAATAATAAAAATGTCCTTGAATCATGCTTGACTTCTAATCCTTCCATAGATATGTTCATGTAATTTTCTAAGTAACAGTCTGGAAATTGTTTGTCAATGCCATCTGCTGAATTTTTCTTCTAAAGACTTTCCATTTTAGCTTACAACCTTGATATTTCCTGATAGTTTCCTATCCAAGTATTAATCAAGCCTGACCTTACTTAGCTACCAAACCCAGCAAAGATTAGCCAACTGCTACCATTTGCTGAGACATGTAAATAATAATATCCATAAATAAATGTATTGAGTTATATTTACATGCATATTTATCAAGAAAACAGTAATCCTTCTAAACATAATGGGGCTTACAAATAACTTTATAGATTGTATTTTAATATTTGAATAGTTTCTCATACTGTTCAGATATTGCATTCACTTCTCTAAACCACATGCTATAGGATAAATTTTGTTTTCTCTTTAGTACATAAATTTCATAACCTGTTTTTATCTAACCACCATTTGCTATGGCATTGAATCAAGCAAATTATGATTGTTGTTAACCTCAAACTGTGGATTAAAGTGGTTTTGTGGTCTACAATTTGAAATTGTTACTAAGCGTAATTTGGTCAGTTAAGATATAAGTACAGTTGGAAGAAACTAAAATACAGGAGAATACTGGTGTTTGAGAAGAGAGAGGAAAGTGAGAATTTTTAAGTACCATATTTTTCGGAGTATAAGACGCACCTTTCCTTTTGGGGAGGAAAATAAGAAAAAAAAAATCGGCCTCTGCCTACCAGCATCCATCGGTATTCATCGAGCTCTCCCAAACCCTCTGCGCGCCCCATTTTTTGCAAAAACAGGTGGAAAAAATGGGCCTTTTTTTCCCCCAAAAAAAACGGGGTGCGCAGAGGGTTTGGGAGGCCTGCAGAGTGCTCCTTGGGCCGGGGAGGACAAAAACTTTTTTTTCTTACTTACCTCTTCGAAATCTTGGTGCGTCTTATATATTGGTGCGTCTTATAGTCTGAAAAATACGGTACTTGAAGTAGTGCTTTAGTAAACCATTCAGATTTGGCCCCAACCAAATAAATCTTTCTCTGTCATGCTCTGTAAGATAAGCTAATATCATGACCATTCTTTCTCCCATAAAGGATTGTTAATCTATAGTAAATCAAATCAAATCTGTCTTGAACTGATCTTGACTGCTAGTGATTTCATGTGCATATGTATGTAGCTTTTTTCCCCCAATAGTATGAAAATGCCTTGCCATTGCCTTCTTCCAGGATTTTTTTTTTTTTTAAACTTTTCAGGATAGCCTACAGGACTAAGATTTCCTGGTGATCTTTCATCCAAGTACCAAATAGACCTGACTCTGTTTACCTTTCTAAGTGAAGCCTTTGTAATATAAGTAAAGTCAACATGAAAAATAGTATAAGTTACAGATAGTTGTGACAAAGCTAGAGGCAAAACTGGCTGGAATTTGCACTATTTCAGGATTGGATAGCTCTTTGTTTCTTTCTGCCACTTCACAAAACAAGCTTGAATCTACAGCATTTTTCTTTGTTCTTTGGCCCCAGTAAAATAGAGAGAGGGAAGAAAATACCGTTGTGTTTGTTTATTTTGTTTAAATATTTCATGTATTTGCAAATTAATTATTAAAATATATTAATTTGTCTGCATATAGCCTTCATCATTTTTAAAAGAAGGAAACTTATTTTTGTTCTAGAGAATTGATGGTTGCCTTGGATAACTTTGTTTTTCTAGATAGTGAGAGACTAGTTGCTGAACCTTTCATTTCAGATATTCAGTTTGAATCCTGATTGGTCATTGATATTCACGCCTATGTTTGAACCTTCTCTTTTCAAGACAAGTTCAGTGGAAGCTATTTTGCATGTTCATTACAGTAGATTTTCATTATTCCTATTAAAATTTGGCGCCCTTGCCACAAACAGAACTGCATCTATAGACTTGATGCTTTCAATCTTTAAAAAGTCAGATGGAGCAGAAACAGTGCTAAAATAAATGTATTACTGGCCTTTGTCCAACATAGGATTTTTAATAGTGTTGGTCCTTCATTGCAATAGATGGAATATCTCTGAGTTATTCAAACATATTTTGTTTTATAGCTCAAGTGTAAAGAAATTAAGTACCTACTTCTAATATCAGATTTCCTTCCAAACTGAATTGACAGAATAACCTTGAAATATGAATCTGCATTCTGTAAAAAGCAGCTGTGCATAAGAGAAATGGGCTTGTCTTATTCCATGGGGACATTTAAACATCAGAACTATAGCGAATAGACATTAATTATTTTGTTCTATAGGCTTCCCACAGAGAGGAGGCCTGTGGAATAAAAACATTGTTCATATAATATTGACCTAATTTTGTTCAAAATATTTTGCAAATGTCATTTGTATTACTGTAAACTGCTAATGGTTCAATTAAACCTTGAAATAATATATAGTTTCATTTCAAAGGTAATATAATTCCAATTAATCCTTCTCATAAGTAGTTTGTCACACACAATTATTTTTCTCCTTACTTCAGCTTTATTGTGTTTGTGCTCTGACTGCAATCAAGCCAATGCCACATGCGAAACAGATGGTGCCTGTATGGTCTCAATAACAAATGTGAATGGAATGAAGCATCACACCCGGACATGTATTCCTGAAGTAAAGTTGATTCCTGCTGGAAAACCATTTTTCTGCCTTAGTTCAGAAGCTGTACGCAACACACATTGTTGCTACTTTGACTACTGTAACAAAATTGATCTTATGGTACCCAGCGGTAAGTACAGTAGATTGAATATGAGAATGTTCTGTGAGTCTTTATAGACAATCAAAGCAAGTCTGATTATTTTTATGCTGTAGTTATATCAGCCTCAATATATCCTGGTAGTTATTTAGTTGTTATTTATCGATTTATTCAATTTAAATAGCTTCCCATCTCAAATTCATGACTCTCGACCACTAACAGTGTTAAAAGAATGTATATAAATTTAATTAATTAAGAAGAAAAAATAAAAATAGAAGCCACTGTAAAAACAAGACATCAATCACAAGTCAACATAAGCAGTGTATGGTCTCAACTCCAATTTCTGACCACTAGACTTGGTGATAAAACTTAAGTCTTCAAGGGCTTACAAAACAGCTGACAGGGTCTAGAGCCAATTTAATCTCTATAGGAACTGTATTCCAACAATAGGTCAATGAAAAAGAAAAAGCTCCCTTCCTGGATACTCCCAAATGGCATTCATTATTTTATATAATTATTTAAAATTTCTACACCACTTATCTCACCCAAGTGACTTGGGTGGTTTACAGCATCTTGGATAAAAAAACAAAAAGCAGCTGATTTTTTTTTAAAGTATCAACTACATAAACTAATTTTTCCCCCCCATAAGAGTTTGTGTGCAATTTTCAGAAAAATGTTTTATTTTAATCCTTGAATTCTCTGGAAATATCTAATTAGCCTGAATTTTAAAAGCTGGAATTGTATTTAATGTTTAAGGGATTATTTGGAAAAGTATATTACTGCATCTGTTTATGGTATCATTTTGTACCAAAACTAATAAAAATTGGTGAAAGTACAGCCATATGAAATAATCAGTTGAACTTCTAATTAAATGTCACTTTCCATCATATTATAAAATCACAGGCAAGTTTTTAAAAGCCCTATTCATTAGCTAGGTTGCAATATTAAATTCTATGGTAATACTATCAGTCTCTCTTTATGTGTAAAAAGTAAGAAATATTGTTGGGGAAGGGTTTGACTCCCCCTTCTGGCAGTACATTTCATTGCAGCATGCTTATTTTTAGCTAGTGGCTAGACTACATGAGTGATTTCAGAAAAACAATCTGCATTTAGAATTTATGGAAATCTTTAACAAAAATTACTAATATACTGTATGCTGAATAAAACATTTCACAAGATTATTCCTTAATCAGTTAGGGAAGTTGAAATGGAAAATTGAAAGCAATGCTTACCGGTAATACTATTTAAATAATCTTTGGAAGTATAGTGGAGTCTTTTGTCTTCCATATTGAACACTCAAGCTGATGTAAGCTTAATTCTGTTTCCATAAGCTATATTATCAAAAAGTCTCCACTGACAAATATATACTCAATATTTGTACTCAAAGAGGTACTCAATCTTTGGGAGGTATTGCTTTTACTATATGTGGGTATATCTTCATATATATTAAATAAAAGCAGTGAGAAGAATTAGAGTTTCAGTGATGAAATAATAGTGTTAACTTTCAACAGGAATATAGGACCATGAAAGAAGGAAGGTCTATTTTCTTATTTTGAGACAATGTTCTGTTTATTGGCAATATGGGGAAATGATAGGGAGAAACTTTTAAACTACTAAAAACATTATTTCAGCTTATTTGGTCTTTGCTGTTTGCAGTTACTTGTTTATATATAAAGCTAAACAGAAATTTCATGTTATGAACATGAATCTCGATTTCTTGTTTTTGGTGCAACAGCAATGGGGGAATAACAGAAATATCTACTTCCACTTTTTTATGATTTTGGTGTAATTACAAGCTTCCATTTTTAATCAGTAAAAATAAATGTTTCTGATTTCATTGTAGCTGAAGTACATGCATCCCTGAGACTCCAAGCCAGTCCTTTGTGTGTTTACCCTTACTTTTCAATTGTATGCTTTCAAATCTATTAAATGTAGACCTATTGTTTTTTTTAATCCTTAGCTATATACTGGGTTTGAATTTGAAGCTTTTCTTTCTTATCTTCCCTCTCCAGGACATTGGAAGGATAATGAAACTTCTTCAATCTGGGGACCTGTGGAGCTGGTGGCTGTCATTGCAGGACCAGTCTTTCTTGTGTTCATCATTATGATTATACTAGTTTTTGTCTTCCATCACCATCCACGTGGGTACCACAATCGTCAGCGATTGGACATGGAGGATCCATCTTGTGAGATGTGTTTATCCAAGGACAAGACTCTGCAAGATCTAGTCTATGATTTGTCTACTTCTGGCTCTGGCTCAGGTATAATGTGTCTTTTATATAAAGATGTTTAGCATTATTTTATTATAAACTTCAATATATAAATATATAAATAATCTGTACTGTTAACCTAAGAATATCCATGCCTCCTAGAGTTTTTTGCACAACTTCCACCTAAATGGCTATCCAATGTTTTATTTGTACTGGAGTGTTTGCCACAAAGTGTAGCTGTATTAAAAACTAAAATTACACTTCAAAATAAATTAATTCATTTGTCCCCAAAGCATGCAGTTCATGCTTCCTTTAAATAAGTCATACAGAGCTACAGGTAACTGTATTTGAAATCAAGGAGATACAGTGTCTATTACTACTGATTCTACTGAAGTTAGTGATAAGAATGCTAACAAACAAGATGAAATATTAGTAATTAATAACAATGTTATTATTTTACAAAACTATTAAGTTTCAATAAATGAGAAAATACAAAAAAAAAAAGAACAAAACATTAAGAAAGAAAATGGGAGAGTCAAGAAAAACTAAGAATACAGGAGGAAAAATATAAAAAAACACTGAAGAGAATAGCTTCTGGCTTTTTTTGATATAGCTACAAATATAAAGTATGGTAACCTTTTACTCTAAATTTCACCATAATACACTGTACTTCCATAATTATAAACAGTTATAATCATCAAATCCCAAAATAAAAATTTTATTTCTTTCATTTTCAAGTAAAAAATCCTAAAGTGGTTTCCAAAGAGAAACAAAGCTAGATAAACTCCTCTCTTTGATCAAAGCAGTCAATTTTGCCATTTCCTTCAATTCCATTAATTTCACTGTCTATTCTTCTGTTGTAAGAATTTGTAAACACTTCCACCTCTGTGCAAGCAACAGTTTTGCTGTTATCTTATATAAAAACAGAGTTCTGTTTTCTTTGTTTGTCCATCAAACCTAAAAGGAAAACGTCTTATTTCAATTGTATATTTATTGTAAGAATTACCTGAATTTAAGTACATAATCTGATCCCAATATTTCTTAGCTTTCTTATAAATCTGTCAAAAATAATAAAAAGTAACTTCACACTGATTGCATTTCCAACATATATTTATATACCTTTGACAATTTATCCAGTATTAAATACCAACGATACATTATCTTCTAGAAATTCTCTTTCAAATTATACTTAAATGTAATTTCTTTTTGTGTATATTTATTACCGGTATGTTTTATCGATGAGAATAAAATACAAAACAGAAAAAAAAAACCAAATATCCAACAGTAACAACATGTGTACAAAAAAAAAAAAAGACCCAAACATCCAACATTAAACATAAAAAAAATTCCTGGATTTTATTTTTCTTTTCAGCATCCAATCAATGTAATCTCAATCCTTGAATCCACATATTTCCCCCACTGATCAAGCCTTATATTGTATCCAAACTGTTTTGTCCATGTAATCATACAATCTTTAATCTAGTCAACTTCCATGTAAACTTTTATTAAGTTTATACATCTTAGCAACAGCACATTCATAATTAGGTCAAAGTCAGGTTTCTCATTTGCAAAATCATAATTTTTATCCAATTTAAATTTTTTTTATTCACTGAGCATAAGCACTGACAGGTATGAACTTCCTTTATCAATTCTTCTCTTGAATTTAATTTAGATAAGTCAACCAGTTTCATGTGACTATCATTTCTGTTTTGAAAAAGGCTTCTTGAGGGACAAAAATAGAGGAATTTTAGGGGAGTCATTCTTGGGTTATACCTATTCCAAACCCTCAATTTGGCATGCCTGATAAAGTGATGATGTGGGGGGGGGGGGCGGTGCAGTGACCAAGCAGTTAAGACACTGGGCTTGTCAACCAGAAAGCTGACAATTTGAGACCTAAGTACGCATGATGGAGTTATTCGCTCCAGCTCCTGCCCACCTTGTCGTTCGAAAGCATATAGACACGTAGTTAAAAGGTACCAATTTGGTGGGAAAGTAACGGTGTTCTGTGCGCCTCTGCGTATAGTCATGGCAGCCACATGAGCACAGAAGCGTCTTCGGATAATGCTGGCTCTTGGGCTGTAAATCGGAGATGAGCACTGCCCCCTAGAATCAGGCACGACTGGCAGGGAAAATCTTTTCCCATTTTAATAAATATTAATATCAGTATTGTCTGAAACAAAAATAGCATCCTGGGTAAAAATTCATCTTAATTACAGAAATTATACCCAACAAGAATAGCTGTATTTGTCCCAGCTCAATAAATCTTTTTTAATGTCATTCCACACTTTCCCATAGTTATTCTGAAACAGCATGCAATTCATATTAGTCAATGTAATCCCCAAATATTTGACATTCATCTTAATTTTAAAACTAGTGTTTTGATCTTGTACACTCATTTTTTTTAACCAACATCTTTGTTTTTTATTTACTACTGCCTTTCTTATACTTTTATCAGGGTTTTCTGGAATAGCTCTTAAGTCTTAAAAATCTTTCTATGTTTCAGTAACGTAATATTATCTAGTCTTCTATCCAGCTAAGCATCTCTAGGCCCCATTCTATTTTCCAGAAAGTCCATTTTGTCATTCACTTGTTTAACTTCGCCAGTAATTTTATTCAACTTATTGCCCAATTGTTTTTCCAGCATCTCAAATGTAGCTCCTATAGATTGTGTCACTTTTATTGTAAATTCTTCAAACATAGTCCTAAAGAATTCCAACTCTTCAGGTCCAAATGCTGTGATTTTTTTTGAGCTAGTCAGTGATAAACTGATTACTTAAGAGCCGTGGTGGTGCAGTGCTTAGAATGCAGTATTGCAGGCTAATTCTGTTCAGTTCTCACCGGCTCAACATTGACTCAGCCTTCCATCCTTCTGAGGTGGGTAAAATCAGGACCCAGATTGTTGGGGGCCAATATGCTGACTCTGTAAACCGCTTAGAGAGGGCTGTAAAGCACTGTGAAGCGGTATATACAGTAAGTCTAAGTGCTAGTGCTACTTATAAATCCAGTTGATCTGTGCACTCTAGTCAATACACCATCTAGTGTCTAAAAATAAATATAAAGGGACAGGTAACAGAAAACTTCTCAGATTGTTTATAAGTCCATTTCAATTAGCACAGGATTAAGTAGAAAAATGAAGTGTTCTCATGAGAGCCCACCACAAGTTGTCCAAGTTCCAATTCCACAGGCATAGATTCGCCAAAACAGTAAGTTTTAATCAATTTTAAAAATCCCCATGTTTGTTTAAAAGAAAAGCAATCAGTAGTACTAATGTTCAGAATCCAATATCCAGGTCCAATTTTTAAATTACAGTCAAAGAAAAACTGAGAAGCTTCAAAACAAAATATTTTGCAATTAGTTGATGAGTTGAGTAAAGAGGTAGGGCTTACATCAAGTTTGAAGGTGTGGCGTACCTGAAAAAAAAACCAGACACTAGAACTGACATACACACATACCCATTCATTTCTAAAATATCTTATAATCTATTTTTTAATCTAAGAGAGGTCCCAAAGGTGCTTTTTCAAGAGGCAACTGTTTTTCTTTGAAGACGTTTCGCTTCTCATCCAAGAAGCTTCTTCAGCTCTGACTGGATGGTAGGGAATGGAAGGATTTATACTCCTTGCAGGTCATTTGCATCCTTTTAGAGAGTCGTTGAGACCACTTGGAGATTTATCTGTGTCTTTAGGGTCACCTGAGTAGTGTGAGTAGTGTTCCCACTTTTTTGGGGGGGAAAGAATGTCACATTGATATCTGGTATAATTATATCAGATGTGTGTGTACTTGAAGGATAATCAAATCAAGGTGAGCTTACTGTTCTTGTCATTGTCTTCTCCTTTGTCTCTGTTTTCATCCTTCATTCTCTGCTTTCAGGCTTACCACTGTTTGTCCAGCGTACTGTGGCTCGAACAATTGTCCTCCAGGAAATCATTGGCAAAGGTCGCTTTGGGGAAGTGTGGCGTGGCCGATGGCGTGGTGGTGATGTAGCTGTGAAAATTTTCTCATCACGGGAAGAGCGATCGTGGTTTAGAGAAGCTGAAATCTATCAAACAGTCATGTTGCGCCATGAGAACATTCTGGGATTTATTGCTGCAGACAACAAAGGTATTTTTTGCTTTGATGCTCCAGTAAACAAACAAATGCTTCAATTGCCTTTGAAGCCTAATATTAATGTATGATAGGTTCATATTTAAATCTAATTTTCCTTTTTTTAATGTGTGATTTAGCATATACTACAAAAGAGGTCACCTTGAAATTAAGACTTGTCTCTTAGCATAATCTGTGAATATGCTTTGAGGTTTGTGGCTTCTTGGCTTATTCCAAGTTTTCCTCACCCATACTTCTTACCAATCTGCAGAGTATGGCAAAACAGTTTTAAAATGAAAAAAAGGCAGAAAACGCAATTGTTCATAGGCTTGACTCTGAACTGTTTACAGCAGTGTTCAAAACCACAACTAAATGTGATTTTGAATTCAGTTATTGTGTATTAAGCAATAGCTATTATATGCTGCTTTGAATTAAAACCCAATTAATAGGCTGCATGATTATTTAGCAATAGTGATAAAGTTTGTATATCTGTTGGCTGTATTGATACAATATCATAAAATATTATAGAACATTTTATATGCTAGGAATCTAGAAATAGTAACAGAGTTTTGGCAGGTAATTTTGAGGGAGAGGAGCTTGGATAGAAATAAAAATTTACATTTACTTAAGAAGTGGGGATGTAAACATTGAAGAAAAAAGGAACAATGTCAGATTTAAGAGCAAGAGGGAATGCATATTGACAACAGGAAGAGGTGGCTGAGGGAACATGAAACACTGGAGAATTGTCAAAAATCCAAGGTGGTAATGAATTGGAAGTTCTACCTTACGTTAAAGTTTACATACAGGAGAACAGGCAGGACAATTTTTTGTCATTACAATAGACCAGTGATGGCGAACCTTTTTTGGTTCATGTGCCAAAAGGGTGTGCATGCGTGCACGTGCCCACACCCATTCCCTCCCCCGCGCATGTGCACAACCCCGCACTGCCCCCTGCGCATGCGCACAACACCCACCCACCCCCCGCTGCCCTGCGCATGCGCACAGGCCTCACTGAAGCCTGGGACAGCGAAAAACGGGCAAACCGGAAGTTCGGAAAAACGGACTTCCGGTTTGCTTGTTGGGCTGTTTTTCGCACTCCGGAGGCTTCAGGAGTGCAAAAAACGGCCCAACGGGCAAACTGGAAGTCCGTTTTTCTGAACTTCCAGTTTGCCCATTGGGCTGTTTTTAGCTCTCAAGAGGCTTCAGGGAAGCCTCCTGAAGCCTCCGGAGGGCGAAAACGGCCTTCCCCAAGGCCAAAAATCAGCTGGCCAGCGCGCTGGAGCTGACATAGGGCAACACCTCGCATGCCCTCCGATATGGCTCTGCGTGCCACCTGTGGCACACGTGCCACAGGTTCGCCATCACTGAAAATAGACAGATGTATAATTAAAAAGTTATCTCTAGTGGATTTCATAAACAGTATAGGGATTACTTTATTACCCTAACCTAAAATATTCAAGAATGTTAGCTCTTACCGTGTTTCTCTGAAAATAAGACCCTGTCTTATATTTTTTTGACCCCCGAAATATGGCCTTGGCCTTATTATTGGGGGGGGGGTCTTATTATTTTCAGGGGGCAGGAGGCGGG